>CM053791.1:588685958-589018458 GCA_028749045.1 Cupressus sempervirens | reverse complement strand
TCTTGTTAGGGAAGTTAGTAATATGCAAGTTTTTGAGGTTTAATGATTAAATACTTTATATGTAAATGATGGAGACTAGGAAGTTAATTATGAAATATGTTATATGTGACGGTAGAATAATGAAACTATCATGTACCTTTAGATTCATATGTATTATATATGTGACTTTTCATTGGATTACTGATGCTTGAGTTTAGTGTGCACGAAAGGAACCATGGAAACATAATGGGAAAACAAGGTATAAACACATGTTAATATGACACTGCCAAGATGAATCTTTGGAAGATTTGTAAACGACACTGTGATGTGTTTATTTTATAAATGTGAGATGTATGTGTGTAGTATTTATTTCATGAGTAGATTCAGAACATGTCATGTGTGATGTATAGTGAATTTTTGTGTGTGTCACTTGACACTTATACTCCTTATGTGGAAATGACATTTTCTCTAAAGATGGATCATGTAGCCACCTTATCTTAAGTTAAATTCCTTAATTAAGAATTAGATTTAATTGCCTTGATTTAGTAAGGGAAACAAGGGTTACCCCATAAGAAATTTGGAATTGGACTTTACCTAGCATTGTGAGAGCCAAAAGTAGCTCTACGGTGAATTTGTGATGAAAATAAACCTTACCCATGATAATACTTTAAGTTAGGGGGCTAATAGTGACCACTAGGGTTCCTAGAAGACCTAGGAGACCCCAAAAAGAATGCATTTTATATTGAATACGAAAATGGGAGTCATATAGAGAGAGGCATGGCCAAACTAGAAACCCACTTGCCCACTCTCTAACTTTAAAGACATTTAGATTTTGGAAGAGCAGTATAAGGAGCTCTACTATAACCTTCATTTTCCATTGCTTAGAGTGAGGTTTCTATCCATGATCCATGGTGTCTCTTCATTTCATTATATATTTGATATGGTGTTTTCTTCATTTCATTGTAGGATTGATATGGTGTTTTATTCATTGCATTGTAGATTTGTTATTGTGTGGATGTGATTTGTGAAGAATCTTGTTGTATGTATGTTGAATGTGTAAAGTATAATGTGATTCTTTCTTGAATCTTGTTTTGTTCATGTTGTTTTTTGTGTAAATTGGGTGTGAAGCATCATACACCCTTGTGAGGGAAGATATGATTAGGTGAAGAGGTTAGTTGGGCTCACCCATGTAGTTGAGAAACTCTTGCATGTGTGGAGATGATTTTGATGTGTTTCAATGGAGTATGGACTTATGATTTCTTGCATTCTTGGGAGGTATAAGGAGATGCATGAAGGGGAAAGATAATGATAAGCCTTGAAAGGGAATGTTACTAATGGGAGTATGTGATTTTATGAGATTCATAGATGTGAAATTATCCTCATGGAGAGAGTCCACCTTCACTGTATATCTTGATTCTATGGAAGAATCTATGTGCAATCCTTGGGATGGGTTGTATTGTATTGTGTTGTTATAGTTTAAATGGTATGTAAATGTGAAGGTGGGCAACTATTTGTTCCTTGTTTCCCTAAGCTTGGTGGGTGGCCTCCTTGAGGCCTAGGTTGGGAGGTGAGCCTCCATAGTTGTACATATTATTTCTTATTTGCAAGTTTTTACTTGAGGTCTTGGATATTTAAAATTTGTGAAGTCTCACCTTTGTTTAGAAGGAGAGAACACTATTATATTTGTAATGCAATGGAGGACAACTCCATTTTTGTTATGTGAATTTATTTGCATTGTAGGAATGTTGTTATTGATCTCATACATATGCTAATAGAGATATTGTGAATCGTCTTGCTTGTAAAGGTCCTTCCACTATGTACCTTGATATGATGATTTCACCACCCTATTTCTTGCTTGATATTGTATTGAATGCAAGTCTTGAGAGGAACATGAAGGAAAATTTTCATTATTTTGATGTTGTCATTTCATTACTTTGATTACAATGTATTCAAGAATAGAAAATTTGCATCATGACATACACTGCAAGAATGAATAGGATATTATTATTTTGTTATTCATATTTCCTCAAGTCTCGTATGAAAGATGTAGATGTAATTGTATTCAACCTTGAATAATATTGTTGTAGATTTTGTTTCTAATTGATAATGAACACGTAGTCATGATGGAGACATCAACAATACAATTGGAATATTAGAAGTTCATAAAATTACATATAGATGATTGCATTGTGTCTCATATGAAAGTATCTTGCAATTTAAGTTGATAAGAAATAAAGTAGTTGACATATATCAACTATAGATTTCACCAAATGGAATAAGAATTGAAAAACATAATGGAATACTCAAATTATAACCATTTAGTTATAAGTAACCATAGAGAAAAATTGTGTAGAAGAACAAGAAAATAACCAACTTGAAAAAAAAAATCAAGTGCCTGAAGATACATATTTATTCTTTGGAAAATGTATGAGCAAAATCAAACAATGTATCTTGGCAATATAGTCTAATAAAATAATATACCTGAAATAAAATATTTTAAAAATTATAAGTTAGAGCTAAATGATTTTTGCAACTACTCTTCATTATTAATGTGTCAGTTCTTTATATATATATATATATATATATATATATATATATATATATATATATATATATATATATATATATATATATATATATATATATATATATATATATATATATATTCAAACTGAAAATTTAAGGGAAGAGTGGAGGGCGAGCCCACCACTCCACCTTCCCATCTTTTTCTCTCCCCTTGGGAGCAACTCTAGGTGTATTTAAAATAAAAACATGTACTTGCCTACAAAAGGCCACCCACTCCCACTTGTCAATTCCCTATCCTTGCTCACATGAAGCAAGGAGATTGGCAACTTAATATAGTAAGGAAGAATCCATGGGAAAAGGGTAAAGTGGGGTAGTTGTGAATTAAATTTTCTTTTGCATGAAATGATGCATTTTTATTATGTAAAAGGGGTAGGATGGGGGTTTAGAGAGTTAGGAAATTTATATTGAAGAATTGAGTTTTAAAGAAAAAAAAGTTAAATGTTTATTTAATTAGGAATGTATAGGAGTTTGGGAAAAGGTGGTGGGTAGTGATTTAAATGTTTTTTTTAAATTATTATTTTTAGTTAAGAGTATTAAGGGTTAAATAGTATTTAAGAATTTAAAGACTTATATATTGGGTTGGTTAAATGTGTTTGCATTTTAATTTTTTTAAATATATGTATTAAATAAAGATTAATTGCTAAAGAATGGTCATGTAGCATAGATTTAGGGATAATTCAACAAGTATAATTTATTTAAATAAATATTTATAGATTTGATAAAAAAGAAATACTAAATTTAAAAATTAAATATGAAAGTAATATATATATATATATATATATATATATATATATATATATATATTACTTTCATTAAAATGTTATAAAGAATTTTAATAAACGATTGATTTGAAAAAATATAAATAATAAATTTAAAAAATTTACATATAAAGGTTAAAAAAAAGGAAAAAAATTTAAATGTTTTAATAAAAATATCTTTAATTACTTATGTAATAAATAGTTTAAAAAAGTAATAACTCAAAAAATTACTCTTTTCTACTATATTTAGTTTTCCTTTTAAAATATTGTTAACATTTCTTTACAATTAAATTTAAGTATTGATAATTAGTTTGGGAGGTAGTTATAATTTTTAAAATTCATTTAGTTTACTAAAGAATCTAATAATATCTCTTTAATTACTTATGTTGTAAATATTTTAAAAAGTAATAGCTCAAAAATAAAAACTCTTTTCTACTATATTTAGTTTTCCTTTTAAAACATTGTTAACATTTCTTTACAATTAAATTTTAGTTTTAATAATTAGTTTGGGAGCTAGCTATAATTTGTAAAATTCATTTAGTTTACAAAAGAATCTAATAATATATATATTTAATTTTATAATATATATTTTTAATGTTGAACATATTTTCAATTAATATAATTGTTTATAATTTATAGACATGTAAAGAGGAGAAAGGAGAATCAATTTAAATAAATAATAATAGAGACCTAGTAGTAGTGCATACTCAAATGATCAGAGTTAAGAAAAGAAAAGATAGGTAGTAAGAAGTTCATCAAAGAGGAATATAATTTTTTCATCTAAATGAAGTGGAAAACAACTAGGGTAATCATAAATCATCTTCACATCAGTATACCCTAGAACCATTGACTCAAGAAATTGAATTTTCATATGCATTGTGAAGTATCTTAGTCAAGAGCATTGAAGGTGAAGGGTTATCATCCAAAATAGAATTTTCACTTAGTATTGCACACATTGCTAGTCAACCCAACAACCAACCATAGAAAACTTGAATCCAAAATTTGAATGGCACAATCTTCATTCCATCAACTCACTTTAACATCTCCAAGTTAAGTGTGGACTATGTATCTCCTTATCTAATTGAAAATTCAAATTAGTTGGCAATATCTGAATCTTGAAGTAATCCCATAACCTTAGAATGCAACTTATACACATTCAGTCATAACAAGTACCATTAAGAAATAACCACAACCCGCTATGGGTGTAAAACCTTTCAAATTAAACATTAAATCATTCAACTAAATTTATAAGAATTAATGTATCTTTCAAATAAAAATTTAGTTTTGTTTTTCCTTGTTGGGTCTGGGCATGACAATTAAAATAGGGCTTAGTTTTGATTTATATTGATTTATCTTGATGATTGACAATACTTGTGCTCTTAATTATGCTAAATTTGATGAACTCAAAAGCTGCACTATAGCTTATGATATGTGGATCAAACTGAAAGACATTTATGGAGGAGATGATAGTGTAAAAAGAGCTAAAGCTAAAAGTCTTAGAGGACAATTTCATCAAATGAAGATGAGAGAAGATGAAAACATTGCAAAATATGTTGAAATAATTAAAGCAAGTATGAGTGTAATCAAAGCATTAGGAGGAGACATTGATGAAAAAATAGTTGTAAGCAAGGTACTCAGAACCCTTCTTCCTATCTATGCAATTATATTGTTTTCAATTCAAGAAATGAGATGTGATCCAAATAGAAAAATAACTTTGGATGCTCTAGTTGGAAGATTGATAGATTTTGAGTTGGATAAATATGATAACTATGTCCCTAGTTCCAAAGGTATTGAGCCTACATTTGAAGCCAAGCTTTCACTCAAGAAAAAGGGTAAGAAATTAAAAGTTAGTCAATCAAAAAGTAAAGAAGAACAAGAAAGTTTAGACAACGATCTTGAAGTTGCTAAAGCCCTTCTTGCAAGGAAATATTCCAAAGGTAAAGGAAAGTACAAAGGTAAGATTCATCTAATTTTTTTTTCTTGTGAAGAAGTTGGTCACATTGTTGTAATGTGCCCAAATAGAGAAGAAAGGGATGAAAAGAAAAGAAATAAGTACAAAGGCAAGAAGGAATTCAAAAAATACAAGGACTATAAGGAAAAAGGTAAGAAATATTATTTTATGGCTGAAGATTCTGATAACAGTGAAGATGAAATGGTATACATTGCTATGAAAGATGAATTTGATGATGAAGGAGATAAAATGGCACTTATCTCTGATGTTAGTAAAAATTATACATAGATTATTGATAGTGGCTACTCACATTAGATGACTTGACATAAAACAAAGTTTGAGCACACAGAACATTATGATGGTGGTAGTGTAAGATATGGAAATAATGAACCTTGTTACATAGAGGGAAAAGGGTGTATCTCATTAACCAACGAACTTAGATGTGACAATGCTTATTGGATTGAAGGATTAAAGCATAACCTATTGAGTGTGGCATAGTTGAATAACATTGGATTCAAGGTAGAATTTATGAATGGGAAGGCCAAACTACTAGATGGAAAAGGAATTCTGGTTGGATCTGGCAAACAAACAAAAGGCAATTTATTCTATCTAGATCTTAGTGAAAGTTTGTGTTTTTATTGCTCAAGTACAAGAAAGTCAGTTATGGCACAAAAGATTATGTCATGTGAACTTTGATAACCTGATCAAGATAAGATAAAATAAAAGAGTAAGAGGTATTCCTACCTTGAGGAAACTTGATATGGGAAAAATTGTCAAATTGGTAAGATGGGAAAAACTAGTTTCAAAAGAAAGAACTATCATTTTGAATAAGTTTTAGAGCTTGTACATATAGACTTATGTGGACCTATTGGAATAAAGAGTTACAGTGGAGATAATTTTTTCATTCTTTTTGTTGATGATTGTTCTAGAATGATGACTATAATGTATCTAAAAGAAAAATCTGAAGCTTTTCAAAAATTTAAGTGGTATCTAGCAAGAGTAGAAAATGAAACTAGAAAGAAGCTGAAATGTTTGAGAATAGAAAGAGATGGTGAATTCATTTCCACTGAGCACAATGAAATCTACATTGAAAAAGAAATTAAGAGATAGGTATCAGCCCCTAGTACACCTTAGTAGAATGGTATAGCTACAAGAAGGAACATATCCATCATGTATTGTGTGAGAACATTGATGATAGAAAATAATGTTGCAATCAAATACTAATAGGAAGCAATCAGTACTATAGTGCACACCTTAAATAGAGTATAGTTGAAGAAAGAATCAAATAAAACTCCTTATGAACTATGGTATGGCTAAAAACCTAATGTAAGTTACTTAAAAGTATTTGGCAACAAATGTTACATCTTGAAAGAATCTAGAAAAGGTAAATTTGATGTCAAAGGTGATGAAGGCATATTCCTAGGATACTCCTGTGGAAGTAAAGCATACAAATGTTTTAATTTTTCTACTTATAAAATCATAGAAATGTATGTGGGAAATATGGGCCTCACTCTTCACACACACTTCAACATGATCCTTATATGCAAAATCATTCTAGAATGAACATTGAGTTGTTCATCTGAAACTATTCGGCAAATTGATTTGTTGCCTCCTAACTAGATGTATTATGTTATTACTCTTAGAATGAGAAGCTACCAACCAAACCTCTAGTATGAAGGATTTAATTAAGCTATATGATAATACAAATCAATCTATATGAAATGCATATTAAGCTAAGAAATAAAAAGAGCATACTATTCTAAATGAATGCATTTTAACACTAATATGAGACTATAATGCTAGAAATGTTAAGCTAAGAATGTAATAGTAATAGTAATAGATAGATATTTTAGCATAAGTTTGATACAAAAAATATTCAACCTCTGTAATGAGGAATTGAAGGCCTCTTAAATAGAATTCTAGAAATCAATCAAGCATCAAGATCAAGTAGAATAGACGGTTGAGATTGGAAATGAGATTCAGTTGGAATGAAAATTTCCTTGTGTGTAGATGAAGTTAACTATTTTAGATTTGAGTGTCATGGAGAGTTAATTGGTTCTCTTTTGAGTGTGAGAGAGAGTTAACTAAGTTAATTCCATTTCGAGTTCTAGTTTACTCAAAATTTCCATTTTTGAACTGAAGAGAGAATTTGGAGAGAATATTTAACTTAATATAATAGAATATGACCTCATAAATGTATAATCTTTGATTAATTGAATAATTAAATTAAATAAATTAAAATGAGGATATAATATTATTAAATTAAATACATTTAATTATTTTTTGCATTAGCTAACAAGATAATTTTAATTTAATTAAAGTATGAAGACTTATAATTAAATTAAACTTAATTAATAGGTTTAATGTAGCTAATTTGAGTCAATACTTAGGAATTAAGTAAAGAGTGTAATTAATATAGATTAGGGTTTTCTGCATTTGATATTTAGGTCAAGTAGTGATTATCAGAATTAGAATAGCCAAGTAAAATAAGATTTGGGATAGATTGAATAGACCAAAATTGGTTTAGCATGGCAATGTGCCAATTTTGGGGTATTACAAGAAAGTGCACATGTGAGAATTGATGAGTTTGCAGAAAAGAGTAAAGAAGAAAGAAACAAAGAGCCTAAAGATTATAGTATATTTGTTTACTATAAACCTAATACTCTACCAAATCTATCATGAAGATAGGAGGCCTCACCTCTTGGGTCCTTGAAATCTCCAAAAGCTACCAAGTTGCAATCAGTACAACCCAAGCCACAGTCTAAAGGACTCGAGTCACAATTAGAAGCTACCAAGCTATTGCTAAAGAAAAATGAGTCTTATGGACCAGTGTCACAGACAATAGGACCCAAGCTTAATACAAAATATCATAAAGAGATCAGTGAAACAAACCCCAAATCCAAAGTACCTATGTTAGAAATATATCTTAGAAGGCATCATGCACCAAATCAGATCATTGGAGACAAGTTTAATGGAACAATGAAAAGTAAAAAATTGAAAGGTACATGTTTGCTTGCTGAATTTGAACCTAGAAATGTTAAAGATTCTTTGGATAATGAAAGTTGGTTTAAAGCAATGAATGAGGAAATAGAATAGATAGAGAAGAACAAA
The DNA here is from genome assembly GCA_028749045.1 of Cupressus sempervirens. Lineage (NCBI taxonomy): Eukaryota > Viridiplantae > Streptophyta > Pinopsida > Cupressales > Cupressaceae > Cupressus > Cupressus sempervirens. Next base: position 589,010,073 of record CM053791.1, on the reverse strand, counting down.
ACTTGGACTCTTGTTTCTAGACCCAAGGATAAAAATGTAATTGACACAAATTGGGTATTCAAAAATAAGCTAAATGAAGATGGAGAAGTGGTGCAAAGGCACCTGGATTTCAAGAGAACAAAGAGGTTTAGAGTCATTAAGTCATATGTTGAATTAATGTGATCCATTTATTATATATTTGAGTCTTTTGAGTCAAGATACAAAGGCTAGAAAAGCCATGTGTAATAAGTTGTCAAAATTGTAAGGAGTTCTTAATATGATAAATAGTGTCAAAATATTTATTTCATAGGTGAATGGATCTATTGGTATCCAAATAAAGTCATTTGAGTCATAATTTTGGTTTAGGTTGGGTTTGTATGACAACCATTAATGATCTATTGATAGGAGTATTTGAGGTGATTTTGAGGGCAGTCCTATGTCCTTAATGGAAAATATGATGGTGATAAAGGCATGAAGAGGCAAAGTCAAATGAAGGTAAAGACAAGGATTTTGATCTAATCTTTTTTTTTGTAGGTTATTAATTCCATGTTTCCAAGGGACTTGGAAACTTTTCAAGGTTGGAAGTATGGTGCAGAGGCACCTAATTTTCAAAAGAATGAAGATGTTTAGATTCATTAAGTCATATTTTTAATTAATGTGATCCATTTATTATATATTTGAGTCTTTTGAGTCAAGATATAAAGGCCAGAGAAGCCATTTGTAATAAGTTGTCAAAATTTTAAGAGGAGGTCTTAATATGATAAATAATGTCAAAATATTTATTTCATAGGTGAATGGATCTATTGGTATCCAGTCATAATTTTGGTCTAGGTTGGGTTTGTGTGAAAGTTGTAATGCAAAAATGCATAAAGTGATAAAATGTTGTCATAGTTGCATAATTATTAAAAGAATGTAAGGAGATGGTTTAAAGGGTGGTTTGGAAGTTATAACAAACCAAAAAATCTATAAAAATGGATGTATGGTCGAAAAAAAGCATTAATGAAAGGAAGAGATACATTTTGAAAGAAATTTGGTAATATTATGAGTTGTTATTTTGATTGGGTTTTCAATTTTAGTGTTGGTTCTAGGTCTTGTACGACCATGTTCAGACTAGAAACTATGTAAATTTTGTATATTTGGATAGATTAGTGGATAATATTTCTTTTGTATTTGGTTTGGATTTATTTAATATATAAATGAAGAAGTTATTCAATTTTTGCAAAGCTTGTAAATTGTAGATTTGAGGATGCCTAGCTACAGTCAGATTGAAATTTTTGGAATGATCACATTTGAATGGACTGTGAACTCCATTTATATTCATTGGAAAGATATGTGAACTAGGGTTTATTTACAATTGGTTTGAGTTATTTTCATTTAGATTTTTGTAAGTTATGTTCCTTTTAATGGAAACTAGTTTTTAAAGATCTCCATTGGAGTTGCAGGCAGTGATTTGTGCTTGTAAAATGATTTATACATTGTAAGAATTAATGGCCTCTAGATTTAGAAATTAGACTCATATAAGGTTGAGTGTAAGTAATTTTTGTGTTATTTGGATTCATTTTGTGAAAGATATTGGATGCCCTAGGAAGGGTTACCAATTTTGTTTCTCATTTATGATAGAGAAAATGGGTCTAAGTGCAGACATAATAAATTATAATAGATTTTATTTTTTGGCTCATCTTTGGATATGTTTTATTATTCCTAATTTGAAACAATTTCACAAAAGGGTTTGGAGAGAAACTTCAAGGATTAAAAGTTATGAATAAAGGAATCATATATCAAAATTAGGATATGCAAATGGAGAAGAATTGATGTTTTTGTGTTGAAAAATGCTTTGTTTTCCCTTATGAGATGCCTATAATTAATGGAATTATCTAATAAATTTTGAAGGGATCAGATGTATCCCATTTATTGGTTGATTTGTAAGATGCACTGCATCAAAAATTTTCTAGAAATAAAGCAAGGTTAGTATGTAAAGGTTATTCTCAAGAAGAAGTTATTAATCATGGTGAAACTTTTGCTCCTATTGCAAATTTAGAAGGTGTTATGCAGCTCACAAAGGATTTAAGGTTTATCAAATGGATGTAAAATATGCATTCTTGAATGGAATTCTTGATGAGAAAGTCTACATAGAAAAACCTAAAGTTTTTTTAGATCCCAGCAAAAGAGTTATGGTCTGCAAATTGCACAAAGCATTATATGGTCTCAAGCAAGCTCCCAGAGCTTGGTATGAAAGACTTCATAACTACTTGATAAAAATTGGTTTTCAAAGAACAACTGATAATAGTAGTCTGTATATCAAAGAAGGACCAAACAAGAAGATTGTGTTGGTAGAAATATTTGTGGATGACACTTTATTTATAGGAAATGATGACTTGTGCAAAGCATTTTCAAAAGAAATGAGTAAATAAATTGAGATGTCTATGTTTGGAGAGATAAAATTCTTTTTTGGATTGTAGATCCAATAGAAGAAAGATGGTATCTACATTACTCAATCTAAATATATCAAGGAGATACTAAATAAATTTTGAATGGAAGACTCAAGACCAGTTGGAACTCCTATGTCTACTAGACATAAGCTTTCCAAAAAAGATGATTCCAAGGAGGTTGATTACAACACATGTAGATCAATTATTGGAAAATTGTAGTATGTAGTGCATACAAGGCTTGATATTGCATTATTAGTTAGTATGGTGGCAAGATTCTCAACAAATCCCAAAGAAAATAAAATGATGAAAATCAAAAGAATCATGAGATATCTAAAAGGTACTGAAGACTATGGTTTATGGTACAAAATAGGAGGCAATTTGGATTTAAAAGTATTCATAGATGCTAATTGGATAGGAAGTATTGATGATGATAGAAAGAGCACCAGTGGTGGAGCATTCTTTCTTAATAAGAGACTAGTGTCTTGGACAAGCAAGAAACAAAATTGTATTTCTTAGTCCACAGCAGAGGCAAAATATGTGGTAGCAGGAATTAATTGCTCTAATTTTTTTTGGTTCAAACAACTATTGGTAGGTATGAAGATAGAGATCAAGGATCCAGTGGTTATATACTATGATAACACTAGTGCAATTAATATATCAAAAAATCTAGTGATGCATAAAAAACCAAAACACATTGCTATGAAATATCATTTTTTGAGAGAATTGGTACAAGATAAAGAGATAAGATTGGGAATATGTGAATAGTAAAGAAAAAATTGTAGACATATTCACTAAGCCATTACCTAAGGATGCATTTATGTATCTAAGAGGTAAGCTAGGGGTCGTTCACCTATCTGAAGCTCACTAAATGAAGTTTAGTGATGCATCAACCAAAACATGTTGAAGATCAGTTAGTTGATGTAGTATTGACAAAGGAATATTCCAAATGAATTAGTTCATAAGGTAGATAAATATATACTAAATATTGTCTTTGGCATGAGAATTCAAAGAGGGGGAATTTTTTTGTCATATCTTACAAAAATATTACCACTTGAAAAGATGACAAGAGGGAGATATCTAAGGCAGAAGTTTGCTAATAGAGGGAGAAACTGAAGGTAGAGTGAGTTCACACTAATAGAGGGAGTTCTTATGGATGAAAATTAGAATGAAACTAATGATATTTTCCTTACTTTATTCTTGCTCTAAAAATTTCATTGCATTTTGACATGTTGTATTGTCATTAATGCCCAAGAGGGAGTTTGTTGGAAATAATTAATTAATTGTGTGTTGTCTTTGATGTTACAAAAAATGTCATATCATTGCCAGTTAGTGTATGTCAAGCTCACTCGAGCATTGAAGACAATTTTATATGTCTATCGAGCATTCTAGAGTTGCCTAGTTTAGAAGACAATGTCTACCAAGTTCACTTAGGTGACAAAGGGAAGTTTGTAGAAGTTGAGTCTTAACCAAGCTCACTCAGTTAATGAATGAAATGTTGGATTGAACTAGTGTTAACTGAGCACACTCAGTTACCAAATGAACTTTGTGAATATGTAGTGTTAACCGAGTTTACTTGGTTAACATGAGAAATTTTCTTTGAGTTAGTATCTACTAAGCAGGGTTGGCTAATAAAGGATTTTCTTATTTTGGCATATTAAGTTCAATTGAATTGTCTGTTGGTTCTAGCAATTTGAGAAGATGAATATTAATTTTTATAAGTTGTATTTAAGCTAACTTGATAATATATATGATATAAATATAAGGTCAATTTGAGGATTGAATGTGTGAAACATAATTGAAGATAAAATGATGCTAAGAGGAAGCAAGTTAGAAGGATAAGTAGAATTTCCTTGTTGAGATGAAAAGATACATTTGATTAGGAAGGATCAAGTATAAAAGATAGAATTGAGATCTATAATCAGTAATTTAGTTGTATCAAAAATTAGTTCATCTCATTGTTACTCTCTAACCATTGTAGCAATGATATAAATATCTTAACAAAATTGGCTTAATAGCTATTTGTCAATCCTCTAACAAGGTGGCATTTCTATTGAATTGTCTAAAGACCTCTAAAAAGGGCACTCCTAATAGGGTGATTAAATCATATAATTGAGTCACACCTAATAGCATATGTTTTAACCTTTAATAGGGTTGGCTCCTAACAGGGCTCACTTCAGAAGAGTAAAAATCAGTAACTAGTTGCAATTGCTGGTTTTTATCAAATTGGGTTTCCACATTAAATCTCGGTGTCAATTATGTTATTTCTATTTCTCTTATTTGTTTTCAACTAAGTTAAATTAATATCAATCAGAGATAATATCTTAATATTTTCATGTTAAGCATTTGCCAAGCTATTTCAATTTTTATCAAGTTACAACATTCTTCTTGTGTGTTTACTAAGTTACAATAGAGTTAAGTTTTATTTTTTGCTAACATCCAAGAGATCTGGGATATATTTTTGTGGTAATTGATTCAGCCCTCCACTCTCATTTACTCCTCTTATATTTCCAATAATTGCACTAGATTTTGTGGAAAATTCATATCTAGAGATTGCATCAGCCCTAAGCTATGTTGAGTTTGATGATATAAAATATTGCATGAATGAAAAGGAAATGTGGGACAAACTAAATACCATTTATGGAGGAGATGATAATGTCATGAGAGACAATTAGAAATCTTGAGAGGTAAGTTTGATAAAATGAGAATGATAGAAGGTGAAAATATAGTTTAGTACTATGCAAGAATCAAAATAGTGTTAAATGTTATAAGAGGTGCCAATGGAAATATTAACGATGATACTGTAATAAGCAAGGCATTGAGAAATTTACTTCCTATTTATGCAATTACAATTTATGTAATACAAGAACTAAGATGTACTCTAGGTAATGACCTAACCCTATAAGGTGTGGTTGGTAGGTTTATTTCTTTTGAGATGGCTAATTTTGATAATTACACTCCTACTATTGTTGAAATCTCTTTTAAATCACAATTGGTTCTTAGAAAGAAGGGAAAAGTAAAATATGTGAAAAGTGATAGTGAAACTTCTAATAATGAACTCAATGAATTGCAAGTAGTGATGCCTAGAAGACTTCCAAGAGGCAAAGAAAAATACAAAGGTAAACTTCCTATAATATATTTTTCATGCATCAAGGTTGGTCATATTGCTACAAGATCTTTTGATAGAGAAGACAAGGATGATCAGAAAGAAAGAAAGTACAAATTGAGAAGAGATGACCAAGATAACAAGAGAAACAAGGACTACAATGAAAAAAGTGATAAATATTGTTAGTATTAGTATCTTTAAGTCGTGTTGTCTATTAGTGTGAAACACTTGGTCATATACAAGGAAGAGCTAGTCAGTCATCACTGCAGTCAAGTTACTCTATATAGCTGAGTCATGTAAAGACTTGTAAATAATCATGTATATGCCAAGATCTATATAAGTGTTGAGAAAGTCTTTGGTTGTTGAGAACTATTAGTATAAGTTGAGCATAGGGAATTTCAAATGGATAGAGCACATAGATGTCAAGTTATAAACAAGGAACAAAGTAAGTTAAGGCTAAGAAAAAGAAGGAAAAATAGTTATGACCAAGCATTATAGATAGTAAGTGTTGAGTAACATAGAAAGAGAATAAATGTCTGGAGTCATAAAAAATTTGAGGTAAACCATTTTGAGTCAACATGTAAATAACAATTAATGATCATAGAGTTTGTTATAGATGTTGTTATGTATTTTGACATGGATCGCCGATCCCTATAAAGGATGAACAACCAATCAGATGAAGAGGCAAAAAGGAAATCATCTAGGAGACTCTAGAGAAGTTTTTAAATAGGAAGATCCAAAATCTATTTTCATATACAGAGTGAGCTATCATAGAAGAGAGTGTGAATTGTGAGAAGGAGTCAAGTTTTGGATGTTGCATGTGAAAGTTGTGAAGAATAGAGTTAGTGACATAATAAAGTAGTGAAGGAAACAGTAAAGATATAACATGTAAGAAATCAAATCAAATATTGGAAGGAAGTGGTTTTAACCTACCTTTGTAAATCTCCATGTAGATTCCTTACTTCATTGTAAGTGTAAAATCCTTTAATCAAGGTAGACCTAAGAGTTTTAATGATTTTAATAGAGTAGACCCCTCATAGGGTAGATCATCATAAGTGATAAAAATTATAGTCCTAACTGGCTAACTTTCTTACTACAGTAGTGAAGATTTGTAGGTCTCATCCCCACCCCAGTTTTACCTTCACCTTGAAGTGTTTTTGGGTTACCAAATATATTTTGTTATGTTTTTACATTTCATGTATGTGATGCATGCTTAGATTTATTTCAACATTTGATATTTCAAGTTATGTTATGCATAAAATAAATATGAGATGGTTAACATGGTGAATACAGTTAAGTTGTTTCAAAGGATAAAGGTTTTATAGATCCTAATTCACCACTCCCCCCTCTTTATATCTCAATTTCCCAATAAAAATCCAATAATTTCTATCAAAACATTGGTTCTATTGAAAGAAGTCTTACAGCTTGAGAGTTCAAATCTTAGAGATGTAAGCATAAAAATTGGGAAAGGTTATTGATAATCAAGTGATCGACATCTATCTCATGCTATAGAAACTTGAAGTAGTAAGAGAGGAACTAAGGAAATCCCTAAGAAAGAGAAAGGATATGATCATTCAAAAGAATGACACACTTTATTAAAAGTTAATACACAAGGATTTCTTAACACTAGAAATTCCAATGAAAGTGATGCAACCATTTTAGAACTATTGGAGAAGAATAGTATCTTGAATGAAGAAGTTAGAGGATTGAAAAGAGAACATGAAATCTAGTTACTGAGGTTATGTGAGGTGAATAAACAAAAGAAAAATACAAAGAAGACAAATTTTTGGTTGAGAAAGACAAAAGATAAATGGCAATCAGACATGAGGAAAGGTCATATGATGTAAAAAATCTTACAAACACATAACTAGAAATGATGAATGAGTTGATGATTGAAAATAAGGAAGTGAACAAGAAAGACATGGATGACAAAAAATCCAAGATCATAGAGTGACGTATTAGGGAATGAGTTAAGCTCTGAGAAAGAACTTTTGGAAAGGATGAACAAGACCAATGAATCATTAAGATACTTTTAACAACTCATGAGATCACCTAGGTCATGTGGTAGCACTTTTGGATGAGGACATATAAAGCAACATTAAATAACTAAACAAGGGGAATCATCCAAGAGTGGAGAGCTAAGAAATAAAAAATCAAAAGGCCAACCTACATGCTATCATTGCAGTAAACTTGGACATAGTGCAAACATTTGTAGAAGCAAGAATGGTATGTAAAACCCTAAACCTAAGTCTATTAGTAACTATTTTTATTGTAAGAAGCAAGGACATCAAATATATAAGTGCAAATCTAAGAGGAACAATACACCTAGTGCACCTAGATTTGAGGGATATTGTTACAGTTGTCAAAATTTTGGACATGGACAATATGAATGCAGATCATAGGAAAAACCTAATAGGACAAGAAGAAGGAAGCTCAATGCACCTAACAAAGTTTTTTCTAATTGTCACAAAGTTGGACGTGTGAATAAGAATTGTAGAACTTGAGAACTAGTACAAAAAATGAACACACCAAGGGAAAAGGAAAACTAGATGTTGAACAAACAAAGAAGGAGATGAATCAAACCTGGAAGAAAAAGGTGTAAGTTGGTGGTAGTAGAACAAATGAAGTTAAGATCATCCAATCTAATGGAGAAGGAAATCACACCACCTCAAATTGATCAACAGAGGTATGTAACAAATTATATATCTAATGATTTATTTTAAATTAGTTGTGTAGGTAAATATATTGTTCTTTCTTATAATAACTCTCAAAGTGCCCAAGTGTATAAAGAACAATTGAATACAAAAGTTGGGAAAATATTATTTGATAACTAATTTGCCTCTAAATTATAGGTACTTCTCCCTTATTTATGATTTTCAAATAACTTGTTTATTTTTATTCCTACTATGGTGTGTTCTTGACCAAAGAATGAAAGAGGTAAACCAAGTTAGACCTAGGTAGGACTAACTCAAGAAATGTGTTGGTCTTGAAATGCGATCAATTCCAAAAATTCACATATCTTATGAATCCACATAATTGATTATGCAATTATGAAAACTTGTAGGATGAATTATATGTAGAATGATATAATATGATGCTAAGATGCAAGAATCCAATAGAAGTATTTCTTTTAACTTTAGAAATTCTTTGATTACTTATTAGTTAAATTGAAAAGATATACAAAGCTCCATTTGTTTTCTGATTTCTAATCTAACTTGAAAGAAATACATAAACTAACATATGCATGGAATAGTAAATCAATGGTATAAAACACTGCAATTATTGTCTTTGCAAAAATGAGCATTTCACACCAAAATTTATTGACCTCTTCTATTAACTTACAAAATTACGTTTATAAACCTTCTCTTAGGGTTCTTGACTAGTTACATTAATGGAGCACTTGAATTGCTCAAAAATCCAACAATCATCAGTTATAGTTCAATACATTCGAGAAAGAAAAGAAGAAATGATTAGAAACCCTCAAAATGGTTCATATTCCTCTCTGATATGTAATAGTCACCTTGGCACTAAATGCATATAATTTGAAGCATCAATGATCACAAAAAGTTTGAATTTTGGCTATCGATCTTGAATCAACAATCGCGGTTTAAACATAATAATTCTCTTGTTTTTCTTTTATTGCTTCTTCACAACTATCATTCATATGATATCTTCATTCAACATGATGATGTGATGAGTTTTTATACTAACTTTCATGTATCTTTCATAGTTTTGCAACTCAAAACTTCTTCTTATGATTTAACCATGCAATGATGTAATAACCATGTGAAACTGACTGTTATCATTTATCATAGCTTCACTACTTGATATGTCCCTATTCAACGAGCTGCAACAAAATAGAGATGATTGTACATTAACCATGATTACACTATCACATGGTTAACCTCAGGTCAACTTAAACCACACTCAATGGTGTGACCACTAACTTTTGCTACTTCACTTAGTTAACTTTAGGTTATTTTCTAACTGCCTGTGACCATGTCATCATGCTCTAATTGACAAATTCTTCATTTCACAACTCAAGACCTTAACTATTATTGAAACCTTGTGATCTTGCGCCAATTTCTAACTTAACTACCTTGAATAATTTTTTCAATTTCACACCCCTAACCTAGAGTTAGTCTTTACTACGTACAAACATGCGATAAGCTTTGATTCGTAACCATCTTGTTTATTGTCACATCATTGTAACTTTGACCTCAAGTCAGCTTTAACCAGATACAAATATGTGATGAGAATTGATCTTAAAGATCTAATGGCTATAATTAAAAAAATCTTAACTCCATGTTTGATTTGTAGTGTGGGTCCATCTTCCAGCTATGTACATCGTTACAGACAAGTGATGTTATTTTATTAGCTAGAGAGTTTGATGATTTTAGAATATGATGGGTGCATCTGAACATGTGTCATTTTTTTTCTTTGTTACAAGTTTTCACTCTTAATTTTATTTTGACTAGAACAAATTGTGATCTAATGATTAGTACTATTAGATTGACCATCTTGCATCTTTGTTGTGGTTTAAGGTTTAACATTTCTTTCTCCTACGATGTTGTGATCATTTCACCTTTAACTATTTTTTCTCAGTTGCTGACATAATACCTCTCATTCACTTAAAATATACAACCAAGTGAATGAAGAAATTTAAGCATTCAGTAATCATATTCGCCAGGTCATAACTTAAAATGTCTTGAATGCTTCTTAGATGGCAACCTTGCAAAAAATGTTCACCTCAAATTTTATTGACTTTCAAACTATCACTACAGTTTATTCCTTAGCATTTTCTTAGTGTATGATCATGTGAAAAGTTTTAGTTCTATTATTTCTCTTTGTTGCTACCTTAACTTTTGTATACACTAAAAATTGTCCTAAATGACTATATTAATTTAATTAATACTAGTCACATTCCTCTACTTATTTAATTAAATTATTTTAATTAAATGAGTTCATTTTTGCCTAAGTATTTAAATTTAATTTAAATACTCCTAGCTCTAATGTGTTAATTTAAATTAACACATGATTCTCCACGTATTCCTTTTCTAAATAAATTTTATTTATTTAAAATCCTCCATATTCCCATTAATTCTTCTAGACCTTGATTAAATTAAATTTTATTTAATTTAATCTTTATTCAAACCACATAGAGGTACGTGCATTCATATGAGTTGTCATCACATCTTTTAAGCACATGTTGTCTACACCATAGGAATCTTCTACACACATGCCATCTCAACAGTTTTATTTATCTATCTAGAATGTGAGATAAGGTGCTTAGTTGTCAATTCTTATCCTTATCTCTTGTGCTTAGTTGTTAATCCTTATCCTTATCTCTTAGTGGTTCCTAAGCATATTCTAGATGCTTCCTCCATCCACTTTAAATAGACATCTTGTCTCAAGCATTTGACAATATAAGGAGACACCATGATGAGAGACACACACACAAGAAGACTGGCCTGATACTGGCTGGGATAGGAGTCATGCAAAGTCCATCATTGCATCATCATTCTGTTATTTTGATTTCTCACATCATCTAGGCTAGGTAAATTTTCCATTTGCATTCATACATCCAAGAGATTCATCCATTATTGTGTTCCTAAGAGCATACCGAACATTTTCTCCATTGCTATGTTCATAATTTGAGGTTTGCATAATCTTGGTTACAATTTTATGCAACACAACTTTGGATTACCTCTAACTACTAGCAACTATGAAACTGTTCAATATTTAAATTCTCTAGTTACTTTTTGTAGCTTCACCACTTTGATTCCAAGTTAACTTTAACTACTTGCAAAATTATGACAAACTATACTTAACTGTTATGTTAACCTTTCACACCATCCCAACTTGAAATATGCTAATCATTTACTAGAAGACTATTTTGCTCTATTGTAGCCCTAACTCATGGTCAACTTAAACTGTCAGTGATGGTGTGACCTTTAGCTTTTCGTTACATCATAGTCTTAACCATAGGTTACTCTCAACCCTATGTCATCATGTGAACCTTCTATGTTTTCTCTATCACTACCTTAACTCTGGGTTATGACTAACCCTTTGCAACAATGTGATCCATGACCTTTTGCTACTTCATTACATTAATTGTGGGCCATCCTTAACTACTTGTGAATGTGCGGTGAGTATCACTCTAATAAGATCTAATATATAGGAAGATAAATATCTAAGGACCATTATAATTTCATCTCAAAATGCCATCTATCAATCTGGTCTTCATCTAATGATTTGAATTTGATCTCTGAGCTATTTGACTTGTGAACTTTGCAATGTATATGCACAAATTTAATGAAATTTATCAATTGGATTTCAAAGAAACTTAGACTACCTTTGACCAGACTCTTTCTTCATTATCTAAGTAGATTGAGCATTCGTAAACATTTTTGTTGTCTCTTCTTCATTTGATTGAAAATCCCCTCCAAGGGCTGAAACCCACTAAGGAGAATGGATCATCAAAATCTGAAAATCGCATTATGTTGTGAGTGAGTAAAACATGATCTTTATTAGGTTAGGTACCAAAATTACTCATTATGAGACATCAATTTAGGATAACCAACCCAGTTCACAAGAAGAAGAGAAAAATCAGGGAAACCTAATAAAGATCTTCTAGCTTAAGGAAAACTAGACTTAGACTCACCATAAGAAAAATTAAAAAATTCCACTTTTTACTTGATATCTAAAGCTCACTTGTTTTATCATGGGAAGAATAAAAGTGGAGGTAACAACTAGCTATGTCTAGGAACTCAGAAAATCCCATGTCCTAGCAATAAATCATAGATCTCTAGTTTTGCAAAAGAATAAACAAAAGGTGGCAATACAACAAAAAAAAAAAGGACAAAGGAAAAATAAGGAAAAGAGAAGAAAGAAAAGGAAACTAGCTAAGGTAAAAAAATGGAACTAAACACAACTATAGTACAATACATGGATTACCTATTTTCAATTAGAAACTTGATATAAATTCAAATCTAGAACATTATAGGTCAAGGGTGGTACTTCACCATCTAGATACACCAACTTGAAAGAGTTTCTCTAAAAATCTTGATGAATGGTGAATGGACCCTTCCAAAGTGTCTCAAACTTTCCATGCATACCTTTAGGTGCTCTTCTCTTATCCCATAGCAACACCACATCTCCCATCATATAGGGGAATGACCCCTATATAGTTTCTTCAGATAGGGGAATGACCCCTAACTTACCTCTTAGATACAAGAATGCATCCTTAGGTAAATGCTTTGTGAATATTTCAGTAATTTATTCCTTTGTGTGAACATATTCAAGTCTAATCTCCTTATCTTACACCAATTCTCTGAAAAAGTTATACTTTATATCAATATGCTTGGTTTTAAAATGCATAACTATATTTTTGGATATGTTAATTGCACTTGTATTGTCAAAAAAACATAAAAATAGGTTCTTTTATTTCTTCCTTCATACCTTCCAATAATTATTTGAACCAAACAATGTTTGAGTAGTTTACTGATGTAGCAACATATTCAACCTCTATTATGGATTGGGATGTACAATTCTACTTTTTACTTGTCCAAACAACCAACCTCTTTCCAAGAAAGAAAGCTCTTCCACTTGTACTTTTTCTATCATCAACATTCCCTACCTAATCTGCATCAATAAACACTTCTAAATCTAGATTTCCTCCAAGTTTATACCATAATCCATAATCTTTAGTTCCTTTCAAGTATCCCATGATCCTTTTGATTGCCATAATATGGTTTTATTTTGGTTTTTTTGAAAATCTAGCTACAATACAAACTGCAAGGGCAATGTCTGGTCTTGTGTGCACTACATACTGCAACTTTCCAATCATACATCTATAAAATGTTTGATCCACTTCCTTTCATTCATCATCCTTGGTAAGTTTCAATCTAGTACACATAGGAGTCCCAACTAGATTGTAGTCTTCTATACCAAACTTTTTCAGTATGTCCTTGATGTATTTAGGTTGAGTGATGTAGATGTCATTCTTACTTTGATGAATTTGAAGACCAACAAAGAATTTGATCTCACCAAACATTGAAATTTCAAATTCCTTGTTCATTTGTTCTTAAAATATTTTGCAAATATCATCATTTCCTATGAACAAAGTATCATCTAAAAATATATATGCCAAAAAAATCTTATTATTCGGTCCAATCTTATTATTCGGTCCTTCCTTGATACGCAAGCTACTATTATCATTAGTTCTTTGAAAACCAATCTGAATAAGATAGTTATGTAGTCTTTCATACCATGCTCTAGGGGCTTTTTTCAAACCATACAAAGCTTTATGCATTTTTTAGACCATGTCCTTTTTGTTTGGATCAACAAAACCTTTAGGTTGTTCAATGTAAACCTCTTCATCTAGTATGCCATTGAGAAATTCTGACTTGACATCCATCTGATAAACTTTGAATCCTTTGTCTGTAGCATATGCAAGTAAGTATCTGACACCTTCCAATCTTGCAATAGGAGCAAAATTCTCTCCATATTCTACACCTTCTTCTTGAGAGTATCCTTTGCATACAAGTCTAGATTTGTTCCTTGACACCTTACCATCTCCATTTTACTTGTTTTTGAATATCCACTTAGTTCCAATCACATTTTTGTCTTTAGGCCTAGGTACATAAGTCCATGTTTTGTTTTTCTCTATCTATTCTATATCTTCATTCATAGCTTCAATCTATTTTCATTTTCTAATGCATATTTGACATTTCTAAGTTCAAAATCAGCAAGTAAATAAGTGCCTTTCAACATACTTCTTGTCATTGGTCCTTTAGATTTATCTCTAATGATCTGATCTTGTGCATGATGCTTCCTGACATACTTGGCTAGCACAGGCTCCTTGCCTTTTGAATGACTTGTATTTTTGTCCCTCTGTGTTTCAATTTATAGTTCAACTTTTGGTTGCGTGAGCTTGGTAGCTGTTGATTCAGTAGCTTTTTTTTTTTAGCTCGAGTCCTTGCAACTCGGTAGGCATTAGCTTGGTTTGAACTTCCTGCAACTCAATTATAGAAGATTATAGAGTAGAATATTTTTGATTTATAGCTATGCCTAGCACTATATCGGGTTCAATGAAAACAAATCTCCTATAGTCTTTAAGTTCTCTTTTTCTTTCTTCTTCAGTTCTTCTACAAACTCATCAAATTCTACATGTGCACTTTCTATGACTTTGTGAGTAGAAAAATTCAAACATCTATATGCTTTACTTTTGTAAGAATATCCCAAAAATATTCCTTCATCACCCTTTACATCAAATTTACCTTTTATCGATTCTTTCAAAATGTAACATTTGCTTCCAAATACTTTTAGGTAACTTACATTTGGTTTGTATCCATATGATTAACTCATAGGGGGTTTTCAATGAGTCCTTCTTATATTGTACTCGATTCAAGGTATGAACTACAATGTTGATAGCTTCCTTCTAGTATTTGATAGCAATGCTCTTTTCAATCATTAAGGTTCTTGCACAATCCATGATAGATTTGTTTCTTCTTTCAGCTATTCCATATTGTTCAGAAGATCCAAGTGCTAAAACAGGTCTCTTGATTCCCCTTTTGATGCAAAATTTATTGAACTCATATGAAATGAATTAACCACCTCTATCTGACCTTAAACATTTTAGTCTTTTGCTTGTTCCTTTTCTACTCTGGCCAAATACCATTTAAACTTTTCAAATGCTTCTAATATCTCTCTTAGGTACATGACAGTCATCATTCTTGAGTAATCATCAACAAAAAGAATGAAGAACTTTTCACCAGTATAACTTTCAATCCCAATAGATCCACACAAATTAGTATGCACAATTTTTAAAATTTCTTCAGACTGATAGTTCTTTCTTTTAAAGCTAGCCTTTCCCATCTTGCCAATTTGACTATTCTTGCATAGACCAACCTCATGTTTATTTATGTTAGGAATGCCTCTTACTTTCCTAAATTTACTTATTTTTACCAAGTTATCAAAGTTCACATGACATAACCTCCTATGCCATAACCAACATTCTTCAACTTGAGCAATAAAACATGAATATTCACCAAGTTCAAGATAAAACAAGTTACCATTTGTTTGAATATCTGATCTAATCAACTTTCCTTTGCCATCTAGTAGTCTTGTTTTTCCATGCATGAATTCCACTTTGAATACATTATTGAGTAGTTGTGCCACACTCAACAGATTGTGTTTTAGTCCTTCTATCCAATATGCATTGTCACATTCAAGTTCTTTGGTTAGAGAGATTTTTCCTTTTCCTTTTATGCAACAAGGTTCATTATTACCAAATCTCACACTACCACCATCATAGTTTTCAAAATGTCCAAACTTAGTTTTATCACCAATCATGTGATGAGAACAACCACTATCTATAATTCATGTATCATTTTTTCTTATATGAGAAATGAGTGCCATTTCTTTGTAATTATCAGATTCATCCTTTATAGCAATGTAGATGATTTCATCTTCTTCTTCATCATCAGAATCATTAGAATCTTTAGCCATAAAGCATGTTTTCTTACCTTTAACCTTGAATGATTTGAAATCTTTCTTGCCATTACACTTGTGACCTTTCTTCTAATCCTTGTTCTTCTTATTTAGGCACCTAGCAGCAATATGTCCAATTTCTTCACAAGAAAAATAGATTAGAGGAACCTTACCTTTGTATTTCCCTTTACCTCTTGAATATTTCCTTGCTAGTAGAGCTTCAACCACCTCAAGATCACTGTCTAAACTTTGTTCATATTCTTCATCATTGTTTGACTAAGAATCATTTATCTTCTTGCCTTTCTCCTTAAGTGAAAGCTTGGCTTCAAATGTTGATTCAACACTCTTGGCAGCTGGAACATAATTATCATAGTTTTCTAGCTTGAATGCAATCAATCTTCTAACTATGGCCTCTAAATTTATCTTATGATTTGCTTCACATCTTCTTTCTTAAGTTGCAGAGACTCTGATTATATAAATAGGAAGTAGAGTTCTAAGAACTTTACTTATAACTGTCTCCTCCTTGATATCTCCTCCAGATGCTTTGATTGAACTAACACTTGTGTTAACTCTTTCAACATATTTTTCTATGTTTTCATCCTCTCTCATCCTCATTTGATCAAAATATCCTCTCAAACTTTTTGCCTTGGCTCTTCTTACATTATCATCACCTCCATAGATCTCTTTTAGCTTGTTCCACATTTCAAAAGTAGTTTTGCAATCATTGATGTCATCAAATTGTGCATAACTTAGAGTAGATGCAATATCTATCATCATGTTGTTGTGAGTCTTCTTTTTAGAAATATCATTGACAAATAATGTACCAACAGGTTCTGCATATTTTTCATCAAGGTACTTCAGCCCTGAATCACCAATAGAAGCTAGATGAAGTCTCATCAATCCCTGCCATGCTAAGAAATTGTCCCTATTAAGTCTTGGAATTTCCTTCTTGTAAGACATACTAATCTTTAGCTTAGATCCTTGAAATCTTTTCCTACAAGCACCAAGAGCTCTAATACCAATTGTTGGGATTATAGATGGAGTAACTCAGAGGGGGGGGTGAATCAATTATCACAAAAAAAAATCCACAGATCCCTTAGATGTCTTAAATAACTAGTTACTATTGATACTCAGTAAACACTTCACAAAATGTTGTAACTCAGTAGATTAACTTGTTACTAATCTTTAGACATTCATAATTATTAGCATGCATGCAAAAGTAAATAAGATGAACACAAGAGACACTAGGTTTAATGTGGAAACCCAATATGGGAAAAACAACCAAGTAACTACCTACCAATTTTCATTGTTTTGAAGTGAGCCCTATTAGGAGCCAAGATTGTTAAAGCTTAAAATACACATGTTAGGTGTGACCCTATTAGAGGATTTAATCACCCTATTAGGAGTGGCCTTGTTAGAGTTCTTTAGAACAATTCAACTAAACTGTCACCTTGCTAGATGATTTACAAAATGGCTATTAAACCAACTCTGTTAAGAGATTTTGAAATCATTACTACAATGATTAGAGAGTAACAATGAATTGACCTGAATATGATGCAACTAAATTTTCTAATTATAGATCTCTATTCTGCACCATTAGATCCTCTTCAATCAAATATAGTTTTGCTACTCCTCAATGATCTTTGTTCATCCTTCAAAATTCACTCTCACAATAATCAATCCTCCTTCACATTCATATCACATCAAATCCATCACACACTTAGAATTCACAACTTGACCTCTTATATATACCATTTAGATTATCAAGTCAACTCATTCATAAGTCACATTTACCAATAAACCATACATCAGTCGGCTACAAATATTATGTTAAACAAATAAACTTTATTTCACAAAACAATGAAATCCTTCATTGGCCAACTCTTTTTGGTAAGCACTAGTTCTAGAAATAATTTCCTAAGTTAACCATCTCAACTCACTTAACACTGCAAAATCTACAAAATCCTTTAGCTACCAAGTTAACTTGATAAGAACTAATTTCCTTCATTGACCATGAGGGCCTGGTAGACTCTACCTCTACCATATTTTTGTTTGATCACCGAGTGAGCTTGGTAACAATTGAATTTCTTTGCTTGACCTTGAAAGCTCTGTAACAATTGAATACACAAGGTAAAGCCTAAGAATGCTTGGTAGACACTGTAAACCTTCTTTACTAAACTCCTAAGCTTGGTAGACTATTTTTGATGACTGATATGACATTTGTGTAACATCAAAGACAACACACAATTAAAAAATTCTATCCAAAAATCTCCCTCTTTGGCATTGATGGGAACACAACATGTTATAGCAGAATGAAATTTGAAAACAAGTCTTCTCTGATAGAATGCTTCTACCTCTTATACAAAACTCCTCAAATATAATAATCTCCCTCTTTCATAGTAATCTCTCCCACTTACATAAACTCTCTTTTTCTTGCAAATTTTAGAAAGATATGATAGTAAACTCTCCCTCTTTGACAACACATGCCAAAGACAACACAACATCCAAATAAATTTCACTGTACCTTAAGTATTGATTCATATGCAATGTCTTCATTACTTTGTTACATCAGCTGATAGATCCTAAATTCTATTTTTGTTGATGTATCACTAAAATTATATTTTAGTGAGCTTCAGATAGGGGAATGACCCCTAACTTACCTCTTAGATACAAGAATGCATCTTTAGGTAAAGGCTTTGTGAATATTTAGGCAATTCTTTCCTTTGTGTGAACATATTCCAGTCTGATCTCCTTATCTTGCACCAATTCTCTGACAAAGTGATACTTTATAGCAATATGATTGGTTTTAAAATGCATCACTAGATTTTTGGATATGTTAATTGCACTTGTATTGTCACAAAACATAACAACAGGTTATTTTATTTCTTGCTTCATACCTTCCAATAATTGTTTGAACCAAACAATGTTTGAGCAGTTTACTGCTGTAGCAATATATTCAGCCTCTATTATGGACTGGGATGTATAGCTCTTCTTTTTACTTGTCCAAACAACCAACCTCTTTCTAAGAAAGAAAGCTCCTCCACTTGTACTTTTTCTGTCTTCAACGTTCCCTGCCCAATCTGCATCAATAAACACTTTTAAATCTAGATTTACTCCAAGTTTATACCATAATCCATAATCTTTAGTTCCTTTCAAGTATCTCATGATCCTTTTGATTGCGTTCATATGGTTTTATTTTGATTTTGCTGAAAATCTAGCTATAATACCAATTGCAAGGGCAATGTCTAGTCTTGTGTGCACTACATACTGCAACTTTCCAATCATAGATCTATACAATGTCTGATCCACTTCCTTTCATTCATTGTCCTTGGTAAGTTTCAATCTAGTACAAATAAGAGTCCCAACTATTTTGTAGTCTTCCATACCAAACTTTTTCAGTATCTCCTTGATACATTTAGATTAAGTGATATAGATGCCATTCTTACTTTGATGAATTTTAAGACCAACAAAGAATTTGATCTCACCAAACATTGACATTTCAAATTCTTTGTTCATTTGTTCTGAGAATTCTTTGCAAAGATCATCATTTCTTATGAACAAAGTATCATCTACAAATATTTCTACCAAAACAATGTTATTATTTGGTCCTTCCTTGATATACAAGCTACTATTATCATTAGTTCTTTGAAAACCAATCTGAATAAGATAGTTATTTAGTCTTTCATACCATGCTCTAGGGGCTTGTTTCAGACCATACAAAGCTTTATGCAATTTGCAGACCATATCCTTTTTTTCTAGATCAAAAAAACCTTTAGGCTATTCAATGTAAACCTCTTCATCCAGTATGCCATTGAGAAATGTTGACTTGACATCCATCTGATTAAATTTGAATCCTTTGTATGCAGCATATGAAAGTAAGGTTCTGACACCTTCCAATCTTGCAATAGGAGCAAAATTCTCTACATATTCTACACCTTCTTCTTGAGAGTATCCTTTGCATACCAGTCTAGCTTTGTTCTTTGACACCTTACCATCTTCATTTAACTTGTTTTTGAAAACCCACTTAGTTTTAATCACAATTTTGTCTTTAGGCCTAGGTACACGAGTCCATGTTTTTTTTTTTCTCTATATATTCTATCTCTTTATTCATAGCTTCAATCCATCTTTCATTTTCTAATGCATATTTGACATTTCTAGGTTCAAAATCAGCAAGTAAATAAGTGTCTTTCAACTTACTTCTTGTCATTGTTCTTTTAGATTTATCTCCAATGATCTGATCTTGTGCATGATGCTTCCTAACATACTTGGCTAACATAGGCTCCTTGCCTTTTGAATGACTTGTATTGTTGTCCCTATGTGTTTCAATTTCAAGTTAAATTTTTGGTTGCTTAGGCTTGGTAGCTGTTGATTCAGTAGCTTTTTTTTTAAGCTCAGGTCCTTGCAACTCGGTAGGCATTAGCTCGGTTTGAACTTCCTGCAACTCGGTTATAGAAGATCATGGAGTAGAAGATTTTTGATGTATAGTTGTGCCTAACACTATATCAGGTTCAATGAAAAAAAATCTCCTATAGTCTTTAGGTTCCCCTTTTCTTTCTTCTTTAGTTCTTTCTGCAAACTCATCAACTTTTACATGTGCACTTTCTATGACTTTATGAGTAGACAAATTCAAACATCTATATGGTTTACTTTTGCAAGAATATCCCAAAATAATTCCTTCATCACCCTTTACATAAAATTTACCTTTTATAGATTCTTTCAAAATGTAACATTTTCTTCCAAATACTTTTAGGTAACTTACATTTGGTTTGTAGCCATACAATTAACTCATAGGAGGTTTTGAATGAGTCCTTCTTCAATTGTACTTGATTCAAGTTAATAACTGTAGTGCTAATAGCTTCCTTCCAGTATTTGATAGCAATACTCTTTTCAATCATTAAGGTTCTTGCACAATCCATGATAGATTTGTTCCTTCTTTCAGCTATTCCATTTTGTTCAGGAGTTCCAAGTGCTCAAACATGTCTCTTGATTCCCCTTTCGATGCAAAAGTTATTGAACTCATATGAAATGAATTCACCACCTCTATCTAACCTTAAACATTTTAGTCTTTTGCTTGTTTCCTTTTTTACTCTGGCCAAATACCATTTAAACTTTTCAAATGCTTCTAATTTCTCTCTTAGGTACATGATAGTCATCATTCTTGAGTAATCATCAACAAAAAGAATGAAGAACTTTTCACCAGTATAAATTTCAATGTCAATTGATCCACACAAATTAGTATGCACAATTTTTAAAATTTCTTCAAACTAATAGTTCTTGCTTTTAAAGCTAGCCTTTCCCATCTTGCCAATTTGACAATTCTTGCATAGACCAACCTCATGTTTCTTTATGTTAGGAATGCCTCTTACTTTCCTAAATTTAATTATTTTTATCAAGTTATTAAAGTTCACATGACATAACCTCCTATGCCATAACCAACTTTCTTCAACTTGAGCAATAAAACATGAACATTTACCAAGTTCAATATAAAACAAGTTACCTTATGTTTGAGTATCTGATGCAATCGATTTTCCTTTGCCATCTAGCAGTCTTGTTTTTCCATGCATGAATTCCACTTTGAATCCATTATTGAGTAGTTGTGCCACACTCAACAGATTGTGTTTTAGTCCTTCTACCCAATATGCATTGTCACATTCAAGTTCTTTGGTTAGAGAGATTCTTCCTTTTCCTTTTATGCAACAAGGTTCATTATTACCAAATCTCACACTACCACCATCATAGTTTTCAAAATGTCCGAACTTAGTTTTATCACCAATCATGTGATGAGAACAACCACTATCTACGATCCATGTATCATTTTTGCTTATATGAGAAATGAGTGCCATTTCTTCATCATTATCAGATTCAACCTTTACAGTAATGTAGACAATTTCAGCTTCTTCTTCATCATCAGAATCATTAGAATCTTTAGCCATGAAGCATGGTTTCTTACCTTTATCCTTGAATGATTTGAAGTCTTTCTTTCCATTGCACTTTTGGCCTTTCTTCTCATCTTTGTTCTGCTTATTTGGGAACCTAGCAGTAATATGTCCAATTTCTTCATAAGAAAAATAGATTAGAGGAACCTTACCTTTGTATTTCCCTTTATCTCTTGAATATTTCCTTGATAGCAGAGCTTCAACCACCTCAAGATCACTGTCTAAACTTTGTTTAGATTCTTCATCATTGTTTGACTAAGAATCATTTATCTGCTTTCCTTTCTCCTTAAGTGAAAGCTTGGCTTCAATGCTGATTCAATGCTCTTGGTAGCTAGAACATAATTATCATAGTTTTCTAGCTCAAATGGAGTCAATATTTTGACTATGGCCTCTAAATTTATCTTTTAATTTTCTTCACATCTTCTTTCTTTAGTTGCAGAGACTCTGATTGCATAAATAGGAAGTAGAGTTCTAAGAACTTTACTTATAACTGTTTCCTCCTTGATATCTCCTCTAGATGCTTTGATTGCACTAACACTTGCTTTAACTCTTTCAACATATTTTTCTATGTTTTCATCCTCTCTCATCCTCATTTGATCAAATTTTCCTCTCAAACTTTCTACCTTGTCTCTTATTACATTATCATCACCTCCATAGATCTCTTTTAGCTTGTTCCACATTTCAAAAGTAGTTTTGCAATCATTGATGTCATCAAATTCTTCATAACTTAGAGCAGATGAAATATCTATCATCATGTTGTTGTGAGTCTTCTTTTTAGAAATATCATTGATAGATAATGTACCAATAGGTTCTACATATTTCTCATCAAGGTACTTCAGCCTTGAATCACTAATAGAAGATAGATGAAGTATCATCAATCCCTGCCATGCTGAGAAGTTGTCCCTATTAAGTCTTGGAGTTTCCCTCTTGTAATACATACTGATCTTTAGCTTAGATCCTTGAAATCTTTTCCTGCAAGCACCAAGAGCTCTAATACCAATTGTTGGGATTATAGATGGAGTAACTGAGAGGGGGGGTGAATCAGTTACCACAAAAACAAATCCACAGATCCCTTAGATGTCTTAAATAACTAGTTACTATTGATACTCGGTAAAAACTTCACAAAATGTTGTAACTTATTAGATTAACTTGTTACTAATCTTTAGACACTCATAATTATTAGCATGCATGCAAAAGTAAATAACATGAACACAAGAGACACTAGGTTTAATGTGGAAACCCAATATGGGAAAAACTAGCAAGTAACTACCTAGCAATTTTTACTCTTCTAAAATGAGCCCTATTAGGAGCCAACCTTGTTAAAGGTTACAATACACATTGTTAGGTGTGACCCTATTAGAGGATTTAATCACCTTGTTAGGAGTGGTCTTGCTAGAGGTCTTTAGAACAATTCAATTGAACTATCACCTTATTAGAGGATTTACAAAATGGCTATTAAACCAACTCTGTTAAGAGATTTTGAAAATCAGTGCTACAATAATTAGAGAGTAATAATGAATTGACCTGAATATGATGCAACTAAATTTGCTAATTACAGATCTCTATTCTGCACCATTAGATCCTCTTCGATCAAATATAGCTTTGCTACTCCTCAATGATCTTTGATCATCCTTCAAAATTTTCTCTCACAATAATCAGTCCTCCTTCGCATTTATATGACATCAAATCCATCACACACTTAGAATTTGCAACTTGACCTCTTATATATACCATTCAGATTATCAAGTCATCTCATTCACAAGTCACATTTACCAATAAACCATACATCAGTCAGCTACATATGTTATATTAAACAAATAAACTTTATTTCTCAAAATAATGAAATCTGTCATTGGCTGACTCTGCTCAGTAAGCACTACTTCTAGAAACAATTTCCTGAGTTAACCATCTCAACTTGGTTAAGACTGTAAAATTTGAAAAATTATTTGGCTACCAAGTTAACTCGATAAGAAGTAATTCCCTTCTCTGACCATGACAGCTCAGTAGACTCTATCTCTACCATATTTTCCTTTGATGATCAAGTGAGCTCAGTAATAACTGAATTTCCTTGCTTGACCTTGAATGCTTGGTAACAACTGAATACACAAGGAAAAGTCTAAGAATGCTTGGCAGACACTGTAAATATTCTTTGCTAACCTTTTGAGCTTGGTAGACTCCGTCTTTTGCCTTGTTGACCAACTCAACTTGGTAGACTTTGTTTAATGACTGATATGACATTTGTGTAACATCAAAGACAACACACAATTGAACAATTGTATCCAACATTTAACACTAATATTACATATATATTTTATTCATTTCATGACATTTTACAATAATGCACATCCCTTTTAGAAGATTTTGTCATAGTTCTTCTTAGATTTACATACAATTCTAAGCAATAGCAGCTCACTACAATACAAGAATTAAATGCCAACAAGTGTTGACTGGCATAGACATTCTTCAAATAGTAAAGTAAAATTGATTTCAAATTTAACCTTGATGCTTGTTCATGATCTCTCCATCTATAGTCTGAATTATTAGATTAGTGCCTCATCCATTAGGACTCAGAGTTCATTCAACTTCTAGATCTTGATTGAGTACATTACAATCAATACTATTAGCGATTCTCACTGAAAATAAATATTACAAACAACCTTCCTATTACCATGGAAACTCTATCAACCTCATTGAAGAATTTACTTAGTTCATTGAATTAAAGGCAATAGTGAATTGACATACAATTTGATTTAATTGCATTCAGTTGAACAAGCTTTTCTCGTAAAACTTCAAAATGACTAGGTAACAAAAATGGAGACAATATTCAACAAGAATAGATAAGGGGACATTTCATCTTTATATTAATTTCCTTTGAAAATTGTATACAATTGAAAAACTCAAAATGACTGAAGAAATGATACTAAGATCCTATAACATCAATGTATTCTTAGATATTGGAAGAGAAAATACATCACAAAGTTTGCATCAATAAACTAGACCAAACAAACTTAGTAGAAACAAAAATTATGTAATAAATTAGACCCATTCTCTAGCCCTAGAATCTCACTTATATAGTGTGAGATGTAACAAGATTTAAGAATTTAGACAAAAGATATTTACAATTGCTACTATCATAAAAGACAAAATTTTGTGCAACAGAAATTTTTTTAGATCATAATATTCTTTGTGGTGAGCCTATACCCTATTACACTTTCAAATGCTACAACTTCCATGATTGGCTCTTTTACTATTTTGAATCCTCAGAGTATTTAGCCATTAGGTTTACCAATGATGTATCTATCTCTGATCTCTACAAGGTCACTTCAACTCAAGGCTCTGCATTTTCATCATCATGAACTATTAAAATAATAGTTATTTATGAATCCTCAGTTGCCACATCATTAGTTGGGACCATTGTTCTTTCCATTTGGGTTGGTTGTTCTTCTTTATCTTCTTGTGCATACACTAATGTGATGTCTATTTGATCTTCATTAGGCTCCACATCCTCTTCCTCTATTTCCATTTGTTTTGAATGGAAAAATCCATCCATCCATTTGTTGAAGACTATATCATCAATCCAATCAAAACTCAAGATTTCTCATTGCTTTTTAACCAACCAGTCCCCTAATTCATTTATTTCCACAAATTCCTTTTAGAGGGAATTGTAAAATAGTTGCACTTCAACAAATTCATCATTTGTACTTGACCATAGCATATATCCTTCTTCATTACTGACTTCATTTATTCTTTTGCATTATAAATCATTTAAATTTTTTTCCCCACTCTTTTTTCTCTTTTATTATATCAATCTTTTTGAGTGCCTGGGGAAAGAGATCAAATTTCTCACCCAAATATTTTGAGAAACAAATTATTATTCCCTTTTGCACTACCTCCCTCTTAGTTTTAAAATTAGATATATTACTAATTATATCAAAAAAAATTCTATATGTTCACAAGATAAGTCAATAATTGAAATGCATAAATGGATGATATCCTTATTGTTGGCATTATGTTGTATTTTTCATTAGTGACAACACTTATTCAATTCTATATGGTTACCGAGCTCATCACTCAGTCCCTAGTGTATACTGAGCAATCCAGTGATAACCAAGTTACACAGTTCACATCGAGCATTCCTAAAGCTACCAAGTGAATATAAATAGTGTGGAATCCAATAGTGTTCACTGAGTAGATAGTGGTCACTGAGATTTGTAGTGTCTACCAAGTCATCAATTTATGTGATGAGAAGCCAGTGTCTCTTGAGTGATGGAATGAGTAGTGTTTATCGAGTGCAAGCAAGGTAAATGAAAGATTCAATATCTACCAAGTAACACTATATCTACCAAGTCTCCAATGGTTACCGAGTTCAAAGCTACATTGTATGATTAGTATGGACCATGCCTCTACTTCTACCAAGTGCATGACAATGCCAAGTAGTGCAATAGACATCGAGCATCAAAAGTTCACCAAGTCAGCTTACAAAACCTGAGTTTCTAATATTTGGCCAACTTAGTAATTTTTTTTTACTTTTTTTTTAGCTAACCTTGTAATTGTAAATATTAGAATGGTATATATATGTGATGTATTGTATCATACCAATGTATCAAGGAATGGATATGTAATGTTTTGAGAAGAGTGAATGTGAATGAGCAGCAAAGCAAAATATTCAGCAAGGTCTACAAGGAGTAGTAAAGTTTTGTCTATCTGTACTTCAAGGATCTAATTAGAAATCTAGTTGTAAGTCAGATCCATTGTTTCATCCTAACAGGTGAACCAATTTTCTAAATCCTTTAATAGGGTAGACTTAACAATCTTTCTTTAAATCTCTTAACAAAGTGCATACTTCATTGCATGTTTGTAAAACCTCTAACCAGGTGGATCTAGCAGTCCAAATTGCTCTTAACAGGGAAAATCATCAAAAGTGGTCAATGTAAGCCCTAAAAAGCCAACTTTATACTATAGTAGTGAAGTTTTGTGGGTATCATCCCCAACCCAATTTTATGTAAGCCCTAACAAGCCAACTTTATACTATAGTAGTGAAGTTTTGTGAGTATCATCCCCAACCTAGTTCCACTTTCTATTTGGAAGGTTTCTAGATCACCAAATATTGTGTTCATATGTAATAAATGTTTATCTTTTCTTATGCATGTAGTAGATTAGATGAATGAATGGTGAATGGATTAAGTGCTAAATTAATTTAAAGTTTTTGAAGTTATTGATTCACCCCTCCCCTCTCAATAACTTAGCAAGTCTTTATTATTTCCAACACTTACCTCTTCCATCCTATTTACTTATTATGGGTTTCAAAATCTCCTCAGCATCTTTGATTTCTCTCCACATATCCAATATGTTCACTAATTGTTCATAGAATGTTGGTCAATCAATCTTATCTACCAGATATAAGATTTATTTTATAAGTTTTTCTCTATACTAATAAGTTAATACATCTTGCAAGGCCCTTAGCTTTTCCTTTTCTTCCTCCAACTCCTTAGTAATATAATATTTGTGCCTTTGTGGAGTATCAAGGATCTCAATGAAAGGAGTGGATCTAGAAGATTTCATTGATGGGCGAGGATAAGTGATTTGTGGCCTAGTGGATTGGCCCATCACTTTATTTTCAAGTTAAATTCTTTTTTGAACTTCTTTATTATATGTAGCCAAAATTTTCTCGTATCTGTCCTACAATTCCAACCTTTCTTTTTCATCTCTTTTAGTAGTGGCTAAAGTAAAATGGGTTGTTTCAAAACCCAGATGTGCAACTTCTACATTAGTTGTTTCTTCTACTCTCTTCGTAATCAAGTTGCCTATTAATCTAGTATCATCAGACTATGAAGAGCTAGTCATAGATCCTTTCCTTAATGACCAAATAACTAATGTAGCTTGGTCCTCACTTAATTTGGCACCTTTTATTTCTTTCTTCCCTTGGTGCTCTAAAATCATCTTGTTTGCAATAGAATTAAAACTAAAGGCATTTGTTATATCCCAATTGGATAGCAATAAAACATTAGATGCCTTTATTATTTGTCTCCCCTCTTCAGAGGTCATGCTTTGGAATTCTCACATCATTTCTTCCTTTACCTAATTTTGCACATATGCATCCTCCATTCTTTGATGCTCTATTTTTAGCTTATTACATCTTTCTTCAAACTTTCCAATGTTTGCTCTACAGGGAAATTGGTAGAAGGCTCTAGTTTTAACAAAATTGTCATCAAATATGAACTCATGACTAGCCTATTCAATTGTCTCTAGTTTTAATAAAATTGTCATCAAATATGAACTCATGACTAGCCTATTCAATTACAGGGTCCAACTTCTTTACTCTATAATCTACCACTATTAACTCTAAGCTTGGCATTGGAGGTTCCTGTAGATTTCCCTCTTCTAATTCAACCTATGTAATGAATATTCCCCCTTGGGACCCTAACTACTCCATTTTCTCCTTGGTGAGTTATTCATCTCCTATCTATAATGGGGACTTTGTAGGTGAATATTCCTCAATGGGAGGTGTATGATCCCTTATTATTTTCTACCTCTTGGGTGAGGGCTCATTAGGTCTCTCTACTAGGACAACAATGGTTGATCCTACTATCAATTTTCCTTTATCCATAGGGGCCCTTTTATTTTGAATCACATTATAGCTAGGTCTCTTCTAGACAACCAACTACCATATTCCTACTGTAGGAGTAAATGCAATCTCCTCATAACCTCTTTGGCTTTTTCTAGAAAAGAATTAATAAAAAAATATTTCTTTCCATTCATGGTCTTCATGATTGTAGGAAAAGTAATCATGAATTTATTTATTTTTTCTGCCTCTATTTTTACATCATCTAGAGGCTTGTAATGTTTCTCAAAACAATGAATAAATTCTAGAACTCTAGAGAAAACTCTCCATTTTTCTTTCTTAATCTCCTGCTCTTGCAGAGAGAACTCATTCCTTATTATATCCTCAAGGAAATTAGGTTCATGTTTTTTGGAACCAACTTTAGCCCTTAATCTAAAGATATAAAAAAACCCCTCAAAATCACAAAAATAGGGATGAGAGACAACATCTTGTACTGATCCAAGAATTTATACAAAAATAACCATCCATCTTTTGTAATTATGAAATGGTGGGCTACAGTACAATTGGAGAAAATTGAACCTCTATGTCTTCTAACCAAATATGTTTCCTCCAATCCTCCTAGCTACCAAAATATCTCAACTATCCCTACTTTCAAAGGCACTTGGTAGGGCAATACATGAGGAGTCCCTTGGAAACCATAAACCCTAAAGACTGTTAAAATAGGGTATGGTATGATATCAGCCCAATTATGTGACACTTTTAAATTAGATGAATTATCCATTGGCTTGATAAAATTCATTAATGCCCTAGGGAATCTAGAATTGTCCCTTAATGAGAGGCTTCTCAATTTAGAGGAAAAATATCGATCAAACCTAATGAAACTGGCCTTTTCTTCATCCCCAACCATATCTACACTCCATAACTAGATTGATAGAGCCTCTCCTTCATGTTCTCTATTCAAAACCATCTCCTTCCCAAAATATGTTACCCCCTTAAACAAGAACATATGCATCAATAATGAGTAATGACCAAAAGTCTTTTCTACTTTGCTCTTGGAAATTCCAACTAACCCTATATGGATTTCTTTTGCTATATAGGATGCAAAATAAAAAATAGTATCCACACCAAAAGAAGAAATCTAAGTCATCATAAACATAAATTTGACTGGCATAAAACTATGCTCATCCTTGCCAAAAAGTCTACATAAAGTCATATATATTTCTAGGGCTCTGGAAGTGAAAAATTCCTTCTTAAAAGGCTCTTTTGTAGATGGTGTGACCAATGGTAAGTTCCTAATTGAAGCCAAATGTGCCCTTAGTGCACCTTGCTTGATGTTATCCTTCTTTGTTAAGTATTCCTTTTCTAGTCCTGGCAAGTCAATGGGTATATGGTAATTTGAAAAGGGCTCCAAACCAAAGACCTTTCAAATTTCTTCAACACTTATACTCATTAGGGTCTCCTCATATAATCTTCTTATTACTCTAGCTACAGGGTCATAGTTTTAGGCAATGGCCATAAGTAGGTCAACATCCACAAATACACTAGGGACCACTAGTTTTCCTAAATCAAAGTTCCAAATGTTTCCATGGGGAGAAAGAAAATTTCTCTTTAAAAACCACTTCTTAAAAAAAATCCTTGATTTGATAGTAGTAGCATCCCTAATCCAATTTCCTCTATCATACAAACCATCTACAATATTGAGCCTATGGTTTACAAAAATTAACTTCTTCATCTAGGCAAAATCATTTGTAGACTTAAGCAATAATTCAAGAAGGTCATCATGTATGTTTCTATTAGCATAATCTACTTGTCTTGAGAATACTTTATTTGGAGGCATGATGGATAAAATTTGTAGAATACTAGAAAACTTTGATATATATAGTGAACTGAGAAACTTACTTGGCTTTTCGCTATACTCTTTCACTACAATTCTATAACACACTATGAATACTATAATTCCTTTTACACTTTGATCACATAAGGCACAATTCTTCAATGGCTCTGAGCTCTCTAAAAGTCTAAAATTTGTTTGTGTAGAGAAGAAATGGAAAAATCTTTGCAATATACTCCATTTCTGGTTCACATGGGGAGCCTTTAGTCTTCATTAATTAATCATAAGGAAAATACAAGGTGGCATCACCTTCAATTTTTAAAGCACACCATTGATTCCCAAAAATCTGATGATCCAGGAACAAAATTGTGGATGAGTCATTTTCCTCTTGCCAGGTTGGCAATCAATCCAATAAAATCTCTCCATGTAGATCTTTCCCTTTACTAATAAGAACTTTCTCTCGACCCACTAACACTCGTGGACATGTGTCGCACTCTCACTATGTCACTAGGAATAAAGATTGAGCAACTTTTGCATGTGACATAGAAACCATCATTGATTCTTCCTTGATCTAATCATGTGTATTTCATAGGTGCTTTGATACAACTATGGTGGGTCCTTTTGTTTTCCCTTTGATCACCATGTCGCTACCACTAAAGATCAAGTAACTTCTTATAATGACTTGGCACCCACCATAGATGCATTTTTGATCTGATGGCTCCAACTAATCATCTGTCTTTCCTTTGAGTGTGAATCCACATAACATATGACACAACATCACTTTGACATGTTGGCAAGGCTTTTATATTAATTAAACCCTTTTTTTTTACTTGTTAAACTTAGGTTCCACTGTGTTTTGTTTTCACAAGAAGTCGCTATGTTGTTACCAACATGAACCAAGATTTTTTCGATCATGACATGGAAACCACCATATTAATTTGAAGGAATCTAAGCATATGCAATATGCACACGCCCTTTGTTGTTACTATATTCAATGCTCCTAACATTTTATAATTATTACATGGCTCACTACTGATAACAAATTTTATAGTGTCTGTCTTATGTGTTAATCACACCATTTTTTCACTTTTACGGGAAGGTGCTATGTCATTACCAGCCAAAATGGTGAATTTCTTAATCACAACATAGCAACTAGGTCATGATTCTATATAAAACTATCCTTGTGAAGATGAAAACAACATTTTCTTATTTTAGTTCCTTCTTTATTGTGCCTAACACATCTGACAATCCACCACACAGGCAGAGCTCATTTACGATAAGCAAGATCTCAACACCATATCCACTCTTGAGGCCCATCATGTTTCACTTTGGTAGGAGGTCACCATGTCACTACTGGAAAAACCCTCCCATTTTTTTGGTCATGACATAGCGACCACCACTAATTTTGGAGGATCCAACGGCTTAGGTGAAACATATTATAGTTATATTAAATACTAGTTGGGTCCTAGGTGTAACACCATATTTGGTCACTATGTCACATTAGATAAAGTGATCAAAATTTTTCATTGTGATATAGCAACCACCATAGATCTTAAAAAGATCTGAAAATGTAGGATTTTTCAAGAAATTATGAATTCAAAATAAAAATCTAAAAATGTTGGCACAAATTATAACTTTTTATTTTATTTTCTCCCACTCAATTAAGAGGTGATAATCTTCTGACCTAAAGGACTTGTTTTGGGCACAAATTTTGTTTAGAATAGGGTTCTTTGTTAGGGTTAACCAATATTTGATAAGACCAAACCCTAATTTTCATATAAAAATAGCAATTCATAGCAGTATCTCTTCATGAAGGCATAGGGTAAAAAAAACATGACCATGACATAGCAACCCCTATTGATTTTGGAGGATCCAACAACTCAGGTGAAACATATTATAGTTATATTACATACTAGCAGGGTCCTAGGTGTAACACTATATTTGGTCACTATGTCGCATTAGATAAAGTGACCAAAAAAATTCATTCTAATATAGCAACCCCTGTAGATCTTAAAAAGATCTGACAGTGTAGGATTTTTCAGGGAATTATGGAGTCAAAACAAAAATCTAAAAAGGTTTGCCAAAAATTATAACTTTTTTTAAAAAATTCTTCCACTCAATTAAGAGGTGATAATCTTATGACCTAAAGGGCTCTTTTAGGGCACAAATTTTATTTAGAATAGGGTTCTTTGTTAGGGTTAACTAATATTTGATAAGACCAAACCCTAATTTTCATATAAAACCAATAATTCATAGCAAGATCTCTTCATGAAGGCATAGGAAAAAAAAACATGACCAACAATGTTCTCTTTGATAAACTTGCACACTACCTCAGAAATAGTTCTTTTCATTTCCTTGGCTTCCACCCACTTCATGAAGTAATCTATAATGGTGATTATGTAAGAATGACCAACATTAGATGCAGGATCTATAGGACCTATGAAATCAAGACCCTATTGTTGAAATGGGTCATCAATTACTACTAGTTTGAGAGGTAATGCTACCAATTGGTTCTACCTATGAACATCTTGCACTTCTCACATTTGGATGCCCAATGGTAGGTATCTTTGAACATTCTAGGCCAATAGTAACATTGCCAAAGTATGTTGGAAGTAGTGACTGAAGAAGAGAAGTGTCCACCCCAAGCTTCATCATAAAATGTGTTTAATAAACTTTCTTCTTGTTTCTTATCTACACATCTAACAAAGGTTCCAGCTATGGACTTTTTGTATAATACGTCCTCCCAGATAACATATTTAGCTACCTTCAATTTTAGATCTCTTCTTTGTTTTATTGTTAGCCCTTCAAGACATTCTCTATAAGTTAAGAACTACGTGATATTCTAAAACCATGTATATTATAGGCTCACTTTCAAGACTAACTAATTTTCTTCAAGTTCTTTATTTAATTGATATCCTACTATAGCTCTACAAAATGCATTCCCTCTTACAAGTTTTGTAGGTTTGATCTCTAAATCATATTCTAGAATTTTAGCTATACATGTTCCTCTATTATTACATCCTACATCTTTCTAGGTCAATATGTTTTTCACTACTATATTAGGAACATACACTATAGAATGAGAGTGTAAGACATAAAATCTAAAATTCTTCAGATCTTTTACCCCAACAAAGGCATGTTTTTCCACTTGTGAATACTTCAACTCGTGATCTTTTAGTGGTATACTCATAATTGTGATAGGAGCTTAAATTTCTTCTTTATTTTCCTACATAAGAATGGCTGACATGGTATGCTTGGAAGCATAGCAGTAGATCATGAATTCCTTATTATAATTTGGGTGACACAAAATAGGAGCTTTAGCTATATCTTCTTTAATATCTTTAAAAAATTGTTTTCCACAATAATTCCATTTGAAAGTTGAACTTCCTTTCATCATATCCATGATACATTTAGTAATCTCAAAAAAGTTTGGAACAAATCTCCTAAGAAAATTTTCTTGCCCCAAGAAAGATTTGACTCTAGTCTTATTTATAGGTAGACTCTCTTTGTATGGTTTTGACTCATTCTAGTCAATTCTTATCCCTTCCTAAGACATTATGTGGCTAAGTAGTTTTACTTTAGTCACACAAAAGACTCACTTCTTAGGATTCAAGGAAATCCCATGTTCACAGCATCATTGCAATAATTTCCTCAAATCTTCTATATGATCCTTCCTTTTCTTTGAAAACACTATCAAGTCATCTAAATATATGGAAATATCTTATCTTTTATATTTGAAAAAGAAAGTTCCATACCCTATTGGATAGTGGCACCAAAATTAATGAGGTCAAAAGGTACTCTTTGATGCATGAAAGTTTCCCATGGGGTGAAGAAAGTGGTTTTATGGTGATCTTTCTTTTCCACCTCAACCTGGTTGTATCTTGAGAAGCCATCAAGCACAGACATCATTCCTATACCTACCATTGTCTATAATAGATGATCCATATTAGGAAGTTTATAATTATCTTTTAGTTATGCCTAATTCAAGTTCTAAGAATATATTCATATCCTTATTTCTCAATTTCCCTTCCTAACTAGCACTATGTTAGATATCCAAGTGGAATGATGGATCGGGTATATGATTCTAGGCTTAAGAATTTTATCCACTTCTCTAAATATAGCATTTGCAACCTTTGGATTATAGCATTAGCAACTTTTGGATTATAGCATCAACATCTAGATAAAAGGAATTTTGTGCTTGAATTCTCCATTTATGAAACTTCTCAAATCTTCATAACTCCATGGGAATACATCTTGGTATTCAAGAAATTTTTTCTCAACTTCTTTCCTTTCTTCAAATGTGTAACATTTCCTTACATTAATCACCTTAGGACTTTGTTCGCATCCAATGTTCAGTCCTTATTCACCAGTGGTAGGTCCTCTCTTCACTCTTTTCTTCTTGATATGAGTATCATGGTGATTAAATAATTTTTCCAATGATACAAAATAGGTAGGAATAGTATTACCTTGTAATTGGATGATGCTAGATTCCTTTTTCTTCCATTTTAAGGGATGATCCTCTTAACAACCACTTAAATCATTTTCATTAAAACTCCCAACATTATCTAGAAATAGTTGCAGGCTCTTCTCATCTTTGAATACCTGTCAGTCTTCTACATTATTAGGCACAGGTGATCTGTATATCAATTCCACATGATACCTTTTATCTTTAAATTATGGATGGGGAAGTAGTAAAGATACAAATATTGCTAATGATTCTACATGTAGTATCTATTGTGTTTGCATTTTGTATCTTGTTATATTTTTATTTGAGAGATACTTGTACTCATGTTATTATTCCTGCATTTGAGATGACCTAAGGGCTAGATGTTATATTTCAATTTTAGTATCATAGATGTTTCACTAGTATGATCTTCAGTTTATAATATTTGCATGTTGATGCCATTTTGAGATGATAGTAGGTTTATGATGATATCTAGTTATCTTGTATTTTTGACATATCTCTCATTTGGTTATATGTGGATTTATGCTATGGTGATTTACTTCATTCTTGTTTCATTATGCTTCATGTGAATGTGAGTGATGTAAATAGGTTAATTCAGTATGATTGAGTAAATGGTTAAATTAGGTATTGATTACATTTATTACTTTAGCTATGATATTATATTCAATTATACTTGATTGTGCATTTTAGTGTGCAGGATTTATATCCCTAGTAGTGGCATATGGAGATGGTGATTTAGCTATTCATATTTTACCAATGTCATCCTTGTATGGTCAATATATCCTTATTTTAATTGCTAAATTAAAACCTTTTGTAATACCCCAAAATTGGCACATTGCCTTGTTAACCAATTCTGGTTTACTTTGATCAACCCTAAGTCTTATTTTACCAGGCAATTATTATTCTAATTATCACTACCTGACCTAATTGTTAGATGTAGAAAACTCTAATTTGCATTAATCACACTCTCTATTTAATTCCTAAGTATCAACTCAGATTAGCTACATTAAACCTATTGATTAGATTTAATTTAATTTAAAGTGTTCATACTTTGTTTAAATTAAATTTTCTATTAAAGCTAATATGCAAAGGAATTAAATTTATTTAACTTAATAATGCCCTTATCTTAATTATTGGGTTTAATTACTCAATTAATTAAAATATGCATTTATGAGGTCATATCTCATTTTATTAAATTCAATAATCTTCCAAATCCTCTCTTCAGTTCAAGAATGGGAATTTTGAGTGATCTATCTCTTGAATTGGAATTGAATTAATCAACTTATTCTCACACTCGAGAGAATTTCAGTTAACTCTTTATTATACTCAGGATTTGAGTTAGTTAACCTCACCTACATTGGGAATCTTCCATCCTGACTAAATGTTAGTTTCAATCTTGACCATTCATTCAAGTTGATCTCAAACATGGATTGATTTTGGAAATTCTATTTAAGAGGCTTCTAATTCCTCATTATGGGGGTTAGAATTGAATTGCATTAAATTACTATCAAAATATTTACTCGCTTAATATTTTCATAGCTTTCTTTTCTTAGCATTAATATCACATAGATTAAAATTCTCTCGTATAGCATAATTTGATTTTATTTATTATTATATTAAATTACATTCTCATTTAGACTAATTTCATTATCATACAGCTTCATAAATCCTTCGTACTAAAAGGTTTGGTTGCCCACTTCTTGGTCTGAGCGAAAAGGAAAAATCCTTCTAGTCAGAAGGTAACAGGTTGCACTGATTAGATTAGTCAGATGAACAATTCAATGTTCATTCTGGGATGATCTCTTAGGTAAAGAATATGTTGAAGTGTGTGTGAGAATATGAGGCCCACAATTCACATATACATTTCTAGCAACCACCGTAGGGCTGAGAAATCAATTTTTCTGGCCTCATCTACTCTAATTTCTATTCTTTTAATGGTTATGTCGCATTTTTCTGTATAGATTTCCAAATTTTTATGTGAGAAATCTCATTTTCATGTGAATATTTGAAGATTTTGCCCCTTTCATTTCACTTTCTCACATGAAAAAGTGCATAATTGAGTGGTTTCTCACATGGTGTACAACATTTTCTCACGTGGGCTTGTGTAGGATTTTGCACAACATTTTGCAACAACATGCAAAATACAATTTTCAATAATTCACCTTATCATTATGTTTGACTAATGAGTTTTCTCTAAAGCATTTTCTTTCAAATTTCTAGTTTTCTACATCATAATAGTGGTTTGTAGGATGCTTGATGAAGACACCTCTATCAAAACAACTTGAAACACACACTAACTATGTGATTGTAGGACAATTACCAAAGAAACACATTTCAAAGACAAATTTCAAACCCACTTTAAATGTCATGTCTTCTTTTTGCTTTCCACACATAGTATAATTAAGGCTTGTGAACTTTGTAGGGTACAAGATAGGGGAATAGGGGATTATGCTCTTTGCCCATTGGAAGTCATGACCAAGGGTAAATAAAAAACCTAGAATCCTTTGAAAGATGTCATCCGAGGGAGGCAAGCAAGTTAGTGGTTCTCTAGTATGATTCCTCTTCTATGAAGGGATGATGATTTCCTTTTAGGGAATCAAAATCTTGAGAAAGGACAAGTCTAGATCGATTAAGCTAACTCTGTGATTAACATGTCTTGTGTGTTTGGGTGAGGTGTTGAGGTAGAGGAGTATGCTCTTTCCCCTTGAGGAAAATCAAAAACTCAGACCCTTAGATCTAAACCACTAGACTGAGTCAACCCTTAGAGGGCCTACCAGAGCAATCCAACCTCCAAGAATGATCCAAGTGAGCACACTCCTTTCACTAGAGATTCCAACTCACTATAATAAAGAAGATTTGCGATAAAAAGACTCCGAAGCCATATTAATTTCTTCCTCTTGATTCTTGATATCACATATCAAGAGGAGGCTTTTTTTGTTGCACTGGCTAGCACTGACCCCAGACTTGCTAGTCAAGTGTGTGCACTTTCAAATGCTAGTCTTAACTTCACTTGTGAAGCCACTAGGGATTAATATGAATGAAATCCAAGTAAAAAATTCTTAGTTAGTTGCTTCTTGGTTCACCTCCAAAAGGGGGCATAATCTTTGTGTAGGGAGGGGGAAGAATCTCTGCTATAGAACTCACCCTAGGCATGTATGTAGGCATTGGAAGGTGGTACATGCACTTGATGCCTACCACAAGGGTGTTTATCCAACATATATGTTATTGAGCCCTTGAAATACACCATACACATACGAACCCTCCAGTGGGGTGACATGGTTGTGTGAGGTAAATACATGCACATAAGTTGTGGGACAAAGGTTTTTCTTACTCTACCATATTTGGTTAAAGGAGTAAAGTGTGTTTGATATCGAGTCTTAAACTTGTCCAAACCTATAAAAATAAACTAAAAGTCAAGACTCCACTATCCCACTAAGTTGGTTTATCCTCAATTGGATTGTTTGTGACTACTACTTGCTTCATATGTCTTTCTGAAAACAAACTGCCTTGTTCAAAACTAAAATGTTGTTTAACAACTTGAAAACCATCTTGCTATCTATTTTAAATCTATCAAAACAATGAATAATCTATCAAAAATAGTTTGAAACTTAGAAAATCTCTTCAAATTTAGTCTCAATTGTCATTCTGGTCCCTGTTCTCAAGCCTAGTTTTGCAAAATTTAATGCGAGAACCTTTTAGTCCACACTTCTTTTCATGGCCCTATCCAAGTCCTTGCATAGTCATATGCAAATTTCCATGCAAGATCTTGCGATTTTGTCCTTTTATATCAGATGATGTCATTTTTTCAAAGTAACACATCCTCGCACGACTTTGATCAAGTCCTCACATGAGAAAAGTATCCAAAAGTTATTGTTCTAAGTCTTTGCCTAGTTCTTTGTACTTTCTCACATGATTGCCTGAGATTCTTTGTGTAGGATCTTGCCTTAAAACTATCAAGCTATTCTGGTAGAGCTATCTATGCTATAAGTTTGGTTTGTTACCTACAACAGTTTACCTCTTTTTTGTCTAAAAACAATTTCAAATAGTGGCTTCTTGCTTAGCTAACAACTTGTGACCTACACTCAACCTAGTCTCATCTTTCAGTTATCTTGTTCTTGTCCTTTAGTGCTTTTCATATTCTATGTCACGATAGTCATAATATTTGGCTATTCTATCCATTACTCAAACCACTTGTACCTTAATATACAACACTCATGTCTTGCCTTTTTAATGAGACTATGTTCTAGTGTGTTCCTTGTCTAGGTTTCTCTTTATGTCCTTATTTATGATTGTGGAAAGAAGAAGAAGATGCATGTTTGATCCCCTTAGACTTAGACAAGGTAGAGCTAGGCGTCATAATTGTAACAGAGGTCTCTTTCCAGTTCATGCATAGTCTATGTCCAGTGCATCTAGTGAGGAGTCTTCGCGATCTTCTTCACCTGTCAGATAACCTTGTGTTTAGAGAATGTCTACTATCAACTTACAAAAAAACAAGAACCCCTCATATCAAGAGGATCCCAATAATAGAAAAGGTCATTCATCTCCAAACAACACAATGGAATTCTTATTTAGAGGACCTTTCCAACTAAAACATATTGAAACCATTCACTTTCCTGGAATGGTTGATCAAGGACCTAAATAGGGAGAACATAGTAGAGACCAAGATCAAAATAGAAATGAAAAAAATAAGGAACCTCTTCTTACTAATGAGAATGAGGAAGAGGTAGAAATACTCCTTGAACACATTAAAAAGTGTCAAAAGGACAAAAACTTCTAGAAAGTTATAGAAATCTTGCTTAACAAAGAGAAAGAGTAATACTTTCTCAAACTTGCCTAAGAGGGAGCTAAGCTACCTCATCACTTTAATCTTAAAACTATAATTACACCTAAAGAGGAAACTAAAACATCAAAATTGCAAAATTAGTTGAAGATCATGCAAGACAACTAGCTCAAATGATGCATGATAAAGATAAACCTACAAAAACATACACCTTAGATGCTCTTTGTCCATTCCCATTGGACAAGAGTATAGACATTCCTCCTTTTCCAAGAGGAGTTAAATTACCTAAGTATGATAATACTTTGGAACTACCAATCCCCAAGATCATTTTTGAGAATTTGGGGCCTTGTCTATGGAATTTATGCATAATCAAACATATCTCATGTGTCTATTCCTAAGAAATCTAGGTGTTCAGGCTATGGAGTTGTTTTCACACTTGCCTACTATTATCAAAATGTTTAATGAGATTGCTAACCTATTTTTCTATCAATACTCTCATAACATCCAACACCTAGTTAACA
Source organism: Cupressus sempervirens (assembly GCA_028749045.1). Taxonomy (NCBI): domain Eukaryota; kingdom Viridiplantae; phylum Streptophyta; class Pinopsida; order Cupressales; family Cupressaceae; genus Cupressus; species Cupressus sempervirens. The sequence goes on along the minus strand of CM053791.1, from coordinate 588,969,973 downwards.
TTTGAGACTTGTGTAACCTTAAATAGAAAATTGGGGAACCCTTCCTAACATTCCCTTGGAGATGGAAATAAATTTACACCACATATTCATGAAAGATTCATGAAATGGAAAATATTGACATATTCATTGATAACCTCCTACTTGATTTTGGGTATAGAGTTCAACTTCAAGGTCCATGCACCTTCGAAGACATGGTTGCACAAGCTATCTATATAGAGGAATTCATGGTAAAAAAGGGTGAACTAACCCTTCAAAAGGACACAAAACAAGGATCAACCTCTAACAAGGAAAAATCCAAGTTTGTGAATAAAAACTGAGAGGTTGTGCATGATGGAGTTGTTGACAACATTACTTCTAAACTTTCTAAGGCAACCTTCAATCTTATAGATAATCTCAAAGCATTTAAGAATGTTGAGAAACCTTGTTCTGACAATAAGATTTCTAGAAACAAACTAAAAAACACCTCTAGGGTCTCATGCCCAAAATGAGAATATGCACCTCTTGGTGAACCTTTGGATGTGGTCTACGAGACCTTGTTACAAAACAAGCTCATTTCTCCATTGGATAACTCTCAACCTTACGATCCACAACCATTACCACCATGGTGGAATGAAACTACATTTTGTGAATATCACCAAAACAAAGTTCACAAAACTAGCAACTGCATAAACTTATGTCACAAAGTCCAAGACTTGATTGATGATGGTGACATTGTTGTGGATGGACATAATAAGAACTTGGATCACAAGGCTTTCAAAGAGCCATTCCCATCTTATGAAAAAGGAGAAACCTCAAAACAAAAATCTCATAACAAGATCAACTATACATACTCTAATGATGATGATGAGATAGTCCACATGGTTGAACCTATAGATGTTTAGTACTGTGGTGTCATCACTATCAAGGGAAAAAAATAAAAAACTAAGCCTAAGACAACATTTGTCTTAAGGGGCCCTTCTTCAAATACATCTAACAATGAACCATCACAATCTTATGCCAACATTGTGTTAGGATTTAACCATGGATAGAAATAACAATTACATGCAAATATATCCAATAATAGAAAATAATAGATCACATAGAAAAGAACACAAGACACCAAGACTTAACATGGTTCACCCAATCCCTTGGCTACATCCACCAAATAGGAAGTCCAATATTATTACGATCTAGTCATTATAACTTGATTACAATCCGTAATCCCTTACAACTTAATACTACACAAGAACCAATTTCACATCACAACTATGAAACAATCCCTAACCCTAACCTCTTTTATACAAGTAATTTTACTACTTTAGGGTTATAATTAATAATTACACGTTGACCCAAAATCTTGATAAAATAGTGCCCAATTTTTTTTTTTGGGGTGATGCCCCAAACCCCAAAGTATTTATGATGTACAGTAATTTCTTGATTATTAACCATAATCTAACACATTGTTACACATTCTCATGCCAATTTGGTAATCAATGGCCTTATGCCTTTTGCTCTTGATCTCGAACAACATAAAGACAAACTTCTTGCTGGTCCTTCTGGAAAAGGAACAAAAATTACAATAACTTTTGTGGCTACTAGCTATAGTATCCTCGATCAACTACATTGAACTAATACTCAAATCACAATCTTTGAGCTGCTCAAAATCTTACTTGCTCATAGGAAAATTCTCGACAAAGCTCTCATTGAGGAAAACATGCCTCAAGATCTTGATCTTGAGATGTTCCAATCTATGGTTGGTCATCTGACCTCACCTTACTATATGTCCTTCTCTAAGGAGGATGATAATTTTCCAAGTCATCTGCATAATCAACCTCTACACATTGCATCAAAAACATGTCCATCATGTGCTCATCAATAATGGAGCTGGTTTAAATATTGTCTCTACTACCTTGCTCAGACAATTGGACTATTCTAAAGAGTCCATTGATTGTCTTTAGGTCTAGTGTTGTTTCCCGTCCATAGTGGTCCTATAGAAAGGGATGCTACTTGTTAGGTCCTCGACATTCCCTTGGCTTACAATATTTTTCTAGGAAGACCATGGATACATGAGATGTGTTTTGTTCCATCCACTTACCATCAATGTGTAAAATTCCCATTTCATGGCTCTGCAGTCACTATACCTACAAGTACTACCTATACCTGTAACATGTTAAAATATGTTGAAAAATTTGTGCCTACTAATAGGGAATCTATGGACTATCATGATAACAAGTTGAAGCAATTTGAGCAATAACTCAAGTTGAAGGAAATTGGAATGGGTGAATATCACATAGAACCAGCCCTATCTCTAACATCTCTTCCTAAGTCTCCTTGTCACTATGGGAGACCATATAAACCAAATAAACCTTTTGTGTTGACACCTCAAACTAAGTATGATGGTACTTTTTTCAAAGCTTCTATTCCTCTCGAGGAAGAAATTAAAAATAGAGTTGTTCCTGCATGGATCTACAAAGAGGAAACTCCAATTGACCTCACCGAATAGTCTCATGAAATTACTCCTAAGAAGTATGATCCAAGTCTTAGACTCATGAAATTCTTTGGCTAAAAGGGAATTGGTCCTATTAGATGCAACAAAAATGGTCTGATTGATCTTGTTAAAGTGATAGCTAGAAGGAATCGAGACACATCTTGTCTAGGCTTCAAGAAGATTCCCTTCCATCTAGGGAGTAATAATTTCATACTAGAACTTGAGAGTTCATCTAAACATGAGTCACAAGATGATTCCAATGACCATGAAGAAAATTTTGACAATAAGGATCCTTATCCTTATCCAATTCTTGATGATCTAGCTAAATTCTTTGTAGAACTAGATGACTTTGTACCACATGTTAGTGCCATGGATAGTGATAGTGATTCTTCTAAGGATACTACTCATTCACATCATACCCAAAAAGAATAAGGAGAATCTAGTCATGCTCTACACATTGAGTACCTTTGTAAAAATCTAGATGACAAAGGAGAATTTGTTCCTATCACTATTGGGGAATTCTACAGTCTGTCTCCATGCAATACAGATTCTCAAAAGTATGAATTTTACTCTCTCTTTGAAGCAACTATAGACAAAGACATAGATCAAGTTCATGTTTATGAAAACCTCCTCAAAGTAGGTGAATCATCTAGAGTTTGTTCATATGAGTCTTATCTAACTAGTGTACTCGAGTCTGCAATTACAAAGGCATTCGAACATACTTGTGGACAAAGCCACTCTAGGTCTCAAATTGCTCATCCAAGCATATAATGATTATAATATGAACACAATCAAACCCACTACATCCATTTCACTCACTATCCTAAGCTCATGGATTGGAATTCCAATGTATCTAGTGAAGTCCTCACATTCCATAATGACTGTGCTCTTGCCTGCTACTTAAATATTGTCAAACTAGTAATGTCTTCCACTAGCAAACAAAGTGTCAACATGACTGAAGATGACATCAAATATCTCAATCATACAATCAAAAATAAAATAAATAAAAGGTTTGATGGTGAAAACCATATTTTGGTAGTGTCAAAGCCTAAAAATGTAAAAAATAACAAATATATCCAAGGGTGAAAACCTTTCTAAGGCGCCCATGGATGAGATATTTGATGCACTTCCTAGTCATTTTTAGGAAAGATCATCAGTGTTGATAGAACGAACACAATCAATCAACTAGGTAAAAGAGGAACAACCTCACATGATACATCTTGCATAGTCACTATCTCCAAAAGAAAAAGAGGAATTTTTTTCTTTCTTCCAAGAGAAAAAGATAAACTTTGCATGGATATATACAAACATGCCAAGATAAGTTCCTGATCTCATTATGCATCACTTGTCTATCACACTAGGAGTTAAACTAGTCAAACAAAAATAGGAAAATGCATCCCCATGTTGCATTACTTGTCAAATCTAAACTAGACAAGATTCTAAAAGCTGGTTTCATTTGCACTATTGATTATGCTGAATGGATATCAAACATTGTTCTAGTCTCCAAGCATGAAAAATCTATCAAAGTCTTTACAAATTTCTAAGATCTAAACTTAGCATGTCTGAATGATGATTTTGCACTCCCTAACATTGACATGATAGTGGACATGGTTATAGGATATGAGATGTACTCACTGATGGATTTTTTTCTAGTTAAAATTAGATCAAAATTGCACCAAAAGATTAGGAAAAGACTACTTTCACTTGTGCATGGGGAACTTTTTGTTGGAATGTGATGCCATTTCGTCTAAAAAATGTTGGTTCTACATATTAGAGGGTAGTCACTACAATTTCTCATGACATGATGCATAAGACCATGGAGGACTATGTGGATGATACCTTGGTTAAGAGCTCAAAATGCAACACACACCTTTCAAATTTGGAACCTATCCTAGATCACATGGAAAAAATTTAGTATGAGACTTAATCCCAAGAAATGTGCATTCAATGTAACATTCGGGAAATTACATGCCTACATCGTGTCTGTGAAAGGAATGGAGGTCATTCTAGAGAAAGTTCAAGCAATCATGGACATGCCTCCACCTCGTAATATTAGTCAAATGAGGGACTTAAAAGGAAGACTTCAATCCATTCAAAAATTCATCTCATAGCTGGTAGATAGGTCACAACCTTTTACCAAGACTCTACATAAAGGTGTCAAATATAACTGGAGCCAAGATTGTGATCAATGTCTAAGACAAATAAAGTAATACCTAGCCAATCCAGCAATCTTGATGCCTCCTATTCATGGGAAGCCTATTATTCTATACATCTTAGAAATAGAGACATCTTTAGGAATCTTGCTAGCTCCAGAGGACAATGATAACAAGGAAAGATCCATTTACTATCTAAGTCACATGTTGATTTCCCATGAAAAAAATTATAGTATCATCAAGAAGGCTTTCTTGACCTAGTCATCTTTTCTTCCCAAAATTTGAGACACACATGCTTGCCCATACTACATGATTGGTTGCTAAAATTAGTCTACTAAAGTACTTACTCAGCAAAATAGCTCTAATATGAAGGTTGGTTAAGTGGGTCATGATACTAAGTGAGTTTGACATTCAATATCTGTAACAGAAGGCTATCAAAGGACAAGTAATTTTTGATCAATTAGCAGAGGCACCCATGCAGAGTCTTCTTCCACTAAACATTGAATTCCCTAATGTATCAATTCTAACACTCACACACCAAATTTGGGTGATGTTCTTTAATGGTTCCTTCACACAACAAGCATCCAATGCTGGGTTACTTCACTACCTAAGCCATACAAGATTTTCTTTTCGTGTATGAGCAATATTGCAAAATATGAAGCTCTCATTAATGGTATAAAGATTGCAGTTGAATGGAGAGTAGATCACTTGAACATCTTTAGTGATTCATAACTCATAATTAACCAAGTCAGTGATGTATATTAGAAAAAAGATGAGAAATTGATCCCTTATAAATGCATGGTCAATGATTTGAAGAAATATTTTGCTCATATCACTTTTCAACAGGTTCCTTGAGTAAACAATAAAGCAGTTGATGTCATGGCTACTCTTGCTTCCTTGTTATAGATGCCAAAGAATGATCTTTGACACAAGTTCCTCATGGAAACATTACTCTACTTTGCCTATGATACCCCTGAATCTCAAATGATCTATTCTATTGTAGGACACAACCCATCCCACTACCACCACATATACTCCTATCAGTGTGACCAAACCATTCTAGATGGTCTAACCTGGAATGGAAAATGTCACCTTATCTACAATGCTTCAGGTATGTCATTATTACTTATGACTTGTTTAGGATAGGTCTTGATGGAACATTGCTTAGGTGTCTAGAATCCAATGAGTCCATACACACTTTAATTGACATCCACGACAACATTATGACTCTCACTAAAATGGCTTGACACTAGCTCATATACTTATTAGAGTTGGTTACTATTGGCCAAATATGGAGCAAGAGGCAATCAAATATGCCAAATCTTGTAAATAATGCCAGCTCCATGGGAATCTAATTCATGGTCCAACTAGGTAGCTAATTCCATCTATCACACTTTGGCCATTCCAACAATGGGCCTTTGATCTTGTGGGTCAGATTCACCCATCTTCAAATTGACATAAGTTCATTATTACAGCTATAGACTACTTCACTAAGTGGGTGGAGATAGTCCCTTGCTCTATAGAAAATGGCAAAATTATAGCTCTATTTACCATGAATTACATCATATGCAGGTATGGTGTACCTTCCTCCATCATTACTAACAATGGAGAATAGTTTAAAAATAAGGATCTTAAGGAGTTATGCAAAAAGTTGAGAATCATGCAACATTGGTCTTCTATCTATTACCCCCAAGGTAATGGTCAAGTAGAGGTATCTAACAAGGTGATCCTTAAGATCTTACATTGCATATTCAGCAAATCTAGGAGGGATTGGCACCTTTAGATTAATCTGACTTTATAGGCTTATAGAATAAGTATCAAAACTCTAATGAGTACAACATCCTTTTCTTTAGCATATGGAGTAGATGATGTGCTTCTAATTGAGGTCAAGATTCCTACTCTGGGAATCTCTATGAAGGGCCTCATTATTGACGATGACTATAGAACATCTTAGCTTCAAGAGCTAGTATTGTTAGATGAACATCAGCAAGTGGCATGTGATCATCTTCGGGCTTATTAGCAATGTATGTCAAGGAGATACAATAAGAAAGTTAAGCCACATGACTTCTAACTAGGTGATCTCATTCTGAGAGAAAACCCTAAGAATCAGCAACAAAGGGTACAAAAAGGGAAGTTTGATCCCAACTAGCTTGGTCCCTATATAATCACTACAGTTTTCAGATTTGGTGCCTACAAACTTTCTACAACTGAGGGAGAGGTGCTCAAGGAGCCTATCAACACTCCCCATCTAAAGTGGTTTTATAGCTTATATGTTTTCCAAAACTCTTTGTATATATCTAAATATCCTAAAAAAATCAAAAAAATTGTAAAAAGTTCTTAAAAAAATCATTATCTTGGTGAAAACCTAGGAATAGGCACCTTAGTAATAGCAAAAAAAGTTCAAAAATTGAAAGCTAGAAAAATATATTTAAAAACTGAGAAAAAATACAAAAAAATGTAAAAAGGAAAAAAGTGTCATTGGTGAAAACCTAGAGAATAGGCATCATGGTAGCAAAAAAAAAGAAAGAATCTCTGCCAAGAAGGTGAAAATTTGGTAAATAGGCACCTCTTATTTCAAATGCTATATCTTGCACTGCATCTTCTAGCTCATGTACAGTAGCTTTCCTACTTTACTTTGTTGCTTTTGCTCATGTATCCATGAATTGAACCTTGTCATAACTAAAGTGCAACACCCTATAGTGTCATAGGAACCTCTTTCATGATAGTCACCAATTTCTCTAATTGCACCTACCTACTATTACTTGTGTCACTTTTTAGATTCCCCTCATAGAAGATCTCTCTTGTGTCAGTCACTAGTTGTTCTAACTACATCTACCTACTATCGCTAGTGTTACTTTTTGAGATTCATCTCATAGACAATCTCTTGCGACAATCACCAATTATTCTAACTGCATCTACCTAATGTCACTAGTGTCACTTTTCAAGATTCCTTTCATGGAAAATCACTCGTGATAGTCACCAAATTTTCTAACTGTGTCTACCTACTGTCGCTAGTGTCACTTTTGAGATTCCTCTCATGGAAGATCTCTCCTGCATTGATCACTAGTTTGTCCTGGCTGCATCTATCTACTATCACTAAGTTTTCTACTAAGGTTCTTGTTACTAAAGATTCCTCTTTGACTTTAGTCATTGGTTGTTCTAATTGTGTTTGTCTACTATTTTCACCCTACTAAAAAAATTTCTTTCATCCATGTTCTAGACATTCACACTTGACATCAATCCTATAACACAGAAAATGAACTTAAAATGATAAATTTCTTAAGGATATGCTGAGCTTTTCTTTTTTTCTTTTTTCTTCACTTTATCATGTCTCTATGAGCGACTTGATGATGTCTCTTTTGACTAGAGAAGCACAGACTAGGAGGCATCATCTTTTCTTTGCTTTCTATTTGTGCTTTAGTTCCAATGATCTGAAGCATCCATATAAAGAGGGGTGTCCACTATAAGAGCCTCCATCTCATATTGGATGGTCATATGTACCTCAACTCCTTTTATATGGATAAATCAGTATGATTGGTTCTTCCCCTTACTTTTTGGATGCTACAGTAAATATTGATACTTATCCTACTAAGTGAATGTATGGGTCATTTTGAGTATACTTAGCACACTTTTGTCTCAAGTTATGAATGCAAGGGTCATTGCGGATAGAGTACTTACTGATTACTTAGCATAGAAGGATCTCTCATGTGTCTAGTTTGTCTATATTTAAGAAACATTCTAGTCATCCTAGCATTTATGCTTTGATTCTTATGTTGTTAACTTGCTACATTAAAATGGACAAATATTCTGGCCATTTTGGCTTCTTGTGCCTCGAATGCTTATATTTAATCTTGACAAAACTAGAATATGTGTTATAGTCATACTTTTATGATTGCAATGTCAGTGGAAATTGTATGACATGTAGGATTTCACTACAAGCTTGGTAATTATAATTATTGAAGTTTGGTAACCAGGCCTAGGGTTGCATCTAGTCCAAGAATTACATATATTATTGGCTCACATTGCATAAGTACATGGTTCAATGAATAATTCATTTACATCCTTTCTAATGAGGGATTTTTGGCTTCTTCAAAGCATCATGTTTGTTCATGGCTACACAAGTATTTATTTCTTTGGATTGTCCTCTCACTCCTCAAGGGATACCTATCACTATCAACAAAATCATGGAACACTACATGAGATGTTAGTTCATTCACATTTTGCATTTCATACATAATTTCATAATCCATCTCATCTACACTACATTCATAAATCAAATCAAATTTGTATTCATACATCACATTATATTTACATTCCATAATCATAGTGTAAAACATCTCATCTACAACAAGCTAGAAAGAGATAAAGTGACAAATGAAATTGGTACTCGAATAAAAATCTCATATATATATATATATATATATATATATATATATATATATATATATATATATATATATATATATATATATCAAAATGGTACAAAATGGTGTTGGCACACCAATGGATATAGAGCTAGACCAAAATCAAAGTCATAAATAATCTGCATTTTTTATCAAAAATGGTACAAAATGGTGCCGGCACACCAATGGATATAGAACTAGACCAAAATAAAAGTCATAAATAATCTAACTCTCCCCTTCCCCCTCACCTCCCACTTCTAGTGGAGGAGGAGGTGGCATGTTTGGTCTCATTGGAGATCGTGCTCCCCCTAATGCTCATGCATACTATAAAAATTGAGGCACCTTCTCGACCTCATCTGGTACAACTACTATGTATGCCAAAAAAAATAGATTTCCCTAGCTGACTACAGTTGAACCTCATCTTGTTGTTGCTTGGATCTCTACCATGCTAACTCTAGCTACTCCCATAAATCATGGATCTCTCGATCCCACTCTACAATCTAGGTATCTCTAACTATTGCCTGAATATGTATCTCTACTAACTACCACTATATGGTCCACACTCAATCCCTCATTGTCCTTAGGGCCTCTTGGGTCTATGCTAGGATGTCTCTACCCTAGACTCTTATAGCAAGCTGGTCCTACATCTCCTCATTACCAACTACAACCTCAGGCTACTCAATTGGCTGCTCCTACTCAACTTGCTACAACTTTGCCAATGGCTCCTAGGCCTCCCATCTAGCCTCATCATTGCCTTTGACCTATTCCACTCCCACTAGCATCTGGATCTAATATCATCTATCTTGAAGGAATTTGGACCTATTTGGTCTTGTGTCTCACCTATTGTGGCTACTTTGGCTACTGTGGTCATGTTGGGGGTGGCCACACTGGCTATTTAGGAGCCACCATCCACTGGATCTATAAACTATAGAAATAGATGACTCATAAAATAGGTCTAATATGCGAGAGTCATCCCTCCATCTACTACCACTAGCAGGTACTCCCACTATGTTGCAAACAAGTCGCACACATCTATCATCAATCTCTTATGATCCAATCTTAGGGACCATCCATGGTCCACATTTGTCTCTAACCATGAATAGGAGTAGTAATCCTTTCAAATATCATGTGGTCTACCATACTACCACCACACACATATCAAAGGAAATCTCTCCATCGTATTTATAGATTGATCTATCAATGGCTGAGAGATGAAGATATGACTCAACTCTACCGGTGCATTGTCCTAGTCCTCTATCTCCCTCCATGGTCTCCATACTACTATCACAAAGTCATCAAGATGAGTTCTCCATTGATCAGTGTTAATGATAGTTGTTTGGGTAAGTTGGCCTCTATATCTACAAATATATGGCTCCATAGGCTTCCTCTTATCCAAAAATGGGCCTCATGACTAGTATGTATTCCCATGCCTAGATCTAGAGAACATAGACCCAACAGTTATGCTCTTCCTCTCATGATACACTATCTCATGCATCTCATGATATATATGTGCAAACATGCACTGACCCCACCCATATCTCTCTGGGATCTCTAACATCATCTAGAGCATCTTGCCCTATCAAAACTCTAATCTATGCTAGCCTCTATCCAATATCAAGAAACAACTAATAAATATCCTCAAAAATAATGCCAACCTGTGAGTAGGACCACAAGTATGCACAAGCTCATCCCACATGATTGCTCTATCCATAATCAAGTCTTGCTGGAAGGTGGACTTTAGTGTCTCAGTACCTACTCAGGGAACTGTGTCACAAATCACCTATGGTTTTTGGAATGGTATGTGGAGAATCCTATAGATATCCTCTAGTGTCACTATCATCTCTCCCTATAGCAAGTGGAAAGTGTTCATCTCCAAATGGAAATGCTCCACTAGTGTTGTTAGTAGATCGTGATTCACCAACATTGGTAGAATTGAGCAAAGATATGAATAATCCAACCTATCTTTATGAGTCATATCAGTTTCATCAAATATCTACAACAAAGCTCCATATGATAGGTAATGGGATCGAAATCTGATATCCTAAAAGGTAACCTACACACACAAACATAATAGGCAAATGATCAGTCTCTGCTAAATAAACATGATGACAGAAAGCACAAAAATTGCAAGGAAAAAATCAAAATAACAACTTTTAAACTTGCATTTTACACTAGGATTTCACATGAAACATCATGTCCTCATGCAAGATTTTGCATCTTTGCACAAGGATACACTTTCTTGCGCAAGATGTGATCAAGTACTCAATAAAAAATGAACCCAATCTAGAGTTTCTTGCGTGACATGTGGGTATCCCCCATGCAAGAAAACCCATTAAACTAGGTGAAGAAGTACATGCATGGTACTTCTTTAAATGAGAAGAGAATGGCTTTGCATGAGGAGAGATATCCTCACGTGAGAATTGACAAGGAAAACTTTAAAACACCTAAAACATGCCAAAAAATTACCTCAAAACATGTGCAAAACTTAATGTGAAGCAACATTATTGACTACTCACTAGATGTACATAGTCCTTTGGCCAGCTATGTCATCGAGAGCACTCAAATCAATGTGTAGACAATGGGATCACCATTTTTGCCTCAAAGCTCTATTCTCCACAACAGAAAAAAGTACAAATGAGTTGAAAATGACCTTGTGGGCTCTTATATAGGTTTTGACCTAATTTTTCCAAGTGCTCTAATTGGCATAAAAATCACTCCCTAGCTAATTTGACTATTCTAAATCTAGTTTTGGGATCAAATTTGAAATCTAACACACTTAAATAACTCAAAAATGCATTAAAATTTTTTAGCACCAATGTGATCGAACACTTGTGCAGTCCATCTTTTTGATACTTTGTGCATCTTGGAATCTATTCAAAACACAAGTTCTTCAAATCTAACAAAATTTCTAGAAAAAGTCAACTCAAGTCAACTCTATTCAACTTTGTTCAAACTTGGTTTTCTAGACCTCAAAATCACATCGAATCAACTCTAAATTTTCTTCTAATCATTCTAATCTTTTCTATATTCTTCAAAATCTCCAATTTCTTCTGTATTTCTTGATATACTACTCTACATCATATTTCTGGTGTGTCATCTTTTGATTTTGCTCTTGAGAGGGCAAGATGATTACATCATTGAATTTGAATTTCAACTCAATCTGAATCTTATGTCCTCATCACTCATGGGCATCTCATCACTTGGGGCATCTTGTTCCCTTCTATATGACATCTCTATCATCTAGCTCATCTTTTTATTAGCTAATCACATCTTATAGAAATCCTTATCAGAGTTTGATGGACAACTATCGGAACAATCCAAACCCTGACTCCTAAGGATTAAGTCTCATTTTGGGGATGATTCTATGACTCATGATGGTATCTTGCTATCTTTTATGGCTAGGTATCTAGATGTTCTATCTAGATCCCTTAAGGTTAAGCTCCATTCTAGAGATCAACTTTAAAAGCTTATCAATCTTAGCATCTAGGTGTTCTATCTAGATCCCTTAAGGTTAAGCTTTGTTCTGGAGACAATCTTTAAAATCTTATCAATCTCAGTATCTAGTTGTTCTATCTAGATCCCTTAAGGTTAAGCTCTATTCTAGAGATAATCTTTAAAAGCTTATCAATCTCGGTATCTAGGTGTTTTACCTAGATCCCTTAAGGTTAAGCTCTATTTTGGAGATAATCTTTAAAAGCATATCAATCTTGGTATCTAGTTGTTCTTTCTAGATTCCCTAATGTTAAGTTTCATTCTTGAAAAGCTTATCAATTGGTCTCTGTATCATTAATTTTGGAACCAATCTCATTTCTTGATCTTTGCATCATACTTCTAATTTCTTTGAATTGAATGTGCTGCTCATACATTCATTCAAAGAGGGGCAAATGAAATACCCCAAAATTGGCACATTGTCATGTTAACCAATTCTGATCTATTTTGAACAATCCTAAGTCCTATTTTACTAGACAATTCATATTTTGATAATTTCTACTTGACCTAATTGTTAGATGTAGAAAACCCTAATTTCCATTAATCACATTCTCTATTTAATTCCTAAGTATTGACTTAGATTAGCTACATTAAACCTATTGATTAAATTTAATTTAATTTAAAGTGTTCTTACTTTGGTTAAATTAAATTATCTCTTAAAGCTAATGTACAAATGAAATAAATTTATTTAATTTAATAATGTCCTTATCTTAATTATTAGGTTTAACTGCTCAATTAATTAAAATATACATTTATGAGGTCATATCTTATTTTATTAAATTAAATAATCTTTCAAATCGTCTCTTCAATTCATGACTAAGAATTCTGAGTGATCTATCTCTCGAATTGGAATTGACCTAATCAACTTATTCTCACACTCAAGTGAATTTTAGTTAACTCTTCATTATACTCAGGATCTAAGTTAGTTAACCTCACCTACACTAGGAATCTTCCATCCTAATTGAATCTCAGCTTCAATCTTGACCATTCATTCAAGTTGATCTCAACCATTAATTGATTTTGGGAATTCTATTTAAGAGGCTTCTAATTCCTCTTTATGGCGTTGGAATTGAATTTCATCGAATTACTATCAAAATACTTACTCACTTTCTTAATATTTTAATAGCTTTCTTTTCTTAGCATTAATATCATATAGATTAAAATGCACTCATATAGCTTAATTTATTTTATCTTTTATTATATTAAATTTCATTCTTATTTTGATTAATTGCACTATAATATAGCTACATAAATCCTTCATACTAAAAGGTCTAGCTGCACACCTCTCTGTTTGAGAGAAAAGGAAAAATCCTTCTAGCTAGAAATCAATACGGTTACACTAATTAGATTACTCAGATGAACAATTCAATGTTCATTCTAGGATTATCTCTCAAGTAAAGACCATGTTGAAGTGTGTTTGAGAATCTGAGGTCCACAATTCACATATACACCTTCCACTGATTGGATCAAATCCAAAATTATTTGCATTTTGTGACTAGACTCATGAGAGTGTCTGTGCATTTTAGAGGTTTGCATTATCGTGAAGTTGTTAAGGAATTTTTTATGATTTTGGGGATTTGGGCTTTAAATTTTATTGAATTTAATTTTTGGCAGCTTTGTCATAGATGAATTCCTATTTCTAGGAATAACTTTTTTTCGTTTGGGTTCATTTAGAGTTTAACTAGTCTAACTAGCTATTTGCCCTAATCTATTATTCACTTAAAAAGTGAATAATTATTGAAAGAGGAATTTAATTCCTCACTTCTCACTTTTACAAAATACAAAATTGAGAGCTCTTTTAAAAATCCTTATTTGGAGGGTCACATTTATGTTCATTGTGAGAGCTATGGGAATGGGATCTTTGAAATGTCAATCCTGTTGGATCTAGCCTAGGGAGACCTTGCTATACCATGATTTTTGGCAGCTATAGCGGGTTATTTATCTTGTTGTGTGGTTTCCTATTTCAACCTCTTTTGTTATCAGGTAGGGCTCTCTTGTTTTCAGATTTCAACTCCATTTCTGGTATTATTTCTAGTAACTATTTTCTTGGAGGCTGAATACTAGTGTTCCCCTCCATTTTTGTTTACTAGTTCTATCTAGTTGGTTGGGTATATTTTCCCTATTTTTGGAATGAGGGTTTGGGATTTCGTGCCATTATGCTGGTCATTTTTTGCATATTTGTCTAAACCCAAATTTTATTGGATATTCATGGCTTTTGTGCCCAAAGACCAAATGAGTTTTATTTTTGATATTTTCAAGTTTTGGGGTTTAAACCTTGATTTGCATGCCACCCAATTTTCTTTAGTTTTCTTGGCATTTTATTGATCGTGGACTTGGATCATCCATAGAATGTCAGTCAAATTATTGTTGTACTTTTTATGTTGCATTTGAATGCATGGCACATCCATCCTGCTAAATTGTTATTTGTTTGAGTGTTTTTCTACTTGTGTGCTCATCTCACCCTTGTGTTAGATCTTCATGATGGTGGTGCACCATACATTAGCACATGTGCATGCATTTTTTAGGTGACTTGTGAGTCTCAATCTCTCGTTTGTATTTTGGTGGAGCATGTTCATTTGGGGTTGGGTTGGGAATATCAATGTCAGGCACTCATCGTGTGATGAGTATGGATATGTAGGGTAAGGTTGGTAACTGGGCTTCTAACACAACCATGGTGTCCTAGCCTAGGTTGACATTGAGGAGTTATAACAAGTAATAACATAATTAATTTATAGTAAATTAAATAAGATAATAAATTATGGATAGCCTCTCGAGGGTGGTGCCAACGGGAACAATTATTTATTCTAGCATGTTAGCCTCCCGAGGGTGCATCGAGAGGTATAGTTGTCCTTGTGCTACAACTTGGATGATTCCAAGTTACCAACTCTCACTAGAGTCCCTGCATAGTTACCCATAGAGTGTATGACTAGGATTTTTTGTACTTCCATTCTTGCATGATCTTGGTTTCAGTTATCATTACTATTTGGCATGAGTGATAGCCATGGATGTTTTCTTTATGTGAGTTTTTGGTTGGATCATTATCTCCCTCAGTACCATGGGAGTGGACCTACATGTTTCATGTGGTTGGGAGGCATAGATACCTTCACCACTACTAGGGATTGGTGTATAGAGACAAATCTTTATTACATATTACATGCAAGGGATGGAAAGGACCTTCCAAGTCTCATGGTGCTATTATAGTTGGGAGGAACCATGTACTTAGTTTGGTTGTTTAGTTCATTGCGATGTTTTTTTAGTACACTATGATGTTACCTTCATAACTTCTATTATTTCTTTATTAGATGGTTAGATGCAGTTCCATTTAGTAATTACTATTTCAAGTATCTATGCCTTGACTATGGATCAAGTACTTCTCAATTTGGAGGATTTGAATTTTTTATCTTTCCCTTGTTTGCCTTGGTGCATTTATTTCTTTTCCTAGGAAACCATGCATCAGTATTGGGCAATAATTTAAAGTATCACACACCTAAAGAAGAAGAATTTTGTGATACTAGAAAGTATCACACACCCACTAGAGAAAGGTCATATAATACTTATGAATTATCACACACTTTCTTTAGAAGTGTCACCCAAACCCTGAAAGTATTACACTCCTTCATTAGAAAGTTCATATGACACTGGAATGTATTGCACTATGTTGATTTTAAGTATCGCCTAGGTTTTGGAAAAACTTATCCTGGTAGATAGCAAGCACTTTTCAACTTGACCAAAAAATTTTCTGAGGATTTTCGAATACCCTTTGTGGTTTTATTGAATACCTTGGAATTTTGTATCAAATTTGGTATGTTTTTGGATTTGAAATCATTTATGTCCTTCTATGGTTAGTCATTTTGGTTTGTAGTGGTGTTTAGAGATCCATTAGTGTTTGGATGTTTGTTTAGTCTTTTGTTATAATATTTGTGATCCTTGTATGTCATATGTCATGTGCATCCATACTTGTTCTAATTTTTTTTTATCTTGGCTTATATTTATCATTGTTCCAAGGATCTCCAGGTGGGACATTACATCTAGTATCATAGCCAATGTTATAACATTGGGATCTCTACATTATGCTTCCACTATATTTGTGTTTATGTTGCGCATTGCTATTATTATGTCTAATATTGTGATATCTTTTTCATTCATTTTTGTGTCTCTTATGTTTGTGATGGATTTTTCTTGCCTGATCTTGTTTCTTCTTTAGTGATGCCTCCTACATGTAGGTTTCGTGATCAGGGTGGTAACCGACAGGTTGTTCAAGAAGAACACCATGAGGAGGAATGATATAATGGTGAGGGAGAATAGGGTAACAATAATCAAAATGGAATTGGAACATTGATGTCAAATTTGTAAGAGATTATTGCTTGGTTGGGCCCTCGTGTAGAGGAATGTCAATAGGGCAAAGGTCAGGAAGAGGGATCTCATAATGGAGATTCCCATCAGTCAGAGTATAGATAGGAGGAATGTGAATAGGAACATTCTTGTACACAACCTGGTGGTAAGAGGCACTAATGGAGATATTGTTGTTGTGATGAAAATGATAATTTCACTCGAATCAAAATGATGCAAGAACTTTAGAGGTACAAACTACCACTATTTGATGGCTAGGGGATAGGACTCAAGGCTGAGACCTAGTTGCTAGATATGGGTGTTATTTCTCCTTACTACCTTATGCGAGAAACATGAAGGCCTATTGCATGATCACATAGTTAAGGGAACATGGTTCCATTTGGTGGGATATGGATAGTGCTAAGCTCCATATTGATGTTGCAGATCTTAGTTGGGAGATCTTCGAGGAGAGGTTCAGGGAGAAATTCCTATTGCCATAGTACCGTGAGGCTCATATTGATAAATTGCGTGAGCTTAAGAAAGTATTTATGACAATTAATCAGTATAAGAAGAAATTCCTTGGGTTGAGATAGTACTTGAGCTATAGGCATGATGCAACACTCCTCACTCAACATTTTGTTAGGGGCCTTAGGGACTCTATCATTGGGGATGTTCGTGCTCATCAACCAAGGACCCTTGCACTTGTAAAAGAAAAGACAAGGATCATTGAGAAAAATGTGGCTAGGGGGTTCAATGGCAAATTGAGTTCTCACAACCAAAGTTCATGAACTTATGGGAAGGGCCAAGCACAATCAACACCTTCTCAAGGTGGTAGCAAACATAGAAAATGGTGATCCCAACACTTCCTTCAAAAGTTTGGGTAGAGTTTAGTTACCATAGGAGGTAAGGGACAAGACCAAAGCCATGGGAAAAAATATTAGAAGGAACACCCCCCTTAGAGTAGTTAGCAAAATTATAGCAGGGGTAGTGTACCTTATTCTAGTGCTATTTTGGGTGGTTGTGAAATAGGTTCCAGCTTTGGGGGAAACTGTTATTCTTGTGGTCAACCTAGCCATAAATATTTTGAGTGTTCTATCAAACCATCTTTAGGACTTGGTAAGAATGTGGCTAGATTAGATTCTACTAAAGGAGATCCTAGAAGGAATCACCAAGTCTTTGTGGCAGTTGATAACCATCAAACTAAGAATCAAGGTACAACATTCAAGGCTACATGTACTTTGTGTGGTATTTTAGCTTTAGTTTTGTTTGACTCTGGTGCTTCAAACTCTTTTATTTCACCACCACTTGCTTAATAATGTGGGCTATTGGTAGTATGTTAGGTTGATAGGTGGCAGGTTCACCTAGCTACAAGGTCCAAAGTGACTATAAACTCCTTGGTCTATGGTTGTAGTTTGAGTTTGGGTACCTTCACCACTACAATGAATCTTTGTATCCTACCTCTAGGATTATACAAAATTATATTGGTCATGGATTGGTTAGCTACCCATCAGGAAAATATATATCTCTATCATAAAATGGTAGTGTGTTGATGACATAGGTGGGCAAGTGGAACTTTTAGGGGTTGAGAGACTAGTCTCACTTCAGATGATCTTAGCTAATCAACTGAAGTGAAGTGTGCAGAAGGGTTATCAATTGTTTATTGTTTCTATCAGTCATCTTGAGGAAGTTGAGATTTTATGGTGATATTTGATGATTTCCCACTCCTTCATGAGTATGAAGATGTGTTTCCTGAGGAGATATGTGATATGCTACTACAGTGTGACATTGATTTTTGGATTGATCTTGTACTAGGAGCAAAGTCGATTTCACGAGCTCCTTATTGCATGACTACTCAAGAGTTGAGTGAGCTTAGATTATAGTTGGAGGAATTATTGGCCAAGGTTCATATTCATCCTAGTGTATCCCCATGGGGTGCACTAGTCATCCTCATGAAGAAGAAAGATGGATCATTGTGTTTGTGCATTGACTATCAACAGTTGAATAAATTGATGGTGAAGAACTAGTAACCTTTGCTAAGGATATATGACTTGTTTGATCAGATGAAGGCAGGATGAGTGTTCTCAAAGATTTATCTTAAGTTGAGATACCATTAGCTTCATATCCAAGAAGTGGACATACATTGAACATCTTTTTATACATGGTATGGACATTATGAGTTTATCATTGTACCCTTTGGGTTGACCAATGCACCATCAGTATTCATGAGTATGATGAATGGAGTGTTCTACACATACCTCAATTAGTGTGTCATTATGTTCTTGGATGATATATTGATTTATTTGAAAACTCTTAAGGAACATGAGGTCCATTCATGCTACGTATTGCAGTGCCTAAGAGACCATCAATTGTATGGAAACTTGGGTAAATGTGAATTTTTCTAGTCTCGGGTAAAGTATTTGCAACATATCATCACTAATAATGGTATTGTAGTGGATCCAAAGAAAATTTGTGCTATCATGGATTTGCCAGTATCTACTAGTGTCTCAGAGGTTCGTAGTTTCATGGGATTGATGGGTTACTATCATCACTTCATGAAGGATTTCTCACGAGTGGCTCATCCATTCACTTCTCTTCAATAGAAAGGGAAGAATTTTTTTTGGTAAGATCAATGTGAGGTAGCATTTAATGCTCTTAAGAAGTGTTTGACTAGTGCACCAGTCCTTGCAATGCCTAATCATATAGGTGATTTCATGGTTTGCACAAATGCTTCGTTACAAGGTGTGGGTGTGGTGTTGATGTAGGATGGTCAAGTGATTGGATATGAGTCTAGAAAACTCAAGGACCATGAGCTTAACTACCCCACTCATGATTTGAAACTCACAATCATGGTGCATGCTTTTGTTCTTTAGAAGCATTTCCTTCTGGGACATAGGTTTGAGGTGCATAGTGATCATAGGAGCTTGCAGTATTTCTTTACTCAACCAAACCTAAATGCATGATAGAATTGTTGGATGGAGTTCTTGTATTAATATAACTTTGATGTTCATTACATTAAAGGGAAGGAGAATATCATTGTAGATGCCTTGAGTAGGAGGCAACATGAGGTATCAGTGTTGTCATTGGGAGTGGATTTGTGAGGTCGTATCTTGGAGACTTTGCCTAGTGACACATGGTATTAGAAGGTGAGGGCAGAGATCAAGTCTATACATACCCTTAATGGGATATTTTTGTGTTATTTGCTTGATTTTGATGGACTACTATGACACTTGGGGTGTATCTATGTACCTTTGTTTAGCGATCTTATACCTTGGTTTTCTTGAAAGCACAATGTGCACCATATTCCACACATCTTGATGTCAAGAAGATGCATGTTGATCTTAAATAGTTATAATTTTGGGTAGGGATGAGATGCAATGTTTCTAATTTTTTTTCTCAATGTCTTGACTGATAGAGGGTGAAGGTAGAGCATCATCATCTACCAGGTCTTTTGTAGCTGCATACCATTCTTGAGTGGAAGTGGAATACGATACCTATTGATTTTATCACAAGGTTGCCTATGTCATCACAAAAACATGATTGTATTATGGTGATAGTGGACAAGTTATCCAAGGTAGCACCTTTTTCACCCATGAGAGAATCTTATATAGCTTCTTCTATAGTGCATGTTTTCTTGGAGGATATTGTTTGTTTGATTGGGATCCCTTGTCAGATTATTTCGGATAGAGATCCGATGTTTACTTCTACACTATGGATGTCTCTCTAGCATGCTTTAGGCATGCAACTCAATTTTCATTTGGCTTATCACCCAGAGATCGATGGTCAAACTAAGAGAGTGAACTAGGTTCTAGAAGATATGCTTTGCATTTATGTGATGGATAGGTAGGTGAAATGGGAGGAATATTTATACCTTGTTGAGTTTGCATACAGAAATGGGTATCATAGTTCTCTTGGCATGTTACCTTTTTAGGCCTTGTATGGTAGACCATGTCATATGCCTTTGAGTTGGGATTGATTAGAGGACCAAATAATTTTAGGTCTAGAGATGCTTCAAGATATGGAGTAGTAGGTTGTTCATATTAGAGAACACTTGGTTATTTCCCAGGACAAGTAGAAGAAGTATGCAAATGCCCATAGGTTGGATCATCACTTTTCTATTGGTGATAGAGTGTTTTTGCAAGTGCATGCAAGAAAGACCCCCATCCATTATGGAAAAGGCTCTAAGTTAGCACCATGTTTTGTTGGACCATTTGAGATCCTTGAGAGGATTCATCATGTTTCTTATCAACTAGCGTTTCCACCTAGCCTATCATGCATCCATGATGTTTTTCATGTTTTTATTTTGAGATAGTATATTCCTGATGTGGTACATGTTCTTGATTGGGATGCTTTATTAGTAGTAGAAAAGTAGCTTACTTTGGAGCCCATACATATCCTTCAACATCAAAGGTTGATTTTGAGAGGTTGAGACATCAAGCAAGTTTCTAGTGGGACCTTAGCAATGATACTTTTGCAACTTAGGAGGGTGCTACATGATTGAGAGGATTATACCCCTATCTATTTGTTAGCATCAAGGAGTAAGCCTATGCTAGTAGGGGAGTATGTAGTGACTCTCATGTTTGCAGTTTGTACCCTATTATATTTTGATTTGTGAGATACTTGTATTCATGTTATTATTCCTTCATTTGAGATGACTTGAGGGTTAGATGTTATACTTTGATTTCAGTATCATAGATGTTTCACTACTATGCTATTCAGTTAATCATATTTGCATGTTGATGTCATTTTGAGATGACAATAGGTTTATGATGATATCTGGTTTCTAGTATTTTGGATATCTCTAATTTGGTAATATGTGGATTTATGCTATGATAATTTACTTCATTCTTGTTTCATTATGCTTTGGGTGAACGTGAGTGATGCAAATGGGTTGATTCAGTATGATTGAGCAAATGGTTAAATTAAGTATTTAATGCATTTATTGCTTCAGCTATGATATTATATGCAATTAAACTTGATCATGTATTTTACTGTACAAGATTTATATCCCAGGTAGTGGCACATGGAGATAATGATTCAACTATTCAAATTTTACCAATGTTATCCCTATGTGTTCAACATTTCCTTGTTTTAATTATTAAATTAAACCCTTCCAGTGATTGGACTAAATCTGGAATCATTTGCATTTTGTGACTAGACCCATGAGCGTGTCTGTGCATTTTAGAGGTTCACATTGTCACAAATTTGTTAAGGAATTTTTTGTGATTTACAGTTTTCAAGTTTTAAATTTTATTGAATTTAATTTCTAGTAGCTTTGCCATAGATGAATTCCTATTTCTGGGAATAGCCTATTTTTGTTTGGGTCTATTTGGAGTTTAGCTAATCTAACTAGCTATTTTCCCTAATCTATTATTCACTTAAAAAGTGAATAAGTATTGAAAGAGGAATTTAATTCCTCACTTCTCACTTTTGCAAAATACAAAATTGAGAGCTTTTTGAGAATCTTCTTCTAGAGGATCAAATTTATTGTGAGAGCTATGGGTGTGGTATCTTCATGAGGTCAATCTCGTTAGATCTGGCTTGAGGAGACCTTACTATGTTGTGGTTTTTGGTAGCTGTTGTGGGTTTTTTTTTTTTTTTTTTGTGTTGTTACTTATTTCAGCCCCTTTTGATGTCAGGTAGGGCTCTCCCATTTTCACATTTCAGCATTATTTTTGGTATTATTTAATGTAGATATTTGTTGGAGGCTAAGAACTAGTGTTCCCCTCCATTTGTATTTGTTGGTTATGCCTAATTGGTAAAGTATGAATATTTTCCCTATTTTTGCGATAAGGGTTTGGGATTTCATGTCGTTATGCTAGTTGTTTTTGCATATGATGATTGAACCTAAATTTTATTGGATATTCATGGATTTTGTGCCTAAAGACCAAATGGGTTTTATTTTCAATGTTTTCAAGTTTTGGGATTTTTACCTCGATTTGTGTATCACCTAGTTTTCTAAGGTTTTCTCACCATGTTATTGATTTTGGACTTGGATCATCCATAGGATATCAGTGAGATCATTGTTGCACTTTTTATTTTGCATTAGGATGTGTGTCGCATCTATCCTCTCGAGCTATTATTCAATTTAGTGTTATTTTTGCTTGTGTTCTCATCCATCCCTTCTGTTTGTTCTTCATGATGATGGTGTGCCACACATGAGCACATGCACATGCATTTTTTGGGTGACTTGTGAGTCCCAATATCTCATTTGTATTTTGGCAGAGTATGTTCATTTTGGGTTCGTTTGGGAATATGCATTCCTACAGACACTCATGATGTGATGAGTATGGGTATGTAGGGTAAGGTCAATGGAGGAGCTTCTAATACAATTGTGGTGTCCTAGGTCAGGTTGGAATTGAAGAGTTATAATAAGTGATAACTTAATTAATTGATAGAAAATTAAATAAGATAAGAAATTATGGTTAGCCTCCTAAGGGTGGTGCCAAGGGAAACAATTATTTATTCTAGCATGTTAGCCTCCTGTGGGTGTACCAAGGGGAATAGATATCCTTGTACTATAGCTTGGGTGATTCTAAGTTACCAAATCTTCACCAGAGTCCCTACATAGTTACCTATAGAGTGTTTGACTAGGACTTGTTGAACTTGCATTATTACATGATCTTGGCATCTGTCATCATTACTATTTTGCATGAGTGATACCCATGGATTTTTTCTTTATGTGAGTTTGTGGTTGGATCATTATCTCCATTAGCATGGAAGAAGTGGACCTATGGATTCACATGGTTGGGAGGTGTTGCTACCTTCACCACTTCTATGGACTGATGTATAGAGATAGTTCTTTATTCTAGTACAACCACTACTTGTGGTTACACTTGGTATTTTTGGTT
The DNA here is from genome assembly GCA_028749045.1 of Cupressus sempervirens. Taxonomy (NCBI): domain Eukaryota; kingdom Viridiplantae; phylum Streptophyta; class Pinopsida; order Cupressales; family Cupressaceae; genus Cupressus; species Cupressus sempervirens. The sequence goes on along the minus strand of CM053791.1, from coordinate 588,946,284 downwards.
TTGGAGTATGTTATCTTGTGTTCTATGCTTTCATTATAATGCTTGGATATCATGTAGATGATGTTATTTTAATTGATGCATTTCCATATTATGATATTTAGCATATGTTAGATAATGAGTATAATTTGCAGTATTATCTTATGCTTTACTTTTAGCATGTTATATTTCCTTATTCTTATGATGTAGTACATTTCAGTAGTGATGTGCTCATAAGATAGCTATGATGATCTATTTGGTAGTTTGGGGTGTTACACATGGGGGATGGCTAGGACCTTTGAGCTCTCATGATGTTATTATGATTGGGAGGAACCACACACTTAGTTTGGTTGTTTAGGTCATTGCAATGTTGTTTTAGTACATCGTGATGTTACCTTCAGCACTTTAGTTATTGCTTTGTGCCTTTATCCATCATGATCCATTTCCAAATGAAATATACACATGTTTCCCTTTCAAGGAGGTGCTTCTATAGCCAACATTTGTTTCAAACCATTCAATTGCAAGGTTCTACATTTGTTATTTCTTCCATCATTATTCCTTCCCATCTAGTTTTGGAAATTTTGTTGATAAGGGTTATTGAATTTGGTAAGCTGTTTCTTTAGGGTAATAAGTTCATTTGATAAATTTTGAATCATTTTAGCCTCTGAAGAGATAACACCATTAGTTCTAGCTTTATTTTGTATCTCACATTTCCATCTTCCTGCCAAGATCATATCATCTTCTAATTCCATGTCTATTTTTTTGTGATGCTTCTAAATTAGTATGATGGAACATTCTTAAATCAAAGTTCATATCAGGTGGCATGGCACTTATGAAGAACATTCTCAAGTTTCCTATAGTAGGCATATCTACCACAGGGATCCTATTAGTGATTTTGTTAATGTTAGCAACAAAATCTCTCATACTTAAAGAAGGTTATTTATTGATGGATGCTAATTGTTCTAACAACACATGCTCATCTTTAGTTGTTTTAAACCTCACTTTGAAGGCTACTCTATGATTGAAGCATCAACTAAATGATAAAACTAATCGGCACAACTTTGATCAATATTTCAACAAATAATCGAATAGCCACATCTTCATGTCCAACTCCCAGAATATGAGTTGTTGCAAAGAAATATTTGATATGTTCATTTGTAGAGGTTTTCCTATTCCCTAAAAATATTGGAAGATTCTTCTTGGAGCCTATAGGAAGTGGATGATATGCTGCAAGTTGTAAAGGACTAGTTGCAATAGCCCAAGGAGCTATCATGACTACTTGTGCAAGGTATTGCAAAAGATTAATAATAGGAGGCAACTACTCCAATTAGGGTCAATTCTTGACAAGTAAAAGATAATGGAGCTTGTGACTTAGGAGGCAAAGGTGTTATGCTTTTTCTCTTCCTCTTCATTCTTTGATGGGGTATTTCTAATATGGGGAAGCCAAGTTCTACAAGTGTTTCAAATACAGGATCTTGTCCACCTTGCTCTTTGGTACTCTTGAGAAATCTTCCTTGATCAAGATCTTCAAATTAACTCTACTATTGAGCTCTACATTCTACTCTTCAAGGTTCTTTCCTTTGGATTTCACTTTCTTGTGCTTCAACTCTAGATTCTTCTTGTTCAAGCACATGACTAGTGTTCCTGTAATTTTCAATATTTTTTCTATATCTCTAGATGAATGTATTCAAGGAAAAAATTATGTCTTCTTAGTAATCTTGAAATCCAAGGTTAGGTTGGAGTAAAAGAAACACATTCTCATGAGATAGCATCATTTTTTCTCATGATATATTTCTTTTCTAGTCTAACAATTGTTTAATGTCCCCAACAGAGTCACCCAAAATCTATTGGTAAACATATTTTTCTTTCTTATAATTACTCTCAAAGTGCCCAAGTGTGTAAAGAAAAATAAAATACAATAGTTGGAAAAATGTTACTTGATAAGTAATTTCCCTCTGAATTATAGGTACAACTCCCTTATATATGATTTTCAAAGAATTTGTTTATTTCTAATCCTACTATGGTGTGTTCTTGACTAGAGAACATAAGAGGTAAACCAAGTTAGACCCAGGCAGGACTAACCCATGAAATGGGTTGGTGTTGAAATGAGATCCATTCTAAAAATTCACACATCTTATGAATCCATGTAATTGATCGTGCAATTATGAAAAATTGTAGCATGAATTATATGCAGAATGATATGATATGATGCTAAGATGAAAGACTACAATAGAAGTATTTCTTTTAACTTTAGCAGTTCTCTTTTTACTTATAAGTTAGTTAAACTGAAAAGAGATAGAAAACTCTATTTTTCTCTAATTTCTAATCTAACTTGAAAGAAATACACATGCTAACATATGCATGGAATAGTAAATCAATGGTATCACACACTATAATTCTTGTCTTTGCAACAACAAATTTTTCACACAAATTTTTTTTGACCTCTTCTATTAACTTAGAAAATTACATTTATAAGCTTTGTCTTAGTGTTCTTGACTAGTTACATTAATGGAGCACTTGAATCACTCAAAACAAAAACATTCATCGGTTAAAATTCAATAAATTAAAGAAAGAAAAGAAGAAATGATTAGAAACCCTCAAAATGGTTCATATTGCTCTCTGATATGTAATAGTTACCTTGCCGCTAAATACATATAATTTGAATCTTCAATGATCATAGCAAGTTTGAATTCTGGCCATCAATCTTGAATCAAGGATCATGATTTAAACATAATAATCCTTTTATTTTTATTTTATTGCTTCTTTGAAACTATCATTCATATGATATCTTTATTCGAGGTGATGATGTGATGAGAATTTATAATAACTTTCATGTACCTTCACAATTTCACAACTTAGAACTTCTACTTGTGATTTAACAATGCAATGATGCAATAACTATGTGAAATTGGTGGTTATCATTTATCACAACTTTGCAATGTAATATGTCTCCATTTGAATAGCCACAACAAAATACTGATGACTTCACATCAATCATGATTGCACTATCACATGGTTAACCTCAGGTCAACTTAAACCACCCATAATGAAGTGACCACTAACTTTTTCTACTTCGTTGGGTAAACTTTGGGTTACTTTCTAATTGCCGGCAACCATGTGATCACACTTTAATTGGCAGCTTCTTCATTTTGTAACTTTGCAACTCAAGACCTTAACTATTACTAAAACCTTGTGATCTTGCACCAACATCTAACTTAATTGCCTTGAATAGTTTTTTTAGTTTCTCACCCCTACCCTAGGGTTATTCTTGATTGCCTATCAATGTACAATAAGCTTTGATTCTTAACTACCTTTCTTATTTTTGCATCATCAAAACTTTGACCTCAAGTTAGCTTTAACTAGATGTGAATGTGTTATGAGCATTGATCTTAAAGATCTAATGGCTATAATTAAAAACAACTTAACTCCATGTTTGAGTTATAGTGTGGGTCAATCTTCTATCTATGTACATAGTGGTAGACAAGTGGTACTATTTCATTAGCTAGAAAGATTGATGATTGTAGAATATAATGGGCCCATCTAAACATGTATCATTCTATTTTCTTTGTCACAACTTTGCGCCCTTAATTTTATTTTGACTAGAACAAGCTAAGATATAGCGATGACTATTAGATTGACTATCTTGCATCTTTGTTGCGGTTTAACATTTCTTTCTCTTGTGATGTTGCAATCACTTTAGCTTTAATTACTTTCATTCAGTCACTAAAATAGTACTTCTCATTCACTTAAATTGCATAACCAAGTGAATGAAGAAATTTAAGCATTCAGTATCAGATTCACCAAGTCGCAACTTAACTTGAATGCTTCTTGGCTAGAAACCTTGCAAAAATTGTTCACCTCAACTTTTATTGTCTTTTAAATTGTCACTATAGTTTATTCCTTAACATTTTCTTAGATTGTTATCACATAAAAAGGGTTAATTCCTTTATTTTTCTCTATTTCTTTCTTAACTTTGGATTACCTCTAACCACTAGCAATTATGTGACTGTTTAATATTTGAATGCTTTGGTTACTTTTTGCAACTTCACCACTTTGATTCCAAGTTAACTTTAACTACAACTTATACTTAACCATTATATTAACCTTTCAAACCATCACAACATTAAATTCATTAACTATATGACTGCCTATGAAGATGTGATCATTTACTAGAAGAATGTTTCTCTCTATTGCAACCCTAACTTGTGGTCAACTTAAACTGCTAGCAATAATGTGACCTTTAGCTTTGCACTACATCATAACCTTAATCATAGGTTACTCTCAACCCTATGCAATCATGTGATCCTTCTAATTTTTCTTTGTCATTTCCTTTACTCTAGATTATGACTAACCCTTTGGGACAATGCAATCAATGACCTTTCGTTGCTTTGCTATGTTAATTGTGGGTTATCCTTAACTACTTGCAAATGTACGGCAAGCATTGATATACTAAGATTTGATAGCTAGGAAGATAAATCTCTAAGGACTATTATAATTTCATCTCAAAATGCCATCCATCGATCAAGTTTTAGTCTAATTATCTGAATTTAATCCTTAAGTCATTTGACTTGTCAACTTTGCAATGTAGATGCACAAATTAAATAAAATCTATCAATTTGATTTCAAATAAAATCATACCACCTTTGACTAGGTTATTTCACCATTATTTAAGCAGATTGAGTATTCCTAAAGAAATTTTTTTGTCTCTTCTACATTTGATTGAAAATCCACCTTCATGGGCCAAAACCCACTGAGGAGAAGGAAAACTAAAAATTTGTGAAGAAGTTTCAAAATAAAGAATGGGAATTTCAAAATAATCCTTGAATATCCGCATTATGTTGTGAGTGAGTGGAAAATGATCTTTATCAGGTTAGGTACTAAACTTACCCGTTATGAGACATCAATTTATGATAAGCCACCTAGTTCATTAGAAGAAAAGGCAAATAAGGGAAACCTGATAAAAATCTTCTAGCTTAAGGAAAACTAGAATTAGACTCACCATAAGAGAAATAGAAGAATACCACTTTTGACTTGATATCTAAAATTCTCCTTTTTTTATCACGAGAAGAACAAAAGTGGGGGCAACAAGTTCCTAATAAAAAATGTGAAAAAGTTCATATTTGTATGAGAAAAAGATGCACTAGAAAAAATCTATGGAAAGATAGTGCAAAAGAATCATTTATATTTTGGGTTTTGAACATCAAAAAAAACTATCTATATTGATCAAGCATTATAATATGGGCTGAGTACCCCCAATCACAAAACTGATGTATAGGCCAAGTTAGATGGAATTGAACAAGTTGTATAATGAAGACTAAGTCAAAAAGTTTAGTAATGACCAAGACAACTCAACTCCACTTGATAGAGGACACAACATTTATAGAGACCCTAACTAGAATAAATGGAGGTATCTATCAAGAATTTGAAGATATTTTTCACACCTTGCATTCATATTTTGAGAGCATAGAGAAATTTTAGAAATTTGTGAAGCAATTTTAAAGTGATTGAAAGAAAATCAAAAGTGGAGAGTGATTAAGTATTTATTTTCAGTTGTGTCAAGTTGTTCAAAAATAAAAGTTTCAAAACCCTAACATGAGAAAATGGTATCTTCATCATTTATAGCAAAGAATCAAGGAGTAGAGGTAAGAAATGTTCAATTGGTGAAGAGTGAAACTTGTCCTCCACCTAAGTATTGTGCTACTATTCTTCAAATTGCTATCAAAGGATATTTGATAGGTGTATTATCATAGATTCGATCTAAATTCATTATGATTCACAATGTATGGAGTTCTTATATGTGCAAAATTGGCTAAGTTGGAGACTATGAGATTCGTGTAGCTTATGAAAAATTGTGTGATGAAGGTATATTAAAGGATGATTTTTAAATTATTGAGAGGAAAGGGTTAACTTGTACCCTAGATTTTCTGATAAATTTCAAAATTGAATGGATTAAGGTTGTGCTAAGAAGAATTCATGATATGAAGCTATGGTTAGAGAATGGAAAACTAGTTACCCAACATTAGACAAGAAGAAAACAATGTGTTGTCAAAGAAAATAGAGTGTCAAAGCTAATACAAATGTTGAGTTGAATGGACATAGAATGTCTATTTCCAACATCACTAATCCATTGATCAATTTTTTTGTGAGAGTGATCTCTCATAAGTTTTATCAATCAAGCCGACTAAATAATGTGTCATGTATGGAAGTTGATCAGGCATGGAAGATTATGGTGAAGGATCATGAATATGATCTTTTTGAGTTACAATAGTTGTAATTAGTAGAGAACTTCACATCAATCAAGAAATAAAAGAATTCAATGTGTAATTTTGGATCATTGATCGTGTGTATTTTATTTTACACTTGGAATTATTTTTTGGTTATTAGGAATATTGTATGGGAACAAGAAAAACCTGCAATAAGGAAGACTAGTGAGTTGGGAGAAAATTTTGATAATGTTCGGGATGGATATTTTGAAAAGTTCAAACAAAAGATGAGAAAGAGATTAAGGATTCCTACATCCTTATTTAAGAAAAATTATAATGATGTATGTTTCTTAGTTGACATTGATAACACATTTGTACAGGCAGTTAAGTTAGGGATAGCCTAGCTTGAACCTTCTAGCTATGAAATTGAGATTTATGATGTGACTGTAGCCATTACTACAATACTAAAGGAATAAATTGATGCAAAGACCAAGACCTTTGGCAAGTTTGAAGAAGAAAAATCTAGAATAACTGTTGACATAAAGATTGATTCTACAGATAGGAAAAGAAAGAAAATGATTGAAGACCTAGAAGGTAAACTAGGCACACAAACAAAAGGCAAAAAACCATTGATGCTGACACAAGGTATTGGAGAAGATAAACTAAATGATGGTGATGCTTAGGAAGAGGAAGAGAGTGGAGAGAAAAATGGTAAATCCCTAGCACTTGTGACCCCACCTATTAAGAAGGTTTTTTTTATAGTGAAAAACATTAAGCCTAAGGTGAGGAAGGATCTAAAGAAGGTGGCATCCAAACCCCTCTCTCCTCCTACACCACAGTGACCAAGGACTAGGGTAGTAGTAGAAGCTAGTGCCAAGACACCAATCAAGAAAGGAGTGATAAAGTTCACAAATCCAAGTGGCACATGTATAGTGACAAAGAGAAGAAGGCTAGTGAAGTAGAAAGATATTGAAGAGGAATATGCAGAGAGGACAAACTCTAATGATCCTAGTCATCACAAAGTCATTAAACCTTCAAAGCTTAGAACTATTGATGAGGTATGTATCAACATTAGAAACTCTATAGGCCTATCAAGATTTAGATATTTAAAGTATGATACATTGAGTAATGTTGATATATTGATGGTAGAGGAGGCCATGATAGAAATGATAGCTAACAATAAGCTTTCAACTATAGAATTGGAAAAGAAGATTCCATTTTTTTTTGTATAGTAAACTTGATGGGAAGTGGCAACAGGAAATAAAAATTGAGAAGAAAATAAGAGAACACTACAATATTTGGGGTCAAATTGCAACGACAATTTGCAAATTTTTTTTTGCAATTGTCCCTAACATCATCATAATATCGATGTTGGTTTCATAACTATGATGCCCATGTGAGTATAAAAAAAATAAAATAAAAAACACAACATAAATAATTCCCCATTTGTTTTGATCAATTATCAACAATGTTGGAATTTTTTAGAATAGCTGAGAGGGGGATGAATCAGTTATCCAAGGTCCAAATGTAAAAATAAAAAAATTAAGTTCTTAGTAGACCCATATCTATCAAACCTTATTTTGCATGCATCCATTAGATCATATAAATCTTAAACTTTGTAGGTTACTATCCTAGGGAAAACAACTTTGTTAAACATGAAACATAATAGATTCAATAACACATTTGACACAAGGATTTTAAATGAAAACCCAATTTGGGAAAAACCACTAGTAACATGCTACTAATTCTCACTCTTCTAAAGTGATGCCCTATGAAAGGCCAACCCTATTAAAGGTTACAATATACACTACTAATTGTGACCTAGTTAGAGGATTTCAATCACCCTGTTAGAAGTAAACCTTGTTAGAAGACTTTAGACCATTAAATTGGAATGTCACCCAGTTAAAAGATTTAAAAATGATAGTTAGGTCAACCTTAATCCAAAGGATTTACCCTAAACTAATACAATTATTAGAAAGTAACACTAAGTCTTGATTTGATAACAAATTATAGATATGTGTTTCAGTCCTCCATTTTTCTTGGCTTTCACACACTTCAGCTCTGATAGTTTGCTCACCCTTCAAACATACATACTCTTAAGCCTTCTTTCTTTTCTTTCCAATTATAGTCTCTTATGTTTGGCCATTGAATGAAGAAACACCCTAGACTCCTTGTCTTCCTTAGGTTCTTGCACATGACAACCTTTGCTACTGACCAAATCTCTCCATATATAGATATTTAAAATCTTTTGTCGCTTAACCAAAATCATCCATTTTAGGGTTACATCAGATTAGGTAGGATACAATGAATCTACCCACTTTTCCATTTGGTTACTCTAGAAAGTTATTCCTTAATCTTCCTTAGATTTTCCACAAAATGGTTTACCTTGAATTTTGTGCCACTAGCTCATTATAGTTATCTTTCACACACTTCATACAATTCAAGAAAACAAGATAGTTAGCTTAGATTCATCAAATCTATGATTTAATTTGAATACTGGCACTCAACATCAATATTTTGTGGCTTGGCTTCTATACTATTCTTCCACTCAGTCAACACTAGTTTACTCAGTAAATACTAAAGCTTATCGATCACTTGGCTTGCACTATTTTTCATATTTTCTCAGCATCTCTTAATTTTCACTTGATATCTACTGATTTTTGGTTGGCTTGCACAAACTACTTGGAAAGGCTTGGCAAACATTTTTCATTCTTTATCTTCTTCTAGTCTTATCTTGATTAATCTTTCATTTTAGACTTTAAGTAGATAAATAATTCACTATAGTATCAATTTCTTACTTGGTCTTGGTGCTTCTTTTACATACCAAATAACTCAACCTTTCTCTATGTGCTATTATTATCTCTTCTTTTCAAATCCTCTTCATCAATCAACTATATGATGGCTTTCAGAGAAAAAGCAATTTTCTCACTGACAGCTAGTAGGTTTGACATCATTGACAAAATAATGATTGTTTCATTATAGGTTCTTCATTTCAAATCAATCTCATATCAACAATCTCCCTCCTTGGTATTGATGGAAAACTAATACAAAAAACAATACCAAAAAGATAATAAATCCTTGAAATTTCTCCCCCTATTAGTGTAGTATATGTCCTTCTCTATAGGGTAATGTGAGCTTTGTCAAGTTTCTTTTACTATTTACTAAATCTTCTCCTTCTAACTTATATCTCGCTCTTTCTAATTATTGAAGTATCTATCTCTATCTGCTTTATTCTTATATCTCCCTTAGTAATTTCTCCATCTTACTAGGTAGGTGTATTTCTCCCTCAATAGGGCATACATCTCCCTCTTTAGTAAACATCAAGGACACTATCTCCCTCTCTGACAATAATGTCAAAGACTTGTCATCTCTTTATGTAGATATAATCAATGTTAAAGTCTCCCTCTGTCACCTTACATGTGATTGTAAATTTTCTAATTCAGATCCTTCATTACTTTAGGAAGTTCCTAAAGTAATATCCACTACATCAAGTTGTAAGATACAACATTCATCTCGATTGATGTAGGGCACTACTCAAGCTTCTTAAGTAGCTTTAGATAGGGGTATCATCCCAAGTTTACCTCTTAGATACTCATGAGCATCCTGAGGCAATGTTTTTATGAAGATATCATCTATCTACTCTCTTGTATTCACATATTCCATTCTCACTTCTTTGTCTTGAACTATCTCTCTCAAGTAATGATACTTGATTTCAATGTGTTTAGTCTTTGTGTACATCACAAGGTTATTTGATATATTTATAACACTTTTATTATCACAGTAAAGTACCACAAGTTTAGTGATTTCCTCTTTCATACCTTTGAGTAGTTGTTTGATCCATATAATATTTGTATAATTTATTGTAGCAGTCACATATTTAGCTTCAACAATAGATTGACATATGCAATTTTGTTTCTTGTTATTCTAGGTGACTAGCCTCTTTCCTAAGAAAAATGTTCCTCCACTTGTGTTTTTTTTGTCATCAATGTTTCCAACCCAATCAGCGTCAATGTAGGATCTCAACTCAAAATTTTCTTTTGTATTATACTATAAACCATAGTCTTTTGTTCCTTTCAAATATCTCATAATTCTCTTAACATCCATTAAATGATTCTCCTTAGGATTAGAAGAGAATCTTGCAAAAATTTTAATAGATAATGCAATGTCAAGTCTTCTATGTACTACATATTGCAATTTTCTCCAATCAAAGACTTGTACAATGTTTGATTCACACTAGCTGAATCATCATTCATTGACAACTTGTGTCCTATCACCTTAGGTGTGCTAACTAATTTGGAATCTTCCAATCCAAAAGTTTTCAATATTTCCTTCACATACTTATACTGAGTGGTGTACATACCATATTTCATTTGATATACTTACAAACCAACAAAGAACTTGATATCTCCAAACATAGACATCTTAAATTCTTTCTTTATTTCATATGCAAATGCCTTACATAATCCATCTTGACTTCTAAATATGATATCATCAAAAAAATTTCAGCTAGTAAAATACCTTTTCCTCCTTCTGTCTTCAAGTATAGGTTGTTACTATCATCGGTCCTCTCAAATCCAATCTCTACAAGATAATTGTGAAGCCTTTCATACAATGCTCTTCGGGCTTTCTTTAAACCATATAAAGCTTTTTGTCGTATACATACCATGTTCTTTCTGTTAGCATCAACAAATCCTTTTGGTTGTTCTATGTAAACCTCTTTTTCTAATATGTCATTCATAAATGTTGACTTCAAATCCATTTGATAAACTTTGAAACCTTTCTATGGAGACTAAGCAATTAGAGTTCTTACTCCTTCCGATCTTGCAATGGGGGAAAATATTTCTCCATAGTCTATTCCTTCTTCTTTTGTATACCTTTTGCAAAATAATCTTCCCTTTTTCCTTGTGACTTCACCATTTTCATCTAACTTGGTTTTGTACATCCACTTGGTTCTAATCACATTTTTGTCCTCTTGTCTGGGAACTAGAGTCCATGTCTTGTTCTTCTAAATTTGACCAATCTCTTCTTTCATGACTTTACTCTAGTCCACATTTTCTAAGGCATCTTTCACTATCTTAGGTTCATGCATGCTCAAAAAAAATGTATCACTCCTCAATCTATTTCTTGTCATTAATCTAGCATCTTTATCTCCAATGATTTTTTTACTAGGGTGATGTCTTTTGACATACTTTGACAATCTTGGTTCTACCCTAATTTCCTCATTATGTTTGTCAACTTTTGAATCACTATGTACTTCTCTATTAGGTAATTCAACATCTCTTTCATATACACTAATCTTAGAATCAAAATGTGCCTTAGTTTCTATTTGTAACTCGGTTCTTGAATGCAACTCAACATTTATTGTATGTTACTCGATAGTCACTGCAACTTTTTGTTGATTTGCAACTTGGTTTACAACATCTTCGTCAATAGGCATACCTTCATAAAAGTATAAAAAATATTTGTATTCTCCTAATTCCTTCATGGTTTCATCTTCATGTACCTTTGTATATTCATCAAACTTCACATTTGCACTTTCGACAACTATGTTAGTGTTATTATTTAAACACTTATAAGCTTTACTTCTTGTGGAATAGCCAAGGAATATACCTTCTTCACTTTTATCATCTAATTTATCATTCCTAAAATCCTTAAGAATGTAGCACTTGCTTCCAAATACCTTAAAATATTTTACATTGGGTGAATATCCATACCATAATTCAAAAGGTGTTGAATGAGTACCTTTCTAGACTTGCAAATGGTTCAAGGTATAGAAAGTTGTACTTATAGCCTTTCTCTAGTATTTCAAAGCAACATTATTCCCCATAATGAGTGTCCTAGCATAGTCCATTACATATATATTTTTTCTTTCAGCAAATCCATTTTGTGGAGGGGTCTTAGGTTCAGATGTTTGTCTTTTGATTCCTCTATCATTATAGAACATCTCAAACTCCTTTGACGTAAATTCTCCACCTTTGTCAAATCTCAAACATTTCATATTTTTGCATGTCTCCTTCTCAACTATAGCTAAGTACCACTTAAACATTTGAAAAGCATCATATTTCTATTTTAGAAACATAAATATCAACATCCTAGAATAATTATCAATAAATAGTATAATGTACTTGTCAACCTTGTATCTTTGCACATTAATTGATTCACACAAGTTAGTATGAACAATCTCCAAAATTTCTTTAGAGGTGTGAGTCTTACTCTTCAAACTAGATTTTTTCATCTTGCCTAACTAACATTGTTTGCAAATTATATTGCCAAGTTTCTTCAATTTAGGTAAACCTCTAAATCTTTTCATGTTACTGGTGTTTACTAAGTTATCAAAGTTAACATGAAATAACCTCTTGTGCCATAACCACACATTATCAAATACTACAAGAAGACAAGTAGCATTACTCATATCAAGATAAAATAGATTATCTCTAGTCTGGTAACCTTTCCTAATTAGTTTCCCATCAGTATCATAGATCTTAGTTATCTTATTTTCAAACTCAACCTTGCAACCTAAACTATTCAGTTGTGACACAATAAAAAAAGTATAGTTAAGACCTTCAACATAATAAGCATTATCAAACAATATCTTTTATGTGAGGTTGATAGATCCTTTTCCTTTTATCAAATAGGGTGCATCATTACAAAACATTACACTATTTCCATCATAATAATTCAGGGTAATAAAATTACTTTTATCTCCAGTCATGTGATGTGAATACCCACTATCAATGATCAATCTATGACTCTTGTTCACATAAGAAACTAATATAGTTGCCTCATCCTCATCAAATTCATCCTTCATTACAACATACACCACTTCATCGTCATGGTCATCAGATCCATCTCTAGTTTCCTCTTTTACAATGTAGCAAGACTTCTTTCCTTTGTCTTTGTAATATTTGTTGTCCTCAACTCTTTTACTTCCATATTTGTCTCCACTTCTATTTTTCTTCTTCTCTGGACATCTAGCAACAATATAACCAACCTAATTGCAATAAAAACACATGATGGGTAACTTACCTTTGAATTTACCTTTGACTCTATGAAATCTCCTTTCTAGCAGTGCTTCAAGCTATTCTACATCTGTGTCACTATCTATAGAAACATATTTGACCTTTTTCTTCTTCTCTTTAGGTTCCTTTAATGACAACTTAGCTTTGAAAGCAGATTCAACATTGTCAGATTTGAAGTTGTCAAAATTAGAGAGCTCAAAGGCAGTGAACCTACCTACCAAACCTTCCATAGTTAGATTAGAACCTGGTGTACTTCTTAATTCTTGTATGGTAGAAACTCTAATAGCATAGATGAGTAGTAGTTTTCTTAATACTTTTCTTAATACAATGTCATCATCTATCTTACCAGTAGCTCCTCTTATAACATTGACAACATCTTTTATTCTAGAAAATATTAAGCAACATTCTCACCTTCTTGCATCCTCATTCATTGAGCTTACCTCTAAGACTTTTAGATTTAGCTCTCAAAACATTTGCATCTCCTCTATAAATGGTGTGAAGAGCATCCCACATATTTTTTGTACTGTCACAACCCTTAATGTCATCAAACTTAGCATAACTTAGGGTAGAAGAAATCTCCAACATTGTCTAATTACATTCTTTCTTCTTTTTCAGATCATCAGCAGTTAGGGCTCCAACAAGATTAACATGTTTCATGGTGATGGTAGATTGTGCAAGGTCTCTAAGACCTCCTAGGTGTAGCTTCATCAAACTTTTCCATGCAGGGAAGTTCTCCTTGATAAGCTTGGATACCTCTCTTTTTGACATCTTGATCTTTTGTTTCTAGTACCTTCAAACTATTCATCTTAAGCACTATGACTCTCTAATATCAATTGTTGGAATTCTTTAGAATAACTGAGAGGGGAGGTGAATCAATTATCCAAGGTCCAAATGTACAAATAAAAAATTTCAATTATTAGTAGATCTATATCCATAAAACCTTATTTTTCATGCATCCATTAGATCATACAAATCTTAAACTTTGTAGGTTACTATCCTAGGTGAAAACAACTTTGTAGAAATGTAAACATGAAACATAACAGATTCAATAACACATTTGACACAAGGATTTTATGTGGAAACCCAATTTGGGAAAAACCACTAGTAACATGCTACTAATTCTCACTCTTCTAAAGTGATGTCCTATGAAAGGCCAACCCTATTAAAGGTTACAATGCACACTATTAAATGTGACTTGATTAGAGGATTTCAATCACCCTATTAGGAGTGAGCCTTGTTAGAGGACTTTAGACCATTCACTTGGAATGACACTTAGTTAAAGAATTTACAAATGAATTTTAGGTGAACCTTAATCCAAAGGATTTACCCTAGACTAATATAATAATTAGAAAGTAATAGTAAGTCTTGATCTGATAACAAATTACAACTCACTTGCAAATTAAAAATCTCTATTTTAGTTTGTCATTCTACTTGGCTTTCACACACTTAAGCTCTGATAGCTTGTTCACTCTTCAAGCATTCATACTCTTGAACCTTCTTTCTTTGCTTGTTGATTACAATCTCTTCTATTTTGCCACTGAATGAAGTAATACCCTAGACTCCTTGTCTTCCTTAAGTTCTTGCACATACAAACTTTTTCCTTCTAACTAGCTCTCTCCATATATAGAGATTTAAGATCTTTTTTTGCTTAACCATAATTGTCTATTTTAGGTTTAGGTCAGATTAGGTAGGATACAATTAATCTACCCACTTTTCTATTTGGTTCCTCTTGAAACTTCTTCCTTAATCTTTCTTTAATTTGTCACAAAATTGTTTACCTTGAATTTTGTGCCACTAGCTCATCATAGTTATCTTCCACATGCTTCACACAATTCAAAAAAATGAAATAGTTGGCTCAGATTTATCAAATCTACAATTTAACATGAATGCTAGCATTCAACATCAATATGCTATCACTCAGCTTCTATACTATTCTTCCACTTGGCCAACACTAGTTTACTTGGTGAACACTAGTTTACTAAATTTTGTTGATGCTTGGCATCAACTAAACTTTATTTGGCATATACAAACAATCACTTGGCTTGTATTGATTTTCATCTTTGCTTGGCATCTCGTGATTTTCACTCAGAATCTATTTATTTGTACTCAACTTGCACTAACTTCTTGGTAAGGCTTGGTAGACACTTTTCTTACTTGATCTTCTTCTAGTCTTATCTTGATTAATCATTCATTTCAGAATTTAAGTAGATAAACAATTCACTATAGTATCAATGTCTTACTTGGTCTTGGTGTTTCTTTAGATACCAAATAACTCAACCTTTCTCTAGGTGCTATTGGTATCTCCTCTTCTCAAATCATCTTCATCAATCAACTGAATGATACTTTTCAGACCAAAAAGCAATTGTCTCACTTGCAGGTAGAAGTTTTGACATCATTTCAAAATAATGATTATTCCATTATAGGTTCTTCACTTCAAAACAATCTCACATCAATAGAGAGTTGTGCATGAAATATTGTGGAGATCTCCAAATGAGGGTATAAAGAAGTTGTGAAAGAGTGTGGAGTGCAAAGATCTATGATTTCCTGACTATACCATTGTTCTACATTTTGTTGCCCTTTCTCTATATTTTTTTCATGGTATTTTTCTTATAATGCATTCTCCTCAATATTTAATCTGTCTATTGTTTCACACTAACTTTTAATATATTCCTCCCTATATGAGATCTTAAACTTAATGAATAAATAAAATTTGTGTTCATGGCATCAAATGAGCTTGACTATAGTGTAATAATCTCCAATCAATCTATGGTTGTGCCCTTGCTCTATGATTATGTTGTTGTGTCATGCCCTTGTGATCTTCATGCCCTTGCCCTTATTCTAGCCTTGCTACATACATATTCTAGAATGATTGGATATAAAGGCTCCATATGATGGCCCAACAATGGAAGTCAAAAATATAACCATGTATATATTATCACAGTCTCCCTATGAGGATCCCAAGTTTCTACTGTTGCTATTAATTTGGGCATCACTATATGATCTAGAATTTTATGAAGTAATGAAGTCAGTAGTAACTTATCCCATGTCTCCAAAAAATTTAGCATAGTTTCAAGGTCCCTTGGCTCCAAGGAATTCGTAGCAACTATTCTCATTACTAGAAGAATAACTTTAGTGAAGACTTGAGTGTAAGGAGTTGAAGAAGCAAGTTTTGCTTTTGTGTAAATGCCATAATCATGAAGCTCATTCCCTTGTAGAAGCCTCTACCACAATGACATTACCTCTAAACCATGGAAAGGATGTTGAAGTGATTTCTCAGCCTTGAAACACTTTAATAAGAAATGGATACTTTGGATCATCATAGGGAGACTCTGCCAGTACTTGAAACGCTCTTATAAGAAAATGGAGATGCAATACATGAAAAATTGCACAACTTGTAGTCCTCTGGATATTTGGATTGTAAATCCTCAAAGACACTTGCAAGTGATTCCAATTTCATAGTGTACCTACCACAACACTTTCTTGGATTACATCTAGTGTCACTCCCCTAATATCCTCTATGTTTTCTAGTTGTTGTTTCTATTGTGAAATCTCTTGCACATACATTCTTCTAGAGGTGTGTTTGGTGGTACTTCTAAAATATGTGCAATTTTTTAAATTTAGGGTTGTGAATATTTGTTTCTCATCAACCTTTAGCCCCAAAATGGATGTAGCAATTCCTGAATAGCAATCTAAAGTGGAATCATAGACATTCATTCTATTGTCCATCACCATTATTGTGTAGATCATATCGACCATATTTCACATGTCATTCTTCTATAGAAGAGAGTGTGACCAAAATAATTCTAGTAGAGGAGGGCTAAACAACCACCTTACCTCATTTCTTGTCTTTCATGGCCTTAGCTTTAGAGTACAACTCAAATTGATCCCTTTACTAATTTTGTTTTATGTGTTTTTAGTCGTGAATGAGATTATTATGAGAGAGGTGATCAGTTATTTTGAATTTTCATTTTAAAGATTAGTGTTGGTGTAAATAAGTATTTACTATTTAAACTTACTTAAGTTTACTTAGGTTAATGCATTACATGCTTGAGATAATATATTCTCATACTGATCATACTCTTTGGTCTATAGTTGTGCTTGTGTGGAGTTTTATGATCTTGGTTGAATCTTGCCCTAAGGAAAATTCTTACATGGTATCAAAGCTCTTGGAGAATTCCTCTTCACAAAGTTGTTCGAGACCATCATCTTGCTTCATCACCGTAGTTTGACTCTAGAGTACAAAAACAATTAGGAGTGTCTAGCATCAGATCTAAAATCACCATTGCATTTGAAATGTTGATTCGGTAAAAATCAACTATAAAGTTGCCTATCTTTGGCCAAAGTCGATTGTGAGGCAATTTTTTTTGCAAACCAGCACCCTAAGGACCGATTTGCAATTTTGGTATGATCATGTCAAATGAGTATATTTAATTTTTAGATCTTTATTCTTTTTATCTACATATCTGCTATTTTTTTCAAATCTACATTTTTTTCAAAAAAAATTGGCCATTGGGCCATAGGAGAGATTTTTTGTAGGTGAAGATTGGTACTTGCTAGTGCAAATTAGATATTTGCATCACATTTAAAATGTCAAAAAACCCCCAAATCAAATTTTGTTTCATCCAAATCGGACATCTGAGGCAAAATCTAGAGCCATGTTATTTTTGGAGGCGTGGCCGCGATTCAAGAAAAATAACAGCAGCAACAATTTTCAAATATTGATATCTTCCTCATACAGACTCCTTTTTGCGAGCAGAAGAATTTCATGATTTACACATTGGTGTAGGTGGTTTGAGATCTCTATTCCTTATTTTTTTTGTAAGTTGCAAATCCCAATTTTTGTCACTTCAAATGCTTGGTACGTGCTCATTTGGACACATAATTAGGTTCCAAATTTTTTTAAAGTGCATTTTTTTTGTCTACTTTCCATATCTACAATCAGATCATAGGTTTTGTGGATAAAAATACTACTTTCAAAAATAGGCCCTAAATTAGCAAGTGGCTATCAAGTGCCCAAATTATACAATAAGGGGGTTTTCTTTGATTCTTTTTGATATTTTGGGGGTTCATTGATTGATCTCATGGAGTCTTGTCAAATTTTTCAGTTTGGTATTAGACCACAGTTGACAATAAGGAACTATCATAAATGGAGTAACTTTATAGTTGCTCATCCAAGAGAACATCCAGAATTGCTTCCTTATCTCTATACATTGCCACCATATTTTAATTGGACATATGTTGTCAACCTTCATCAATTTCTATCTAAAATTATGAGTAAGGAATCTTTTGCTCCTCTTAGATTGACACATTTTCCTTATGATATTTGGCTGTCTATTATGGAAGCATATGGAGATCCATGTGATCCTCCATCTCCAAAGGACATTCTACATCTAGTCACTCCAACTGCGGTTTCTTCAACTCCAAATGAGATCAGACCTCCAACTCTTGTTGCTCCTACTGATTCGATTCTAGCCACAGATGCTTTAGATTTAGTACAATAGGACACTATATCTCATCCTACTCTACCTTCATGCGAAGACTTCCTTTTAGACATTGTATAGTTGTGCGTCGAGTCTCACATTGAAGATGTGGGAGACATTCTTGATGAAGTTCGTCTCCTTTTTGAGGTAGATACTTCTTCTTTTTCCGAAATGATAGATTCATGTACTTCAGCACTACAAGGTACACATGGTCTTCCAAGTGATGACTTTTTACCAAACATCTCAGCTCTATTCTTTGAGTCACAAACTACTTATATGGGAGACTTTCATGATGATCTATCACTTCTCTTTATTGAGGATTCTTCTACAGTTTTTGTGAGGGCCAATTCTAACCCTCAAGTCCATTCTCTACATGATCAATCCTTCTAGGTTTGCGTTATTATGGATTCTCATTTACATCATCTGCAAGAGTTCTCTTCATTAGTTGAGAAGACAGTTGGTTTCTTGAAGTAGGTTCTACATCCTTCCTTGTTCGATCTATACTTATCTTCAATAGTTTTGGAGGAAGCAATCATCAACATCAATACAGGGACACTTGAATAGGTTTTAGTGACACTGATCATCATAGAGATTCCTTCTCCATAGAGGGGATGTAATCTCACAGGTACCCTTGCATTTGTTTCTTCCAAAGGGGAGGAACATCATATAGTGGGCATGGATCAGCTTCTACATTAGAGCATTTCTCACTGATCAGCACACTACTTTTAGGGGGGGGGACTACCTTGTCTCCTTCTTCTCCTTTTTGGGGGGGACATTTTCCTCTTAAGGGGTTTTGTCCTTCTCCCACTTTTCTTTTGTATATACAGGATGTATGTCGTAATGGGTGGGTCTTGCTTACTCCATCCATCCATGCATCCCCTTTTCTTCTCTCTTTTTGGGGGAGGGTTTTTCCCGTGAGATTTTCCATCTTTTCCCACTTTATGGGAGATTTGCATCTGCATTTTGTACATGGGTACCTATTATTAGGAAAATGAGGTTTTAGGGTTGTGTTAGTTGGTGTTCCATAAATTATAGTTGCATCTATTTATTGTGTTAATAGTCTAATGACATTGAAACATGTCTGGGCTAATTTAGTTTTTGTGTGGTGTTACTATATGATTTTTTAAATTCTCTTTGTCAATTTAGATATAAATCCTCACTCAATTAGGGGATTGAACCTCAAGTTTGGAATCTTCTTTCATTGGCAGCCATTTTATTCTTATTTAAACTATCATGTATTTCAAATCAATATTTATAACAACATTTCATTTATATTCCTTTCCAATATGATCATCTTGACTATGAATTATAAGATTTAATCTCAATGGGTGTTCAAAGAAAAATAACTTACATAATTCAATTTTAAAAACATTCAATATAATATGGTTCACCTACCACTCATAGATTTAATGTCAAGGAAGTTAATCATTCCCAATGGAGATATTTATTACCCTCATTGCAAAATACTTAACCTATCCACAATTATCTTATTCAATCAAGCCCTAGTTAAATTCTAAAACATTCACATTCCATTTGAAAGATGAGGTAATGCATTCATTAAAGAAAATTAGCAATAGACATCAAAGACCTTAAAATTGATAATTTCAATATATATCCAATTTTTTTACCATTTCAATGTTCATTACAGTGAAATTTTTTCCTTGAATTCATAATTGTCTCACTAGCATGGCATTAATAATGCATATGAATATTTGTTAAATAAATAAATATCTATTTTTTCTAAAAATTTATGTATATGTTCAAATAAAAATTGGTCTAATCAAAACAAGATAGGATTCATAACAATAGTTTTCTATGCTTTTCCAAACTGTATTATTATAAATTGGTGAATAACAATACTTTTTTTTCATATTGAGAGTGTAGCAATTATCGCAATGTATCTCAATTTTATTTGTTAGTCCCTAGACTATATTTTCCAAGTCAATCTAGTTTATAACCTTTTTTGAAAATTTTCATAAAATTATTCTTATCATATGTTAAATTCCCATTTTCCTATTTAAAGGAAAATTTTGGTTTTTTATTTCTTATTTTTTATTGGTTGTACTTATTTTTCTAGGCATTCTTTTTTTTCGAAAAAAATTAATAGAAAATAATGCCACTACAAACATGGCAAGATGCATTTCTTTACATGTCTCCTCAAGCTTGCACAAATGATATTGCTACCAAACATGTTTGTTTTGTTCAAGAGCTCAAACTCTATGAAAATCTCATTCTCTTGGCAGACCCATTAAAGCATCACTTGCATTAGAAACAAAGGAACCAATAATACCATTAAGGATAGAAGCACTCACAAAGGTAGATATAGATGCAAAGGACCAAGAAGCTACTCATTTTGTTGACCCAATACCATTAGCAATTCACCTACAATGGATCGAGATGGAGAACATAAAGAAAAGATCATTGTTAATTTCAAAAGCCAAAAACTATTCCAATAGAGGTTGAGATTCATTGGGAAGAAGAAAATAAATTAGATTTACTTTACCTAATTCTAATAATTAAATAGGCATAATTCTTTTTCTCAAGTCCATATTCACTAGTAGTGGGAACGACACCTAAAACTAAGACAAGATGTTGCATGTGACCTATTTAGTTTTAACAATGTTTGTATTTTTTAGAGATTATTTCTATGACCATTTAGTATTTGAATCACATGTAGTCAAAAAATAGTTGGATTTAGTGTTGTATGTACATTTATGGTTGATCTCATTAAAATTTTTGGCTCCTACAACTGGTCTCTAACGCTTGGGAGATTTCCCTTGGGAAAGGTACAATGTTATTCTCAATTTAAATGTAAAGATTTTTTTTTTAATAATTGTAAGTATTTGTAAAAAATTTCCTAATATTTGGTGCTATTGAAATTTATCTCTATTAATGACTAGGTTTTAATGTAAGTGAATGTGCCTCTTAGACAATCAATGTGTAAATGTGATGACAATTCTTCGAAATTGTAGAGATTTGTAGTTCGCATTCCTAAAAGAAATTCCCTAGAACAAGCAACACCCTTGTTCTATGTTAGGGTTACAATGTAGTGTATATTTAAGCATTTTAGATATGCAAAGATAGGGAAGAAATGTGGAATATTGGGCTTGGGGGCCATTGGGAAAATTAGTGTAAAGATTTTCAAGGAATGTGGGCATCATTTGACTATTATAAACTCTTACAATAAGAGAAGAGAAGAGGCATTAAATATCCTTGGAGCAGATGAATACCTTTTTAGAAATGATACTACCCAAAATCAAATTTTTTTAAACAAAAGAAGTGGACCAAAAATTCTCTTTTAGTGATCTAATTGAGAATCAAAGACTATTGCCCTTATTTTCTAATTTGTTGCTTGTATAGGTTTTAAATTGTTTATTGATGGTAATTTTTATTAAGAAAATGATTCTAAATCAAGAAGATTGTACAAATTTCCAATCACATAATTAGCACAAGTTTTAGCCTTTTTTCATGCATAAATTAAGGACAAGTTTTATGCTCTAGCTTGTACTTTTGTAGTGGAATAAGTAGTTAAGAGTCCAAGAATATATCCATGAGTTCACATGCATATCAAACTATTTTATGTCCAATAAACTATGTACAACATGTGTAGGATTTTAGGGAAGCAATATAACACATACACTAGACCATTTGTTGGTAACATCCTTCTTTTTCAAAAACCAAATTTTGATAACAATTTGTTTGGATGAACTCCATATGCAAAAGCTCTATTAGGTGATTTGAAATGGTCAAAGCTCTGTTAGGTAGGAAACTAGGAGGAGAGTTAGTGGTAGGGACTAATCTTAGACGGATAGGGAATCAAAAGGTGGGGATTTTGATAGGTTCTACAAGGTCTGATGGAACATTGGGAGAAAAAGACAAACTTATGGGTTCCTACTCCACAAGTTGTGGGGACAGGAACACTCTTTCCATTCCCCTGCCTACCTATCACATGCTTAGAAGGGACCCAATGTAGGAAAATAACTTTTTGGAGAATGTGGATGAGAATGAAAATTTTTTTAGGATAGACGACCAGATGAAGGAGAATTTTCCAAATGATCAAAGGAAGTGGTCTTCTTTGTTTAGGAGAAAACTTGGAGGAAAATTATCTTTCTCTCTAGTGAAATTGAAATCCTACAAGGAGAAAGGTGGGCTTCAAATCTTTATTCTAGATTTCATTATTGATTTCTCTGTCTTGACTATGGATTTTACTCTAGTTGGGAAATTTATGCGGGCTAGGTCTGATATTGATGCTTTGACAAACATGATCAAAAGAAAATTTGTTATCCATGGTCAAGTTGACATAGCACCTATGATGAATGATTTATTTTCCTTTTTTTTTAATTGTAAGGAATATTTGAACATGGTGCTTTGTGGTGGACCTTGGCCATTTCGTAATAATACTCTTACAATCAAAAATTTGGAGCCAAATATGGATCTATCTAATGCCTTCTTCCTTACAATTCTGATATGGGTAAGACTTCCTAGTTTACCCTTGGAGTTCTGGAATGAAGATATTTTCAAAGCTATAGTTGGCTCTTTTTGTGAACTTGTTACTGTTGTGGT
Organism: Cupressus sempervirens; assembly: GCA_028749045.1. Lineage (NCBI taxonomy): Eukaryota > Viridiplantae > Streptophyta > Pinopsida > Cupressales > Cupressaceae > Cupressus > Cupressus sempervirens. The sequence continues at coordinate 588,923,043 of CM053791.1, read as the reverse complement.
CACATAACACATGCCCAATACCTAGTCAAGAATGGGGGTTGCCTACTTTTTTCAAACTCTTGAACTCATGGTTTGAGATTAGAGAAAAGATATTAGAGTCAAGAGTCAAAAAACCCCAAAAAATTTTAAAAAAATAGAAAAACACAAAAATAAAAGAAAATTGAAAAATTATAAAAATTGGAAAATTTAAATATATAAATATATAAGAATCCGTACACGCACGAAGTGTGCATCATGCACTCGTGCACTTGTGCAAGGCTGTGAGTGTGGAGGTGTTATAAAACCCCTTACCTCTCCCCACACATCACACTTTATCCATTTTTCACTCTGCATTTGAGAGTGCCACGACAAGAGGTATTCTTGTGCCTATATTATCATGGTTTTGAGCACCCTTCAAAGCCTAGGTCACGCACTACAAAAGCCCTTGGTGTCGCGCTGTGGGTCATGCCCCACTTTGAAAATGTGTGCCCTCATCCTACTCCAGTGTTGTATTCCCTTACTTCATACATGGTGCTACACACCACAAATTGGCATCGTGTGCCCTCATTTTACTCTGGCATTGCATGCACATCCATGGCATCGTGTGTCCACAACAACTACATGCCACCTATTTGGTTGTGCCCATGATCGCTTTCTCGACCACACTTGCTTGTATTTCACATGCCATGTGCCCATGTGGCACTTAACACCTGCACACCACTCTTTGTGTTCACGCTTGTGTTCCCTTAACATGCTCCACCCATGCAGTGTTTTTTCTACCCTCCCACATTGTTGGCTCACGCTCCTACCACATAAAAACCCTAACATGCCCACCGTATCCATGCAGCTCTGCAGCACCCTCTTGCCTCCATTTGTTATATAGATTTTATTTTATTTTGAGTAAATAAAAACCAATAATAATAATAATAAATGATAAATAAAACAAAAATATAGAAAAAAAATTATATATATATATATATATAGTTCTTTAAAAAAAAGAAGAAGAAAAAAAAGAGATGAAATAAACCAAAGGGACATTTTTTTTTAATGCTCATTTAGACTTTAATTAAATATTTCTTTTTGCAATTATTTTTTATCTATCAACTAACTAATGTTTGTTTTGTTCTCTCATGACGTGTAGGTAATCAAATGGCGTCCACATCCAGAATGACACCCAAACTTGTCATTTTCAAATTCCAAGATGTTCCTTCAAAATCAAGATTTCATCATGACCATGGAAAAATTTGAGATACTAATTTAGGGCACATGGATCTAGGAGAATTGCTAAGAATTTGCAACAAGTCAATAGAGAGATCAGCCTTAGTGTCTACACTGATTCATTCTAGGTTAGTGAATGCAACATCATATGCCATGTCAGTACAATCAGTTGAACTAATCATGGCCATGTCATAAAATTTTGTTCCTGATGAAAGAGTAGTCAAGACTGTCACTAGAGAGGTTGTGTTAGCCCTATGACCCCAAAATATTGAGAGGGTCTTCTACCTCCCATAAGTGGATCAATTCATTAGAATTTCATATAAAGCAGCTAAGAGATGGTACAAGAAACACTAGTAGGAAGAAATTGACATCATACAGTCATCATAACTCATTGAGAAGACTCCTCGAGGAAGGATAATAGGAAAAGTGGACATGACTTTAGGATACATGAAATAGGAAATTAGATATTCTATCATTCTCTTGAACAAAGTCATGGGCTTACTTGTAGTGGGTCACCTCAGCACCTTCATGGTCAACTTTATTGAGACCATCAGATAGGGAAAGATACCATTGGACTGGGCCACCACACTAAGTGAAAACTTGTGTAAGCAACTAAGGATGGTGAAGGAAAAGACGAAGTTATACATGACTTCTTACATGTTGTACCTACTCGCAACAAGGGTGACAAACTATCAAAGTTTTTATAGGAGAAGTAGTATGCAGGATCCTAATGCCTAGCCATACATAGTCTACCCTCAGTTTGTGAAGAAGAAGCTCTCAGTACAGAGCAAGGAATACAGAATCATGAATGATGCATTCATCTTTGTGATTATTTGATTCATTTATGGAGACTATGGGAAGAGGTTATTTGATGAAGCCAAAGCATAAATCATAGTTCTTAGAGCATACTTCATCCAGCCCAAGACATTCACATATCTTCGGGTAGCTAGTGCCTCAATCAATCCTAAGAAGCTCTTGAGATATCCTAGTGACAAACTCTTACTATTGGAGATTTCTTGGAAAATTGAGTCAACCTATGAGAAGATAAAGAGACAAAAAAGACCTTGCTAGGCATGGCCATTCTTCATTGGACCATATTAGGTGAAGAGGAAGTAGGATATCTTGTCCTTCGAGTAGGAGTGGGAAAACTATCCCCTTGAACAATAAAACTCTCGCCAACCCTATTTTTCAATGTTGGGAGAGTGGAGGGTCTAGCAAGAAAGGACTTCCATCATGATGATGTTGTTGAAGATCATTGGATGAATGCCACAAATGACTATAATTTCCACATTAGGGACTATTATAGGATGACTTTGTATCTAGTATAAAAGGCTCTCCAGTTGAACATCCTCGGGGAAATAAGGTAACAAGATTCTGAGTTACTAGACCCCCCTATTCAATGCTAACAAAATTGGTGAAAGACCCATTATGAATGTTGAGGTTGATAGGGAAGAAGGAGATGATATTGATCATTGAGTGAGGCATGTCATTAGAATGACAAATGATTGGATCAAGAAACCTTTTCCACTTGATCATTTTCCTAACATAGTGACCTTCCACACACATGCTCACCCAAAAAGAGGTAGAGGAAACAAAGTGACAATTCCTACGTTTGGGGCCCAATCTCCTATCAGGCTAGAGATAGTGTACCAGCTTGATCACTCGATTGGATATTATCACCCTCTAGAAAGGAAGGGAAAGAATAAAAGAAAGAGGACCTCTCCTCAGAGGATTCAAGAAAAGAAAGTTGTAGAACAAGCACCTTCCTAAAAACAAGAATAGAGTACACAAAGGTTTGATGATACTGGAGCTACTCAAGTCTAGGATTAACCTCAGTTGCCTCCCATTGTGTCTAACCAACTAGAAGAGGGTGAGATTCCACAAGCCTCCATTCCTCTTGTGCAAGGAGAGGCAACTTCTCCTTCTACCTCCAAGAAACAGAAGAAGAGGATTAAGATTCAGATGAAGAAAAGGAAAATGTTTAGTAGAAGATTATTGCCTAATCCATCTATTCCTAAAAGAATTTTGGAAGGAGACAAAGAGGAGGAGGAAGAAGAATCAGAAGAGGAAGAGGAACAAGTGCCCCTATAGGGAAGAACTCAGCTAACTAGAGTTGTAAAATTACAATGGAGGAAGAGTGCCATGGGTACCTTGCCAACCACTCAAGCAAAACCCTTAAAATTTTATTCTTCAAAAGATGAAGTACAGTAGTGGTTGGATGAGAAAAGTGAAGAGGGAAATGATGTTTTCTTTATGTCAAATTTTGATTTCATGCCCGTAGGTACAGAGTTGATTGGGGGATAAGATTAGGGACACCCCTACTGGAGAACCTCAACAAGAAGACTAGACACAAATGCCGCCAGATACATACGGTCCTAATCTTACTCCTCCATCTCCACCATGAGTTACAGTGGTAGAATAGGGCTCGGTGACTCCTCCACCTCAGAGTTTGGAAGAATAGCAGGTTCAAAAGGAGAGGTTGAAAAAAATGATGACTGATGAAGTGTTGAAACAAATGATGACCAATGAAGTGTTGACTAACGGACAAATAATGCAATATTTTCAATCACCTTCCCAAGACATCGAGGTTCAAGCAATAGGATCCAAAAAGATCAAGGCTATAGAAGGAGAGTCCTTACAATGGGAGATGACTCCAAGTAGGAGTGACAAAGGGAATGAAGTTGCAAAACATACTCCTTCATCATTAAGAGCCATGTCCTCAGTAAGATGCATCCCTAGATGGAAATGAAAGGAAATAATGAGGAGTACCAAGCCTCAATTTAGTGCTTCAGAGGGAGACATTTTTGACATTGTAGAGATTTTTAATAAACCTAAGTCTCCATCACACGAGGAAATTCCATTGGCATTTATCACTAGCACAAGGAACCAAGAATTATTTGCACAAGTGGCTCTCCCTCCTAAGGCACAAATGTGGAGGGTCTTAGTCTTGAGGATTATGAATTGAAGGATGTTATGTTGGGAAGGCCTACATGAGAATCAACCCAATTAATTATGACTCTAGGAGTCAAAGAGGTCCTTAAGTATATAGAATATGATGAGGCCAAACTCCAAGCACTTTGAAGGCAGGTTGAGATACTAAAGGGATATCTAGCCAAAGTAGTTGGTCCTCTAGATCCTGAGCACCCCAAGTAGACCTTGAACACTATACTTTGAGAAGGGGGAGGTGTACAACTTGATCCATTTTTGAAGACTTGTTAGGAGTGGTGAGAAAGTTTTGAGGAGAAAGGTTTTACCATCATCAAAAGAAATTTCAAGTTACTACATGCTACACAGGAGAATGTGAATAAGATCATAGCAATTTTGAAGAAGGAATTTAGTATCATGGATGAGGTACAAGCCTGGAGTAAGGATTTGCAGACTCTACAAGCCATAAAGTTCCAAATATATTAGATTTTGATTGATGTATATACTAGAGAAGAATTAAATATGATTGATGATTGGATAGTAAAGATAGCAAATAGCAATAAGGTAATGGGAATATTACATGAGGAGATTCATTAGCTCAAGGACCAAGCCTGAGAGCAAATTTTGGAAGCAGAGAGAGATTACAATGATGCATGCTTGGATATTTTTGAAGATGAGGAATGAGAAAAGTTGCTACCTATAGAGACAGTAGTGGAGAATTTTAGGAAGATTTTTGTGGAGGTTGCTGATGATGAGGATATCTGACAAGCCTTTAGGATAGAAGAAGCCTTGTTAGAATTGGAAGCTTCTATTTTATACACTTCTTGACACTCCTACTTTGATTGAAGGCTTCCTCCTATTTCTTCTCTCATTTTTTATTTTTTTTCAACATGTAAAGGGATCATGCATCCAATTAATGAATAAAATATGAATGGAGTCCCTCTAAGCATCAGATTAGTTGTTAGTTTGTATATATTTAGTTTGTTTTAATGTTTTAAAAGCATTTTATTGCATGAAAATATCTCTCACTCTCAACACAAATTAAGGAGATGATTTCCTATAAATAACCTATTGTAATATGTAATTAGGACCATCGTTATTATGCAATGAAATTATGCTTTTGGTGCTCACATTAGGAGTGTAGTGATGTTTGCCTGAATGTGTCATTGTTTTGTGAATTTTGTTCATAATATTGTGATTGAGCCAAAGGTTTATTACATTGTTTCTAGTTGTGTGATCTTTTAGTTTTGGCATTTTTTATAGATTTATGAATTTTGCTAACGTATCTAGCTTGAAAAAAGATCATCAAATTCTATCTACATAACTCTTTCTCTCACATTAGTGCACTTTTCATGGCCTTGCAATTTGATGAAGAGTGAAGTATCATACAATTGTTAAATTTTCTCAACAATGATTGCATCAGTGGATTCTAGGAAGTGTTGCTCCTATTTTCATTGCTTTCCTACCAATTTATTCAAAAGCTTAACTCCTAGCATGTTGTTTTCTATAACTTATATCCATTAGGATTTCACTTTCACATTATTTTCTTTCAATTTCATGCTATTTGCTCTCAATTTTTGCTATTTTCTTTGCTAACCCGTTGTTAGAATAGGAACTAAATTTAGATGCATTGTTAGATTGCATTCATTGAAAAAATAGAAAATACAAAAATATTGTTCTTTTGTGTGTTATTTTTGAGACAGTGAATAGATTTTACTTCATCCCAAGATCATAATAGAGCCAGCAAAGGCCTCCTCATGAACAATCACATTTATCTTCAACTGAGTGGATTTTTGTACATCGCAAGACAAATACTAAACCTTGGAGTTGATCCCAAAAGATTAGCTTTTCAAGAAAGGAATTGTGCAATGGATTCCTACCATTAACCTCATGTATAACAACTACCCGATAGAAGTGGTGCTAGAAGAAGGGCCATTTAGATTCCCAGAAAGGAAGAAAATTTGTCAAAGTTTTGGAATTTTTCACTTCTACAGTAATCTACACTTCACACAAGTTCAAAAAGTTTTCTAATTTTTTTGAGAAATTTAGGTTCATAGCTTCACAAGTACATAGGTCCATAGATTTGCAGGTATGTAGGTCCATAGATCCGCAACTTTGTAGGTGCATAGGTGCACAAATCTCTATGGTGTGCAAAATTTAGAGAGGTGAGAAAGTGTACTTCTACAGAGGTGTGCTTTTTCCAAAATTGATGCAAGCTGGAGGATATTGATCCAAAATCTCCATTTTAGTGAGCATTAAGGTCTATGACAAGTGCACACAAGTTTCTCAAGCTTACCCACTTCCACAAACAAGATAGTGACAAGGGAACATCCCAAAGTCAACCATGTCCATTCGAAATTTCATCATCTTCTTCAACTCCACCTCCACTCCAATCACCTAGTGGACCACCAAATATTCCAACAGCTACTCCTCAACAACCATCATTAGGTATTCCAAACCCTCCAATGGCCTTTTTTGCAAATGTTGTAGACTCAACAATAAACTTGAGAGGTGTACTCCATGACCTCCATAAGAATCCTGAGAAGTTTTGCCCCAGATTCATCTATGGTGAAACACAAACTCCCAAAGATCATGTCAAGGTATTCAAGGAAATTTGCAACCACTAGCAGGTTGCTAATGAGGATGTGGTTCTTCATTTGTTCCCCTACTCTTTGGAGGAAATCACCTTTAATTGGTATGTTAATTTTTCACCGAGATGCATTGGAGATTGGGATAGATTCAAAAAATTGTTCTTGGAACAATTCAAAACATTCATCAACCCAGCTGTGATACATCAACAATTCATATCAATCAAAAGGAACCCAATTGAGACAATTTCCCACTTCAACCATCACTTTCATATGGCCTATCAGAGGTCAAAAATGCCATACACTATATTGGTTGAATCCACTATTCAGATTTATCTAAATGCTATGGACCATCTTACTACAATTTTTCTGAGAAGACTTCCTACGACAAATATCGATACATTTTATAAAGTCTTTGTAGAGGCAATTACCTTCATTAAGAAAGCTAATCTTAATAGAGGAGGATTAATTCTTCCAGCTTTAGTAGTCACTACAATACCAACATACCTCACGGGAGCACCCATGGTGCTTAGCCAGTTCATACCTATGAATCTAGTTCCATTACAACAAGTACCCACTTTGCAAAATCATGTGATAACATATCTAAGGTATGAGCCTCCAAAAACAACTTTCTTTGAATAGAAGGCCACAGTTCCCATTGAAATAGACAATAACCTTATTTCAAAAGTTGGTCAAATGAAAATGACTATGTCACAAATGAATAATGAATTGACACATCTTAGATTGTCACTAGGACAAAATAAAAACTTCCAAAGAAACAACGCTGACCCCTACTACAACAATTTTGGTCAAAATTACAATAGGAACTTCAATGGGAACAACAACAACAATGCAAGAAACAATAATGGGGGAAACAACTTCAATCCTCCTGATCGTAATAATGGCTTCCAAAGATAGAACCAATAGTGGAATACTCGATTGAATAATGGAAGAAATCCTATTGAAAAAGATAACAACATTCAATATGTTGATATCAATCAGTATAATGATGGTCAAAATGTGCTTAACAATGATGCTTCGTACTATAATGGCAATCAGGAGATAAATCAAAAATCATAGGTAAATGAAAATCCTCCTCCTATACAATTCAATGCTATGTTATTGGAATCCTATGATTTTGGATAGAATGCACAATTGGAACAACCAAAAAGTGAGGAATTCTCATTCCCATTTAGCCAAGAACCAAATCTTCAGCTTGGAGAGATGTTTTCCTTTTGTAATGATAACAAAAATATATACAATCTCAAAAATAGAAAGGACCCCTTGATGGATGGAATTCCTCCATCTTTACAACTAACTCCACCTGATCTAAGAGCAAGTAACAATCTACCACCGGTAAGACCAATGTATGGAGGACAACATAATTAGAATCAAGTGAATGTACCAACTATACTAAAGAATCCCGCTTTGTCCACCAAAAAGTATAATGCAGTAGAGGACTTGAAAAGGACTAAGGCCAATATGTCTATGTTTGACTTGCTATAGAATTATCAACAACAACGACAAGCTCTAATGAAGATATTAGATCATACAAAGGTTTCCCACAATACAAATACTATTCCTCAAAAGATAGTATCTCAACAAGTGAATGCTACAAAAGAAATGCCCACTATGTTTAAAGACAAAGTTGAGGTACCCTCATTTTTGCTTAGCATTAGGATATATGGGAAGAATCTTCACAATTGCCTCATTGATTCAGGAGCTTCATGTAATGTAATGTCATTATCAATAGCTAAAAGGCTTGGAGTTAGTCCTCAAACCTCTAATTGAGTGGTGATACAATTGGATAAAATAGAGGTAAAAGTCATTGGTGTATTGAAAGATGTGCAGATACAGTTGACAATTGACCCTTGGATTTAGGATTTTATTAAAAAACATGTGGTTGATATACTAAAAACATATGGGTTTCTTCTAAGCAAAGAATGGATGAAATGTATGAGAGGATGGTTTTCTATAGACTTCACTCAATTGTGGTTTCCATGGAAAGGATTGAACAATCAAATCAAGATAGATGTTGAACCCAAATTGATAACAATGATCATAGAATACAATACCCTGAATGAGATAGCTTTCTTACATTCTAATTTGGGCTCATACAAGGTGATGGCATTCAACACTATTCTGATAGAAACACCCCAAGATTTGGATAATGAACTCATGGAACCAATCCTAAAGGATGAGATAGTGACACAATTCATAGATAATATGGTCACTAATTTGTAATGCATAGGAGAAGAAGTTGACCCCAACATCTTACTTCTCCTTAGATTCTATTAATTACAAAAAGTTAGTCACTCTTTATTTGAATGCTCATCATGCCAAGAAGCAATTGCAAAGGCATTGACCCACATGATGGAAAACAAGGATAAAAACATCTCAACAACTGAATTCACAAGAAGCCAAAATTTAGTGAACTCATTCAACCTTGTTGAGCAGATCGAAGAGGAAACTGAAGATTTAAATTGTCATACAATGATACCTCATAAGATGGGGGAGATTTTTCTTCTCCTCCTCTAGGGATGATTAAAATTAAAAGAAGAAGATGATATGGGAAGGGTAAAGGATGGATTTTAGTAGTCATTCATCCTAAACCTAAATTTGAGGAAATCAAAGAACTGATAGGGGAAATTCAAGATAAATGAGAAAAACATACACTTCCTCTATCCACAAATTATGAAGGGGAGTCATCAAGTCCTACATAAGGAAAGTTACAATGGATTCCTAAGAAATAATCATTCAAGGCTCAAGTGAAAGATAAATTAAGGACAAATAGGCATAAAGCTTGAAAACCCAAGGAAAATGCAATTTGGACAATCCACTTCAATGGTTCTAGGTACAAGTTGGGAGCCAATGTAGGTATCGAATTGGTCAACCCAAAAGGTAGGTCTTTCTATGTCACATATCAATTATAGTTTAGATGTACTAACAATGCTGTAGAATATGAGGCATTAATTTGAGGACTTCTCTTTGCATTGGAGAAAGGAGTCACAGCTCTCATAATTGAAGGAGACTCTTAATTGGTTATACGACAAGTAAAATCCATATACTCTTGCAATGATGAAAGATTACTTGCTTAAAAAAAAGGGTATGGGATATAATGGATGGCTTTGAAGCTCTAAACATAAAATCCATTCCAAGAAGAAAGAACATGGTAGCAGATGCTCTCACCATTTCAAAAAGTACTTTATAACTAGTTGAAAGAACCAAGTTGAAACAATTTTCAATGGAATTGGTTGTGGTTCCATCCATTCTTGATAATATCACAAAATTTCAAGTCTTTCAAGATAATGAACATATACTTGTGTTTATCATGTGCAATCACCATTTTGAGGGACAAGAGATTGACAATACACCAGATGACAAACCTCAAGATGATGGGTTTGAAGATGAGGATGGGATTCTTAATCTAAAGACCAAAACTATTCCAAAGGGAATGGTTGAACTTGAATGTATCTTTGATCATAATGAATTAGAACTCAATAGAAGGGAAACTCAAGAAAAGGGAATCAAAGAATGCGGCTCATATAATTTGGGTACTAATGAAGAACTAAGAATGGTATAGATAGGAAAAGTGTGCAACTCACAAGAGAGGGAAAAAATGCTCAAATTATTCACCAAGTATAAGGATGTCATTTCTTGGAGCAATAAAGAGTTGAAGACTTATGATCCTAATATTATCACACATGACATCCAACTAAAACTAGATGCCAAACCCTTTTGACAAAAACAAAGACCTATAAATCCTATCATTGAACCACTGATCATGAAAGAAGTGAAGAAGCTACTAGATGCTAAGATCATATTTCTTATCCACCATTCCACATGGGTGTCTAACTTGGTTCCCATATAGAAGAATACTAGAGAGATTCATCTTTGTGTTGATTTTCATAACTAGAACCTAGCATCTCAAAAGGACAATTATCCTCTACCCTCACTTATCTGCCATTCCACATGGGTGTCTAACTTGGTTCCCATACAGAAGAAGACTAGAGAGATTCATCTTTGTGTTGATTTTCATAACTAGAACCTAGCATCTCAAAAGGACAATTATCCTCTACCCTCACTTGATGAGGTTTTGCAAATTGTAGATGGTTTAAAAATGATGTCATTCCTAGATGGATATTCAGGATATAATTAGGTGATGGATAAAGCTTTCAAAGGATTGATTCATAGATGTATAGTCATCTACAGGGATGACTTGACTATCTTTTCAAAAGATCAAAGTACCCACATTGTTGATCTGAGATAGGTATTCAATAGATGTTATAAATATGACATATTTTTAAATCCCAAGAAATGCTCATTTGGTGTTACTAAAGGAAATCTCATAGGATGTGTCATTTCTAAAGCCAAAATCTCCATTGATCCTGATAGAGTTGAAGCTATTCTGAAATTAGCACCTCTACATAGTTAGGAGGAATTGAAGTCTTTCTTCAGGAAGATAAATTTTGTAAAAAAATTCATAAGTGGATTTGTAGAGATAGTTCATCCCCCTAATGATTTACTCAAAAAGGGGGCTAAGATAGAATGGGTTCCAAAGATAAAGAAATCATTTTAAGATATCAAGGTTTCCATTTCTACGACCCCGATTTTGGTGAGTCTTAATTATGAGTTACCTTTTAAGATCTATTCCTTTGCTTCTAAACACTCTTGTGCAGGGATCTTGACATAGAAGGAGGAAAAGGAGGATGAAAGACCAATTGCTTTTATTAGATTTCCCTCAAAGAACATAGAGTTGAATTATTCAAACCTTGATAGAAAATCCTTTGCATTAATCAAGGTGGTAAAGAAGTTTCGTCATTACATATTGAGAAGTAAGGTGTATGTAATTGTACTTGATCTAGTATTAAAGACACTTTTGATGGAGAATGAACTCGACAAAAGAAGGGGAAAGTGGATGGCTATATTCAAGAATTTGATCTCAAAATTCAATCTATGAGATTAGTTAGAGGTCAAGGGTTATAAAAAATGATAGCTGATAACTAGGATGGAAGAGAAAATGAATTCAAGTTTGATGATGAAAAGGACAAAGATGATCAAAAGAAGATGATTGTATCACAAGTTGACAATAATCAAGGTGTGGTGATAGATGTTTGGTATCAAGACATTGTTTATTATCTTCTACAAGACCAATGTCCCAAGTGAATGAACCATTCACAATGTAGGGGACTTAAAATGAAGTGTGAATCTTATATGCTACATGACAACAAGTTATACAAGAGAAACTATGAAGGGATTTATCTAAAGTGTTTAGGCTGTGAGGAAGCAAAGGAAGTCTTGGAACATTTCCATGACAAGTATGGCACAAGACATAGTTCAGTAGGAGCAACAGCCCACATGATTCTAAGATCAGTTTATTTTTGGCCCTCAATATTCAAAGACTCTTTCGAGCATGTATGCTCTTGCCATATCTGTCAAACCAATACCAATAGAGAAAGGAATCTAGCAATACCCTTATAGCCTATGTATGAGATATGCCCCTTCACAAAGTGGGGGCTAGATTTCATCAGTTTGGTCAACCCACCCTCATCAACTAGACATGCATTTATTCTCACAGCTACAAATTACTGCACATGATGGACAAAAGTAGAAACATTCAAAATTGCACTACTAAGTTGGTAACAAACTTCTTGGAAGAACACATTATTACTAGGTTTCGAATGCCATTCACCCTTGTGTGTGATAACAAGTCTACTTTTGCATCAGCATTCCTAACCCAGTGGGTATTTGAAAATCAAGTCATTATCAAGTTCTCTTTGAATTATTACCTACAAGGAAATGGGGTAGTAGAATCCACAAATAAGAACTTGATCATGGTAACAAGATGATTGTTGAAGGAGAACCCTAGGGATTGGCATACACAACTCAAATATGCCCTATGGATAGATCAAGTGAGAGTCAAAAATGTCTTGGGGACTTCTTCATATTTGCTTATCTATGGACAAGAACCAGTGTTCCCACTTAATCTCAAGATTCCTATTTTCAAATTCATGAGTGGGTATGATGAAGATGCTGACAAAGTATAGATTAGATTGATGAATCTTTTAGAGATGGATGAGAAACTGACACCTGCATTGGAGCATATGGCTAAACATCAAGTTTTTGTGAAAAGATGGTTTGACAAGAGAGCCATGATAAAGTCATTTAGGATTTCCAACCTTGTTCTACTCTAGGATAAGGAAAAAGAAAAGTTGGGTACCCATACCAAGTTTCAATGTTTGTGGATAGGCCCTTATTAGATCATGGAAATTCTTGGAGAAAACACTTTTAGGCTTAGTTCCTTATAGGGGGAATTTCTTCCCTTGCCTATAAATGGGTAGTTTCTAAAACATTGTTTTGAAGCCTAAAAGGCACAAAAATAAAATAAAAAATTAGTTAGATTTCTTTTTTTGCATTTAGCTTATATTTTATTCGTACAAGTGTGTTCATTTCTACAAGTGTGTTTGCTTCTTGCATGTTTTCTTTTAGTTATGTGTTCCCTTTCAAAGTTGTGTTACAGGGTACTTAAGATTTTTCTCAAAGATTTAACTAACCACTCATTGGTTCTAATTTTAGGAAGAGGTATTTCTCTATCAAAACATTTCGACAATTGTGTGTCTTATACCAACTGAGCAACTAACCATTCCTTGTGGAAATAGGATATTTTTAGTCTAGAAATCAAAAGTCTAGACCAACAAGTTCTCAACACTTTGAAAATTTAAAAGTTTGATTATTTTAGCTGTTGTTGAATTGGAGTCAAAGATGATGAGGGATTATCTAAACTTCAAATGGTTCAAATAGGAGGGGTCTCCTCAAAAGGTTGCCAAGATCATTATTTGGCATGAGAGTATCTAAAAATTTCTAAAAGAGGAATGCAAGGGATGTTCATAAGAGATTGAATCCAAGAAATGACATCGATGTCCTGACTAAATAGTCTAAGCATAGTTACGATACAGAATAAAGAGAAAAAAAGGAAAAAGATAGAAAAAGAAAATAAAAGAGAAAAATAATGGGTTAAGATTGAAGGATACTAAAGATCTGAAATGGCAAAGGATACATCTTCAAAAAAAAGTATCTTGTATCCAAAATATTGCTTCATCAAAAGTAACATTTTGAATGACATGGAGCAATTATTCAAATTTTCTAGAAAGTTAAAAGAACATGGCATCCCGCCAAGAGCTCTTAAACTAATTCTCTCATCTAGTCAAGCTAGTGATCAATGAATAGCCTTCGTGGACATTCTAAATGAATGAACCATGAAGAGTGGAAGATTGTTTCCAAGTTGTTAGAAAAAATTGATAGACTACATCCTAAGATGTGAAAGGGAATGAATACACAAATCACACACACTGAGATTGAGCTTGAAGGCTTCAAATTTTGAGATCTTGATTGCAAAGTCATCCAAAAGATGCTCAAGATGTTCAAAGATTGGTTGATTTTTGACGCATGTTAGAAGAATAATTGCTAATGAAGAAATGCCTTTGTCATTTCTTCCTTTTTTTGGGGCTATTTGTTGTGGTCACACAACACATGCCCCATTCCTATCAAGAAGGGGGGCCCCCTACTTTTCTCAAACTCTTAAATTCATGGTTTGAGAGTTGAGAAAAGATATTAGAGTCAAAAGTGTTAGAGTCGAAAAAACCCAAAAAATCAAAAAATTAGAAAAACACAAAAAAATTAGAAAAAAAAAACAACCATAAAAATCAAAAAATTGAAAAGGATGAAGAAATTATAAAATTGTAAAATTATAAAAATTGGAATTTTTTTTTTTAAATTAAAAAAAATATATATAATAATATGTGTGCATGCGTGAAGTGCGCATACCGTACTCACACACCCACGCAAGCCTGTGAGAATGAAGGGGTTATAAAACCCCTTCCCCCTCCCTACACATCACACTTCATTCATTTTTCACTCCACATTTGAGAGCACCATGACAAGAGGTATTTTTGAGCCTATCCTATCATGGCATTGAGCACCCTTCAAAGCCTAGGTTGTGTACCACATGCACCCTTGGCACTGCATGCTTGTTGGTGCCATGCCACAGGCTGCATCACACTTTAGTGCTGTGTGCCCTCATCCTAATCCTATGCTACATGCCCTCACTTCATACATGGTGCCACATGGCCCACTTCGACGATGTCTACCCTTGTCCTACTCTAGCATTCCATGCCCGTCCATGCTGCCATACGCCCACAACCATCGCACATCGCTCATTCGGCCATGCCTACCTACTGCTCACTTGATCATGTCCACTTGCATTTTACATACCCTATGTCCATGTGGGGCTTCGTTCCCATGCACCACTCTTCATGCTTGCACTTGCGTTCCATTAACAGGCTCCACCCATGTAGTGTTCTGTCTGCCCTCCCGCGTTGTTGGCTTGCATGCCTACAACTTAAAATCTGTAACACACCCACTGTGCCCATGTGGCTCCATGGTGCCCTCTTTCCTCCATTTATTATATATATTTTATTTTATTTTGATTAAATAAAAAAAAATAAAAATAAAAATATAATTTTTAAAAAAAATAAAAACTATATATAATTCTTTTTAAAAAAGAAATAATAAAAGAGATGAAATAAACCAAAGGGACTTTTTTTTTAACACTCATTTAGACTTTAATTAAATATTTTCTTTTGCAATTAGTTTTTATCTATCAACTAACTAATGTTTTTTTTTTTCTCTCATGATGTGTAGGTAATCAAATGGTGTCCACATCTAGAATGAAACCCAAACCTGTCATTTTCAAATTCTAAGGTGTTCCTTCAAAGTCAAGATTTGATAATGACCACATAGAAATCTAAGATACTAATTTAGGACACACAGATCTAGGATAATTCCTAAGAATTTCTAACAAGCCAATAGAGAGATTAGCCTTAGTGTTTGCATTGATCCATTCTAGGTTTGTGAACACAGCATTACATCCTATGTCAATACAATTAGCTGAACTAATCATGTCCATGTCACAACATTTTGTTCTTGATGAAAGAGTAGTCAAGAGTGTCACTAAAGAGGTTGTGTTAGACCTACAACCCAAAAATATTGAGAAGGTCTTCCTCCTCCCAAAAGAAAATTAGTTCATTTGACTTTCATATGAAGCTGCTAAGAGATGGCATAGGGAACACCAGTAGGAAGCAATTGACATCATACAATCTTCATACCTTGTTGAGAAGCCTCCTCGAGGAAGGATAACAAGTAAAGTGGACATGACTCAAGGATACATGAAAGAAAACATTGGATATTATATCATTCTCTTGAGAAAATTCATGGGCTTACCCACAGTGGGTCACCTCAGCAGCTTAATGGTCAACTTTATTAAGACCATTAGACAGGCAAAGATACTATTGGACTGGGTCACCACACTAAGTGAAAACTTGTGTGAGCAACTGAGGATGGTGAAGGACAAGAAGAAGTTTTACATGACTTTTTACATGGTGTACTTGCTTGTAGCAAGGGTGATAAACTATCCCAGATTGTACAGGAGAGGAAGTATGCAGGATCCTAATGCCTAGCCATACATAGTCTACCCTTAGCTAGTAAAGAAGGATCTCTAAGCATAGAGCAAGGAATACAAAATTGTTAATGATGTGTTCATATTTATGATCATTTGATTCATTGAGGGAGACTATGGGAAGAGGTTATCTGATGAATCCAAAGCACAAATCATAGTTCTTGGAGCCTACTTCATCTAGTTCAAGACATTCACATATATTGGGTAGTTGGTGCCTCCATCAATCCTAAGAAGCTCCTAAGATATCCTAGTAAAAAATTGGTATTGTTGGATTTTTTTTGACAAATTGAGTCAACCTATGAGAAGATAAAGAGATAATGAAGACCTTGCTACGCATGGCCATTGCTCATTTGACAATATCAGGTGAAGAGGAAGCAAGATATTTCATCCTTTGAGTGGGATTGGGAAAACTATCCCCTTGAAGAGCACAACTCTCTCTGACCCTATTTACAGAGTCTGGTAGGAAAGGACTTCCATCAAGAGGATGTTGTTGATGATCACCAGATGAATTCCACAAATGACTATGATGTTCACATTAGGGATTATTCTAGGATGACTTTGAATCTAGGAGAAAAGGCTCTCTAGTTGAACATCCCATAGGAAATAAGGCAATGGGATTCTAAGGAGTTACTAGACCCCCCTGTTCAATGCTGAAAAAATTGGTGAAAGACCCATTATGAATGTTGAGGTTGATATGGAAGAAGGAGATGATATTAATCATCAAGTGAAGCATGTCATTAGAGTGACAAAGGATTGGATCAAGAAACCTTTTCCACTTGATCCAATTCTTGACATAGTGATCTTCCAGACACATGCTTGCCTAGAAAGAGGTAGAGGAAAGAAAGTCATAATTCCTACCTTTGCAATCTAGTCTCCTATCAGGCTAGAGATAGTGTACCAGCTTGATCATCTAGTTGGATATTATCACCCTCTAGAAAGGAAGAGAAAGAATAAATGAAAGAGGACCTCTCCTTAGAGAATTCAGGCAAAACAAGTTGTAGAACAAGCACCTCCTTGACAATAAGAATAGAGTGCACAAGGGTTTGATGCTACTCAAGTCCAAGATGAACCTCAATTGCCTCCTGTTGTGTCTAACCAACTGGAAGAGGGTGAGATTCCAAAGGCCTCCATTCCTCTTGCGCAAGGAGAGCTAGCTTCTCCTTCTACCTCCAAGAAATAAAAGAAGATGATTAAGATTTAGATGAAGAAAAGGCAAAGGATCAGTTGAAGATTAGTGCCTAATCCATCTATTCTTCAAAGCATTCTGAAAGGAGATCAAATAGAGGAAGAAGAAGAATTAGAAGAGGAAGAGGAAAAAGTGCCCGTACAGGGAAGAACTCGAGTAGCTAGAGCCATAGAATTATAATGGAGGTAGAGTGCCACAGGTACCCCACCATCCACTCAAGCAGAACCCTTAGAACTCTTTTCTTCAAAAGATAAAGTATGATAGTGGGTGGATGAGAAATGTAAAGAGGTCAATGTTGTTTTCTCTATGTTAGATTTTGATTTCATGCCCATAGGTATAGAGTTGATCAAGGATAAGATGAGGGACACCCCTCTAAGAGAACCTCAACAAGAAGATTGGACACAAATGCTACCAGATACACAAGGTCGTGATCTTACTCCTCCATCTCAACCATGAATTATAGTGGTAGAATAGGGCTCAGTGACTCCTCCACCTTAGATTTTGAAAGAAGAGTAGGTTCAGAAGGAACTATCACATGAGGAGAGACTAGAAAAAATGATGATCGATGAAGTGCCCAAGGAGGGACAAATAGTGCAATATTCTCAATTGTCTTCCCAAGACATCGAGGTTCAAGCTACAAGATCCATGGAGATAGAGGCTATAGAAGGGGAGTCCTCACAATAGGAGATGACTCCAAGTAGGAGTGACAAAGGGAAGGAAGTTGCAGAACATACTCCTTCATCATCAAGAGCCAGGTCCCTAGCAGGATGCATCCCTAGATCTATTTGAAAGGAAATAATTAGGAGTATCAAGCCTCAATTCTATGCTTCAGAGGAAAACATTTGTGACATTGTAGAGATTTTGAAAAAAACTAAGTCTCCATTACATGAGATCCTAAAGGGATATATAGCTAAAGTAGTTGGTCCTCTAGATCCTAAGTACCCTGAGTAGACCTTGAACATAGTTCTTAGAGAAGGGGGAGGTGTACAACTTGATCCATTTTTAAAGGCCTGTCAGGAGTGGTGAGAAAGTTTTGAGGAGAAAGGTGTTACCATCATCACAGGATATTTAAAGGTACTGCATGCTACATAGGACAATGTGAATAAGATCATAGCAATTTTGAAGCAAGACTTCAGTATCATGGATGAGGTATGGGCATAGAGTAAGGATTTGCAGACTCTACAAGCCATAAAGGGCCAAAGATACCAGATTTTGATTGATGTATATACTGGAGAAGCATTAGATATGATTGATGATTTGATAGAAAAGATAGTTGATAGGAATAAGTAATGGGAACATTACATGATGAAATTTATTAGCTCAAGGACCAAGCCTAAGACAAAATTTTGGAAGCAGAGAGACATTACAGTGATGCATGCTTGGATATTTTTGAAGATGCGAAATGAGAAAAGTTGTTACCTTTAGAGACAATAGTGGAGAATTTTAAGAAGATTTTTGTGGAGTTTTTTGATGATGAGGATATCCAACAAGCCTTCGAGATATAAGAAGCCTTGTTAGAATTACATACCAAACTCAAGGATATTGTTGATACCCAAATTGTGGTAGACAATTATAGATAGAAGGTAAAAGATAAATATGAGGCTTTAGATCTTCTAAATGTGGCTAGGATTGCTAAGATGATAGAGAAATTCAAGGGTAGATATCCAAACATAGCTTTGGGATGAAGAAGAACAAAACCTAGATGCTAGAATTTCAACTTTCACACTCGGTAAAATTTACAAATTTTGACCCAATCGAGGTCCTTAGGTGCAATGGTCCACAGCTCTGCAAGTGTGCACGTGCATAGGTACATAAGTCCGTAGCTCTAAAATTTAGAGGTATGCTGACAGTTAATTGCTTGTTCCAAAAATAGTGCTTTCCATGCATCGGGAATGCATTCTAGAGGTAGTTTAACTTCAATAGACACCTAGTAAAGGAGAAACTTCTATTTTTGGCACTTCCTGACACTCCTACTGCAACTGAAGTCTTCCTCCTATTTCTTCTCTCATATTTTCTTTTTTTTTGACATTCAAGGTGCTCATGCATCCAATTAATGAATAAAATATGGATGGAGTCCTTCTAAGCACGAAATTAATGGTTAGTCTATATATATTTAGTTTGTTTTAATTTTTTAAAAGAATTTTATTGCATGAAGATATCTCTCACTCTCAACACAAATTGAGGAGACAATTTCTTATAAATACCCTATTGTAATATGTAATTAGGACCGCTATTATTATGCACTAAAATTATGCTTTTGGTGCTTGCATTTGGAGTGTAGTGATTCTTGCCTGAATGTGTCATTGTTTTGTGAATTTTGTTCATGGAATTGTGATTGAGCCAAAGGTTTATTGCGTTATTTTTGGTTGTGCAATATATTAGTTCTAGTGTTTAATACAAATTTACAAATTCTACTGATGTATCTAGCTTGAGAAAAGATCATCAAATTGTGTCTGCATAACTCTTTGTCTTGCATGAGTGCACTTTCTATAGCCTTTCAATTTGATGAAGAGTGAAATATCATACAATTTTTAAAGTTTCTCACCGATGATTACATTAGTGGATTCTAGGAAGCACTACTCCTATTTCCATTGGTTTCCTACTAATTTATTCAAAAGCTTAACTTGCAGTGTGTTGTTTTTTGTAACTTATGTTCATTAGGATTTAAATTTCACATTATTTTCTTTCAATTTCATGCTATTTATTTTCATGTTTCACTATTTTCTTTGCTAACCCCTTGTTAGAATAGGAACTCATTTTAGTTTCATTATTAGATTGCATTCATTTAAAAAATAAGAAATACAAAAACATTATTCTTTTGTGTGATATTTTTGAGACAGCGAATAGATTTTACTTCATCCTGAGATCATAATAGAACTAGAAAAGGCCTCCTCATGAATAATCACATTTATCTTCAACTGAGCAAATTTTGGTACATCGCAAGACAAATACTAAACCTTGGAGTTGATCCCAAAAGATTAGTTTTTCAAGAGAGGAATTTCACAATGGATTCTAGTCGTTGACCTCCTACATAACGACCACCAAATAGTTATTATTGACAATGTCTCAAGTTCAAAATCAAAAATTTAGCGTGCTAGAATCTATGTGAAATTTTCTCATTTGAATAACCTTCCCAAGAAGGTGGAATTGATTTCAAAAGTTGGTAAAAGGATGTAAGAGATAATCGTTGAAGATCATCCAAGTGCTTGTTTTATTTGTAAAAAATAGGGTCATTGGGCTGCCCTTACAAAAGTAAAAATCAACCTAAGTTAGCCAATGTGGAGAAAAAGAAAGAAGTAAAGATCCAAAAAAATTATGTGGAAACCTAAAGCAATAGCTAAGAAGGTGACTAAGGATAAAGATATCCTTGAAAATTAGGATTCAAGTAAGTAGACTAATCTAGAAAAGATTTCTCCTATGCAAAGCAAAGAGAATATTGTAGATCCTATTAATTAGTTGGTTATCTATTAGAAAAAAGAATTAGAATGGGAAGATTTAGAAGAATTAGAAGAGATAGAGGAAGGTGAAATTCTTGAGGAAAAGAGTCAATCTTTGGCATTAGAGGAAACACAAATTATTGAACTGTAGTTTCAAGAGTCTCCACTATGTCAAGAGATTATCTCCTTTAATAATGTCTTTGAATCCAAAGAAATGGATGGGAAATCTAAAAAGAAGGAACCTAAATAGAAACAAACTCAAAGAACAAAAATAGAGAAGAAAAGTAATATCATTTCTAAAGGAGTGGAGACTCAAAGTAGTAAATTGGAGTTGTTTCCAAAACTAAAGCCAAATATTGGTACTACAGAGAAACCTAGAAGGAAAAAATCTAAAAAAACCAAAGAAAGTGAAAGTTTAAAGAATATTGTTGATGGGAAACAAGCAACTATTCTAGTTTTTACCCCTAAAAAGCTATGATGAATATTATCACTTGGAATATTAAGGGGTTGAATAGTAGTCATAAATTAAATATTGTTTTAAATTTTGTTCGAGAGCATAAACTAGATATTTTAATGCTCCAAGAAACCAAAATGGATAAAGAGAAGGATAAACAGCTAAAATCTTTTAATAATTACTGCATAATGGCTAGTAGCTCAGAAGGACCATCTTGGGGAACAATGATTTTATGGAAGTGATCTTTGTTCTTAGGTACCTTTTTGAATGCTAATAAATATTTTATGGTAATTAAAATTAAGAGTATTCCTAGAATAATGATTGGTATATTGTCAATGTGTATGCACCTAATATCAAGAGTGCAAGAAAAAAGTTGTGGGATACTCTTTCCAACATAAAGAGTAATGATTACTATGGTAGATGAATTCTTTTGGGGTATTTTAATGTTCTACTTCATGAGCATGAAAGAAAAAGGGGGAAATGCCAGTTAGCTAGATGGTAGGCTAGATTTTATAGATTTTATTAACAAGGAAGGTTTAATGGATTTAGATCTTCATGGTATTGAGTTCACTTGGAGTAACAAAAGGATAGGTGATGAATGTATCCAAGATCTCCTAGATAGTTCTTATTTCTCCAGATTGGACTAAAAATTTTGTGTGTAATCTTAAGGCTATTTAGAAGATTGGTTCAGACAACTTTCCTCTGATTTTTACTACTGAGACTATCCATTACAAAAAAAAAATTCCTTTTAGATTTGAGAAAATGTGGTTGCAACATCCACAATTCGAAGACTAATTGGCTAAATGGTGGAACATTAATATTGAAGGAACTGCTCTTTTTCAAGTGGTTTCTAAACTCATAATTGCGAAAAAGAAAGTTAAAATTTAGAATAAAAGATGTTTTTGTAACATTTTTTATAATAAATCTAAAATCAAAGAGGATTTGCAATTAATCCAAGATAGGATTCAGAGGGAAGGGTGCTCTTTGGATTTAGTGATGGAAGAAAATGAGAAGATGGTGGAGTATCATGATATTGTTACTAAAGAAGAAATTTACTGGAGGCAGAGATCCAAATCTATTTGGCTAGATGAAGGTGATAGAAACACTAAATTTTTTCATTTATCTACTTTGAAAAATAGAGCTAAAACTAATATTTCAAGTCTTAATAAAGGTAGCATGAAGTTAATTGAGGAAAAGGAATTCTCGAAAAAAATGGTCTCCTTTTTCTCTTCTTTGATGACTTTAGATCCTAATATTGACTTGACTCATTAGACAGAGTTTTTAGATGTTATTCCATCTTTGGTTACTGAAGAGAAAAATAGAATGTTGTGTTCTATCCCTAAGGAAGAGGAAATTTATAAGGCTATTTTCTCATTAGGTGTGGATAAATCACCAGGGTCAAATGGTTTTCCTATGTTATTTTTTTAGAAGAAATAGATTCTAGTTGGGAAAGATGTGTGATGTTGTTAAAGAATTTTTTGGGGCTAAAAGGATGTTGAAGAAAATTAATTATACTTTCCTATGCCTTATTCCTAAAAGAGTTGATGTTGACTCTCCAAATCAATTTAGGCCTATCAATCTATGCAATTCTTTTTATTAAATTATTTCAAAAGTCCTAACTTTGAGGTTGTTGCTTCTACCGCCTTCTCTTATTTCTAAGCACAAGAATGGATTTGTTCTTGGTAGACAAATCCTTAATTCTATTATATCTATGCATGCGAATATCCACTCTTTATCTCTTTCTAATATTTAGGGCTTTATAATGAAAGTTGACATTTCTAAAGCTTATGATAGAGTTGAATGGTCCTTTCTTCATAAGATCTTATTATCTTTTGATTTTAGTGTCAATGTGGTGAAGCTAATTTTACAGATGATCTCTACTTCTACGATAGTTTACCTGGTGAATGGATGTTCCTAAGAGTTCTTTAAACCTACTAGTGGGTTGAAATAGGGAGATCCTTTATCTCCTATCATCATCACTATTATGGCTGATTGCTTGGGTAGATATATTGGGAAGTTGGTTTCTCTAGGGGAAATCAAAGGATTGCAGCCCTCTTCTCATCCTCTTATTTGTTCCCACAAACAATTTGTGGATGATACAATTTTTTGTTGGAAATCTTATTGAAAAGCTCATTACCAAAGAGGGGATTGTTGTAAAAGATTATTTTCAATCATTTTTTTTTCATTGATGTCAAACCTGCTATATGTAGGGATGATATTCACTTAAAAGATTCATGCACTATCACTTAGTTGATTGGTGAAAAGGATTTGATCAACAAGATGTAACAAGAGCACCTAAGGGAAAGGTTGAGTTATGATATTGTAATGAAATGCAAGAATCAGTCAAGACAATGGTCAAGTAATGTATTGATATAAAAACTCAAAGATATAAAGGTTCATCACACTTAGATAAATTGGAGGAAGAAGTTGTAACAAGGTTGATTGCAAAGCTTTAACTTTGATTATCAAAAGGTGCTAAGCAAGTCAGTTGAAGTTGAGTAACAAAATTCTTAGTTAATTTTGAGTGATCTTCAAGTGTTGAGTAAAAGATTAGGTGTCGAGCATCAAGAAAATTTTCAGTATGTGCCAAGGAAACTTTAGGTGTTGAGCATCAGGAAAATATAGTTCATGTCAAGTAAAACAATATGTGACGAGCACCAGTATTTCAATAGTGCCAAGCCGCTACATTATTTCAAATGATGGAGATTCGGCCAATTTGAGCTGACATAGAGGTTGCATTGAATTTTGTGAACAAGTTGGAAGATAAGGATGATGAGTTGTTGGCACAGAATCTTATGTGAACCATTTTTGGGTGAATTCTAAAGGATTATTCAAGAATTTTCTAGAGGAATTGCTTATAAGAGTGGTAATGAAGAGATGATTGCACTAGTACATTGAGTATGGAGACTTAAAAATACAAAGCTTGAAAGAAAAGGCAAGCACTTAAGAATTGCAGAGATAGAAGGCCAAGCAAGGATATGAGCTGAGAGGTGATTTAAAATCTACAAGACAAGTTGTATGTTGTAGTCAAGTCAAGATTTTCTAATACTCTCTAGCAATTGTATTAGATCTAAAAATCCTATGGACTTAGGTTGGCCTAACAACTATTTGTAAATCCTTTAATAGGGTGAAATTCCAAGTGAATGTTCTAAAGTCCTTTTACCAGGCCCACTTCTAACAAGGTGGTTAAATCCTTTAACAAGGTCACATTTAATAGTGTGTGTTCTATGCCTTTAATAAGGCAGGCCTTTCATAGGGCATCACTTCAAAAGGGTGAGAATTGAGTAGCATGTTACCGATGGTTTTTCCCAAATTGGATTTCCATGTAAATCACTATGTTATGTGTTGATTTCTTACGTGTCATTCTTGCATGTTAATTTACAATAACTTGCTAATTAGACAAGTTAAAGTTTGGAAGAGTGAATGCTTGGATTAGTTCACTGTATCAAGAGAAAAGTTTGAATAAGACATTTGGACCTTGAACAACTAATTCACACCCCCCCCCCCCCCCCCCACCCCCCCCCCCTCTCTCAGTTATTCTAAAGCAATTCTAAATTTTTTTTGGGAAAAGCTAAGGTTAGGGAAGAAAGGAAATTCAAAAAGGCCCTTAATCTCTATTCTGGTGTAGTAGGTCAATTGATTAATTGGAATAAGAATTCCTTGTATTTTATAATTACTCCAATCTCCAGACAAAGTAAAATTGCTAAAATTCTTGGTTGCTCCACAGGATCCTTTCCTTGTATTTATCTAGGCCTCCCTCTACGGCCTAATTCCATAGATTCTTTTTGGGATGATCTTGTTAAAAAATTCAACAAGAAATTGGTAGGATGGAAAGGTAATATATTGAGTCAAGTTGGTAAAATTATTCTTCTCAAGGCTTGTCTACAAAGTATACCTACATATGCTTTGAGTCTCTTTAGGATTCCAGCTAAATATGTCTTTAATTAGTTGGGATCAAATTTTTAAGCCTAAAATGGATGTTGGTCTAGGAATCAGGTTTGTTAGAAGTATGAATAAAGCACTTCTTGCTAAGTAGGCTTGGAGAGTTTATCATGACAACAAGGAATGGAGTACTACTTGGAAACATAAATACCTCTTTACTGCTCCTTCTTTATATAATTTTCTTTCTTATCCTAATGTTTTATCTCCTTCTACTATATGGGGAGTTGTGGAGGGAGCTAAAAATATTTTAATCAAAGGTTGTTTTTGGAAAGTGGGTAATGGGCAAAAGATTAGGTGTTGAGATGACGTATGCATTCTAGATCATCCTTTGATTGAGGATTATGAGAATAGAACTCTTATTGATAGATTTAAATAGACTTTTGGTATTCTTGTGGAGAATTATTCGATTAATAATGAATGGGTTAACCTTGTTGAAAGTAATAAGGTTTTTTATAGTATTCAATTAATCTTGAATGCCTTTAGCCTTTATCCTCATATTTAAGATAAAATGGTTTGGGGTTTTAAATCAAGTGGTTGTTTTAAAGTCTCCTCTATTTTTAGAACTTAGGCAAAGGGATTTAGACCATTATGGACTAAAGCATGGACTAAAGGTCTTATTCCTAAAATAAATTTTTTCTTCTAGATCTTGCTTCAACACAAAATTCTTACTTTGGACAATTTGCAAAAAAGAGGGGTTAATGTGGTTAATAGATGTAGCCTATGTAAAGAGGACTATGAAGATAGAAATCATCTTTTCCTAAATTTCAATTATAGTCAAAAAGTGTGAAGTTACATCCTTAACTACTAGAATTTAGATTGGGTACAAAAAAAAAATATTGATCAATGCTTCTAACTTAGACATATCCATCTAAGGAGGTTAACACTAGTTTTCTATGGAAAATTACTCTTCCCCATCTCTAGTGGGAAATTTGGAAAGAAATAGAATTTTTAGAGACAAAGAAACTCATGAGTGGGTTCTTGGTCATAATATAATTAGAGCAATCAAGGAAAATTTCAATTCTCAGAAAAAATTTAGTGATGACTTCCAAATCAATAATCCTATGCAAACTAAAGGCTATAAAATCAAAATTGATGATCCGAGGTAGAATATTAAATGGAAATCTCCTCCTATGGGTTGGATTAAAGGTAACTTTGATGTTGTTGCTAAAGTAAATCCTAGCAAAGTCGGTCATGGAGGGGTTTGAAGGACTATACTAGTAGAATTTTTGATGTTATTGCTATCTTTATTGGGATTTCTACTAGTCATAAAGCTGAAGCAATGACATCGATATATACTATGAGGCAGCCTATGAAAACTAGTTATCAAAATCTTTAGATGGAAGGAGATTTGTTTAACATTATTAATATGCTCAATAACAAGAACCAAATTACTTGGAGTATTGAAGCAAGTATTATGGAAATCAAAAACCTTATTAACAAATTTGATAATGTTATATTCTTCCATATTTTTTGAGAAGGTAATTTTGTTGCCAACTAGATTGCCAACCAAGCTATCTATTAGGAAAGAAAGTTGAGATCGCATGCTAACCTATGCAAGTACATGGAGCTAATAGTGATTATTAATTATGATATGACAGATGCTAAAGAAAGAAAGATTTCCTAAGATTGGAAAATTTATGAAGAAGAGTGATGGGTTTATGGAGGATAGTTTGAGATTCCCTAGGAAGTACCTTTGTGCTATTATGACTTGTGTTTGGCATGTAAGTAAAGTTATTAGTTCCTTGGAAATCTTAAATACTTTATTACCTTTTCTATTTTTCACTACTCTAGTGTTTTACAGAGATTATTAGGTTTTTGAAATGGGTGGGGAACCAAGAAAGCAAGGGTCAAGCAATTGTAGGGTATGGAAGGATAAGGCCTCTGTGTGGGAAATTTTTCCAAAAGGTAATGTGATGACCTACATTGAGAGACTCCATGGGTATAAACCTCACATTATGGAAGCCTTCTTCAAAAACTAGTTTGAAGATAGGGTAACTTTGCATGGGGTCATAGTGAAATTGACTGAGGAATTTATTACTAAGGCTACAGGGCTTCCTATGGAAGGGATCAAATTCAGTAAGAAAAGTAGCATCTGCAATGTGGCTTTCAAGAAATTTCCAAAGACAGAAGCTGAAGAGAAGAATTTTAAGAAAAATGGGGATTTCTTCAAACTAAATCAAATTAAAGTTATTTGGAGGGATGTGGTGTCATGTATCTAAGAGTATATTATTCTTGATGGTAGGGCTAAGAGAGTCCATAAATTTGACTTTGTTTTCCTAAATCATTTTAGGCACAAAGATAGGATTTCCTTCCCATTTTTTCTAAAATACTCTTTGCTTCTAAGCCTTTATGCACATAGAAAGAAAGAGTCTTGTCCTATACCTCATGAAGGTTTAATTTTGATTATTGAAAACTTTTGTAAAAGTAAAGCTATAAAACCCTCTCCAATTCTTGTGAAAAGGAAAGGGTTTGGAAGTGACCCCTACTCTAAGAGAATTAAGCTGGAAGAAGGGGCTAGTATTAGCAAGAAGGTTTTCAAATGAGAAAGGACTAAGAAACATGTAGGAAATTACTGAATCTAAGAATTTGGACAATGATGAGAAAACAAAAATGGGGGATCTTAGTTCTAACTTGGATGGCTACTCTAGGAGAAAAGAGATGTCTATTGGTAAAGACAATATGGAGGGAAGTAAGGATAGAAATACATACTCAAATATAGGGTTGGAAGCCCTTAGGGAGGCTGATGATAAATAGAGTGATCACCCATCTCATAATTCCAGTGAGGAAAAAATGGAGGAGGATATGAGTAAGGAGAATGAAGATAAAGGCCTTGTGGGTAAAGATAATAGCCAAAGTAATGGCCTTGATACTCAAATCAATACTGTGCCCACTTTTGAGCCTAGGAATATGGTTGATGGGAGGGATGACTCCTAGGATGCTAAACATTCCTTCCTTCACATTGCTAAGCTTAAAGTGGAGACTTCACTTGAGAGTGATTCTTGTTTGTATAATGAAATTATGGTTTTCAAGAAGAAAATGGCGATTATATAAAAAGAATTAAATGTTGAACATGCTAAGAGAATCTAGATGGAAGTGCAAATTGGTAACATCCTTGATAAGCTTAAAGAGTATGAACAAGAGCTTCATCACCTCATAACGAAAAGTGGTCAAAAAATGGAATAGGTTACTTCCAGTCTATGTGTTGCAGTGACTAGTCTAGGTAAGAAGAGTAATGAGGAGATAATGTTTCCTGGTAATGTAGGGATGGGGATCCAAGTGGGCCTAGTAAGAGAACTAGGTAGAGCACAAGGAAAAAGGTTGTTGAGGCTCTTGAGGCTCCTATTCTTTCTCCATTTGACATTATCTAGAGTACTACAAATTTAGGTAAAGTGGTGGAAAACATTATCAAAGAGCTATTGTAGGTGCTAGCTATGAAGTAGGTGTGTTGGTCACTATTTTGGGCAATTTTTTGGGTTTTTTCTTTTTTCTTTCTAGCATGTTTAAAACTCTAGGTTCTACGTCCTTGTAAAACCTGGTCATTTTTATGGTTTAAACTTTTGGTTTTAGGTCCCTATAAAACCTAGTTTTGATGTTTTAAACTTTAGGTTTCAGGTCCTCGTAAAAC
Organism: Cupressus sempervirens; assembly: GCA_028749045.1. Lineage (NCBI taxonomy): Eukaryota > Viridiplantae > Streptophyta > Pinopsida > Cupressales > Cupressaceae > Cupressus > Cupressus sempervirens. The sequence continues at coordinate 588,894,175 of CM053791.1, read as the reverse complement.
CTTCTAGTGCTTTAATGTTTATCTTTAGTTTTTTGTAAAGGGTTTTGGGTCCCTTCAAAACTTTCTTTTACCATAATCTAAAACATGGATAGGAGTTTCTATGATTTTCTTATTTCTTTAAATTAATTTAGGAATTTGATGTGTAGCCTATAGTAGTAGGAAAAAAAATAGAACTATGATTTGTATTTAGCTTTTGTGTGGAGTTTATGAAGAGAGAAATATTTCATTTAATTAGAGGTCACTGCATAAAAATTAGGATTAATTTTGTTTAAAATAGGGCATTCACAAATAAAAAATAGAGCATCAATGTTTCCATTTTTCCATAGAATGTTGGAGTGGTGAACTACTGTTATTTTCTTTCTTTCTTTGCTTTTAATAATTTCTTTGTGCTGCTCTTTAGTTTCTACAATTTTAATTCAATATTTTGTGTTCTTTGATATCACAATTTCCAACTTCACACTATAGCTTTGGAAATTCTCTATTGAATTGGTCATTGAATTTGATTTTTTTATTGTGCAATATCCTTTTAACTTTTTGTTTTTCTTACTCTTATACTAGCCCAAAAATGGAAGCCAAGGATGTAACCATGCATGTATTGGCACAGTCTCCCTATGAGGATCAAAAGTATCTATTATTGTTGTTAATTTGGGCATCACTATATGATCTAGAATGTTATGAAGTACTAAACTCAATAGTAATTTATCCCATCTCTCCAAAAAACATAGCATAGGATCAAGGTCCCTTGGCTCCCAGGAATTTGTAACAGCTATCCCCATTGCTGGAAGAATCACTTCAGTGAAGAGTTGAGTGTAAGGAGTTGAAGCAAGTTTTGCTTCTATGTAAATACCATAATCACGAGGCTTATTCCCTTGCAAAAGCCTCTACCACAATTACATTACCTCTAAACCATACAAAGGATGTTGAAGTGGTTCCCAACCTTGAAACACTCTTTTAAGCAATGACAAAGCAAATGAAAATGCAATACATTACAAATTGCACAACTTGTAACCCTCCCAATATTTGGACTGTAAATTCTCAAAGACACTGCAAGTAATTCTAATGTTATAGTACCTACCACAACACTTTCCTAGATTATATCCAGTGCTCCCATAATATCTATTAGAATATATAGTCCACTAATATAACTGGGAGGGGGGATGAATCAATTATCCAATTAATATCATAGTTATCAACCTTAAACAAACTTAACCATAAGAGTAATATAAAGTGAAATCATAACAAGATTCTCATACATAATAACACTAGATATGTTAACTATGGAAATCCTTGATCAAAGAGAAAATGCTAGTGGCGATGGTACCCACAAGATGATGTACTGATATAAATATTCATTGTTAGAGGATGGACTCTGTTAGGAGTCTATGAATACATTCAGTATATATGCCTCCCTATTAGGAGATTCCAACCCTATTAGGAGTTGCCAAAGACAGCTAGACCCCCTTCCCAAATAGCTTCAAGGGAAAGACCAATGTACCCAGTATCTAAATGATCTCTATATTATTCCTTGTAGAATAAGAGAATTGTATTGTATTATTTCTTCCTCTTTCTCTATCCTACCAACATGACTTCTACTTCTTTTGATCTTGTAACTAGATCGCAAATCTTGCATCCAATATTCCCTTGGATTGATTACAAAAATTTAGTAAGTACTCTTCTCCTTTTCACATTATACACTTCAACAACAATCACAATACTTGAATACACACTACAATCAAGGAAAACATATTTCCTTTATACCTGATCTTTATAATAATTTCTTCATTTGGCCTTGAGGCTTTCCCAATTAATTATAATAATATAATTAATTAATTACAATTACAATAGTACTATTGGCTCATAGTCTATACAAAAATTCACACATAAAATACTAGGACTTGTGCACTCATTGACATCATTAGCTAACTATCCTCTATCACTACCTGATTGTGCATCTCTTCATTACATCTCAAATGTGAGATAGCCAACAAACATCAAGAACTACTTTTTGTAAATTAAGTACATTTGCTATACATCTTTGACTCAGACTCTGCACACATTACCACATCATCAAGACACTTGTTGTAGAAGCATCCTAGTTGTAAGAGAAATATTGCATCACCCAAAAATATTTTATTTTCATTCTTTTCTATTCTAGTAAGGACTAATAGAAATGGCAAGTACTATTTCTGGGAGCTTACTATTTTTAGTAAGTTTTTCATTCAAGCTCAAAATATTCTCATTTCCTGTATGAAGGTTCATTTTAGAATTATAAGCCTACCATAAAAATCTCATTTCTCTAGCTTAAGTATCAGAGAAGTTATTGCAGATTTTCTATGGAAATTTTAGGAGAAAAATGTTTAGTCTCACCATTGCAGCCCTTAGATTACCTAGATGAGATCTAAAAACTCAACAAAAGAGTAGTTGTCCAATTTCAAGCCTATAAATTACGAGTTGACATTTTTGAAAAGTGGTTATAATAGAAAATTGAAGCAACGGTTCGAGAGTTATGGCCTTTCAAAGTTGGGCTACCTAAAATTTCTAAAATAATTAGTCAAAGATATGTTTAGCCAACTCTATATGTATTGTTAGGGTCTATTGGTCCTAGGCATTAAGTTTGAGCATCTAGAACCTTCCCAGGTTGCATAAAATTACCTATTTAAGAAAGGTCCAAACATTGTCTAGAATAGCTCTCGGTGATAGTTCTCAGATTGTCTTATAGATTACTATATTTAAGGTGCCCATGTGGGTTAGCATATTATAACTATAAATTCTATAATTCTACATTTGCAACAATAATAAGAAGTCAATATTTAGTTCTCACATTTATTGTTGTTTCTTTGTTTCTATTATAGTTTTATGCTATTAAGGGTAGCACCTTCATCAAGTGGTATAAGAGTTCTTGAGTGTGTGGACAGATCATTGAGTGTGAAGAAATTCTCACTAGGACTATGGTTTGGGCTAAGTATGTAGATAGATCACCATTTGTGAGGTAGTTTGCACTAGGGTTTCAATGGAAGCGTGAAAATGCCTCCATGAAGAGAGCGTGGTAGAAGAGTTGTAGGTGTTACACCTAAGTGTTTTAGAGCCCTCCAAAGACAAATGCAAGCATTAGAAGAACAAATGTGTAGAGGAATAAATCTTTCCATAAGAGATGAAAGTGAAGATGAGGAAAAAGTAGAAGAAAATGTTGAAGCAAAGGCAGTTCTAAACCTAGAGGAAGAGAGGATTTTTAAAGCCATTTCCAAGATTGGAAAAAGACCTAAGTTTGAAGTTCTCACATTTTTGAGAAATCTTAACCTAGATGAGTTGATTGATTGGAACAATGAATTTGAGGAGTACTTTGAGTATGAAAATATTGAGGATCCTGATAAGGTCAAGTTTGTGAAGGTGAAACTAAAGGGACATGCAAAGATCTAGTGGTAGGAGGTTCAATTAGAGAGAAAGAGAAAGGGAAAGGAAAAAATCACTAGATGGGATCATATGATAGCTAAATTGAAGTGACAATTCATTCCTATGGATTATGAGCTTGATCTATTGAATAAAATTCAAGGGTTGAAGGAAGTAGGAAAATCTATTCAAGAGTACACCGAAGAGTTCTACCATGTTCTCAGTATAACTAGGCATGCATAAGCTAATAAGGAGAAAGTGCATGTTATCTTAATGGCTTAATGCCAAGTATTTAGGATGATTGAGTCTAATACAAATGAATATTATTGAGGAGACATACCAATTTTCCCTAAGAGTTGAGGAGAAACTAAGCAAGAAGTTTGACAACAAGAATAGTGGAAGAGGTCATGGTGGAAGATCTGGTAGACAATCTTATGGAGGCCATAATGATGATCATAAGACTAGGGATGAGGCTAGAAGTAGAAGTAAGAGCCAAAGGAGAAAAAATTCCAATCATTTCCTTGATCAAAATAATAGAGATCAGAGAAGAAGAGGTAGACGAGAAAGATATAGAAGAGGAGGCTTCCATGGTAAATGTTTTCACTATGGAGAAGAAGGGCATAGAGCATTTGAATGTTCTTAGCTCTAAGGAAGGATAGATCAAAGAACAGAAGGTCAGGCTAGAGTTGCACATGTCGATGAAGATGTCAAATCCTTACATTTTGAAGATTCTAAAAGAGGAGAACTCCTAGTTAATAGAGGAGTCCTACTGAGTGGTGAGAATGAAACTGATCAAAGGAGCTTGTTTCACACTAGGTGCAGATGTGACGATAAGTGTGGTGATGTGATCATTGATGGTCGAAGTAATGAAAACCTAGTGTTAGAAATGATGGTCACCAAGTTGAATGTGAAGAGACAAAAACACCCACATCCATACTATATTTCTTAGGTGCAAGATGACCATGAGGTCATGGTCAATGAGTAGTGCTTAGTGAAGTTCAAGATTGGAAGCTATTAGGATGAGGTACTGTGTGATCTCATACCTATGGATATATGTCATGTGTTTCTAGATAGCCCATGGCAATTTTAAAGGCATGTTGTACATGATGGGTGAGAAAATACCTATACTCTAAGCAAGGATGGAGTGTAGCATAACTTGAAATTGTTGAAGGATAAAGAAGAGAAGGTACGCAGTGCTGCCAGAATATGGTTTTTTGATGGAAAAGGGTTTCTTAAAGGTATGAAACATGAGCATATGTGTTTTTCTATAATTATAAAAGACAATAAAGAAGAAGTAGAGGAGGTATCTACAAAAGTTGTAGATATGTTGGAGGAATTTTCTAATATTATATTAGATAATGTACCTGATGGATTGCCCCCAATGAGCAAGATCAATCACCAGATGGATTTGGTTCTAGGAGCTAATTTTCCAAACAAGGTAGTGCATAGAATGACACCAACAGAAAGTGAAGACTTGAAGAGACAAGTTCATGAGTTGTTGTAGAAGGGGTTGATTCAAGAGAGCCTAAGTCCATGTGTTGTACCGGTCATATTAGCATGAAACTAGAATGGATAATGGAGGATGTGCATAGATTCACACACTATCAATAAGATCACAATCAAGTATAGATTTTCATTGCCAAGGATGGATGATATTATGCATTATTTGAGTGAGGTTGAGTATTTTAAAAAGATAGATCTAAAGATTTAGTACCACTAGATTCATATTAGAGAAGGTTGTTGGATACAACTGATCAATTGTGTGTTGTCTTTGATGTTACATCAATGTCCTATAAGTTATCAGATAGAGTCTACCAAGCTTAGGTAGTCAACAAAGTGAATTATAGAGTCTACTAAGCATTCCTAAATGTTACTTTGTGGAAATAGTTTCTACCAAGCTCACTTGAGTGTTGAAGGATTTTATGGCAGAAGTCAATTTCTACCAAGCTCAAAATTCGTAGTGTTTACCAAGCTTCAGTTGGTTAACACTAGAAATCATTTTTGGAGCAGTGTTTACCAAGTAGGGTCGGCCAATGAAGGATTTCATTGTTTTGGGAAATAAAGTTTAATTTTTTCATGTAATGTTTGTAGCTAACTGATGTAATGATTATTGGTAATTATAACTTGTAAATGAGTCAACTTGACAATTTTTAAGGTATAAATTAAAGGTCAAGTTGTGAATTCTACAATTTAATGAGCAAGCATGCAAGTGAGTTGATTCTATGAAGAGGAAAGTGAGAGTGAGTTTTGAAGAAGGATTAGATATCCTTGAGGAGTAGTAAAGTTGTATTCGATCATAGAGGATCTAGTGAAGCAGAATAGAGATCTGTATCAACAAAATTTAGTTGCATCTCATTTAGGTCAACTCATTGTTACTTTCTCTCCATTGTAGTAGTGCTTTCTAAATCTTTTAATAGAGTTAGTTTAATAGCCATTTTGTAAATCCTCTAAAAAGGTGGACAGTTCTATTGAATTGTTCTAAAGTCCTCTAGCAAGGAAACTCCAAGTAGGTTGCTTAAATCCTCTAACAAGGTCACACCTAACAGTGTATTTTGTAACCCTTAATAGGGTTGGCTCCTAACAGGACTCACTTCAAAAGAGTGAAAATCAGTAGCTAGTTACTTGGTAGTTGGGTTTCCATGTTAAATTTGGTGTCTCTTGTGTTGATGTTATCTCTTTTATGCATGCATGTTGAATTTTTGTGAATGCTTAAAGATCAGTAATAAGTTAATACATAGTACATCTACTGAGTTACAACATTTTTCTGTGTGGCTACCGAGTGACAGTAGTAACTAGTTTTATAAGACATCTAAGGGATCTGTGGATTTGTTTTTATAGTAACTAATTCACCCCCCACCCCCCTCCCCCCTCTAAATTACTCTATCTATATTTCAAACAATTGGTATCAGAGTTTTTGGTGCTTGTAGGGAGGATTTCAAGGATCTAAACTAAAGATCAAGATATCTTACAAGAGGGAAATTCCAAGGCTTAATAGGGATAATTTTTTAGCATGTCAAGGTATCATGAGACTCCATTTGGATTCCATTGGAGATACAGGATTCAAATATCTTGATGAAGCATATGTAACTCCTTCTGGTACACTATTAGTCAATGAAATTACTGAGAAGAAGATTCATAACACCATGATGATAGATATTGCATTTTCCCTAAGCTATGAAGAATTTGATGATGTCAAGGACTGCAAAACTATCTTTGAAATGTGGAACAAACTAAAGGATATCTATGGATATGATGACAATGTGAGAAGAGCCAAAGTAGAAATTCTAAGAGGACAATTTGATTAGATAAGGATGAGAGAGGATGAAAACATTGCCAAATATGTTGAAAGAGTCAAAGTAGTCATTAGTGCAATCAAGGCTTCCAGAGGAGATATTGAGGAGAAAATAGTTGTAAGTAAAGTTCTTAGAACATTACTTCCCATTTATGCATCTAGAGTTTATGAAATTCAAGAAAGAAAATGTGAAGAAAATCATAAGATAAATTTAGAGGCCATAGTAGGAAGATTGACTGTATTTGAGCTAGATAACTATGACAACTATGTTCTAGCTTCTAAGAACATTGAATTAGCATTTGAAGCCAAGCTTTCACTCAAAGAAAATGGAAAGAAGATAAAATATTCTCAATTAAAAAGTGAAGAAGAATCAGAATAGAGTTTTTATAGTGATCTTGAGGTGGTTGAAGCTCTACTAGCAAGGAAATATTCTAAAGGCAAAAGAAAATACAAATGTAAGGTTCCTCTAATCTGTTTTTCATGTGAGGAAATTGGACATATTGCTGCTAGATGCCCAAAGAAGAAAAATAAGGATGAGAAGAAAGGTCACAAGTGTAATGGAAAGAAATATTTCAAATCATTCAAGAAAAAAGGTAAGAAAACATGTTTCATGGCTAAGGATTCTAATGATTCTAATGATGGTGAAGATGAAATTGTTTACATTGTTGTGAAAGATGAATCTGATAATGATGAGGAAGATAAAATGGCACTTATCTCTCATGTGAGAAAAAATGATACATGGATCATAGACAATGGTTGTTCACATCATATGACTAGTGACAAAATAAAGTTTGAATATTTTGAAGACTATGATGGTGGTAGTGTGAGGTTTGGTAATAATGAACCTTGTTGCATAAAAGGAAGAGGAAGAATCTCAGTAAGTAAAGAGCTTGTCTATGATAATTCCTATTGGGTTAAAGGACTAAAACATAATCTATTTAGTGTGGCACAACTAATCAATATTGGATTCAAGGTGGAATTCATGCATGGAAAAGCAAGACTGCTAGATGACAAAGGAAAGTTGATTAGATTTGGGATACAAACAAAAGGTAACTTGTTCTATCTTGAACTTGGTGAATGTTCATGTTTTATTGCTCAAGTTTAAGAAAGTTGGTTATGGCATAGAAGGTTATGTCATGTGAATTTTGATAACTTGGTGAAAATAAGAAAATTTAGAAAAGTAAGAGGCATTCCTAGTATAAAGAAACCTAATGTTGGTCTATGCAAGAATTCTCAGATTGGTAAGATGAGAAAGACTAGCTTTAAAACTAAGAACTATCAATTTGAAAAAGTTTGGGAAATTGTGCATATTGATTTGTGTAGACCTATTGGAATTGAGAGCTATATTGGAGAAAATTTCTTCATTCTTTTTGTTGATGATTACTTTAGAATGATGGCTGTCATGTATCTGAGAGAGAAATTAGAAGCATTTGAGAAGTTCAAGTGGTATTTGGCCAGAGTAGAAAAAGAAATAGGGAAAAGACTAAAATTCTTGAGGTCAGATAGAGGTGGTGAATTCATCTCCCATGAGTTCAATAAATTTTGCATTGAAAGGGGAATCAAAAGATACGTATTAGCCCCTAGAACTCTCAAGAAAAATGGAATAGCTAAAAGGAGGAACAGATCTATCATAGACTATGTAAGAACTTTAATGATTGAAAAGAACATTGCTATCAAATACTAGAAAGAAGCTATCAGCACTATAGTTCATACCTTGAACCAAATACAGTTGAAGAAGGACTCATTCAAAACCCCCTATAAGTTATGGTATGGCTATAAACCCAATGTAAGTTACCTAAAAGTTTTTGGAAGTAAATGTTATTTTGAAAGAATCTAAAAAGGGTAAATTTGATGTGAAGGGTGATGAAGGAATATTTTTGGGATATTCTTGCAAGGGTAAAGCATATAGATGTTTGAATTTGTCTACTCAGAAAGTCATAGAAAGTGCATGTGTGAAAGTTGATGAGTTTGTATAAAGGACTGAAGAAGAAAGCAAAAATAAATTAGAAGATTATAGGAGATTTGTCTTCATTGAACCTGATACAATGCCAGATACATCTGTCAATTATTCAGTCACCAAGCTGCAATAAGTTCAAACTGAGCTGCAGGAACCCAAGTCACATTCAGATACTACAGAGCCAATGCCTACTAAGTCTAAAGGACCCAAGTAATAGTCAAATCAACTAGAGCCAAAACCTAAAATTGAAGTGCAAGAGGATGACAATGCAATTCATTCAAAAGGCAAGGAACCTGTATTAGAAAAGTATGTTAGGAGACATCATGCATTGGGTCAGATTATTGGAGACAAATTTGAAGGTACTATGACAAGAAGTAAGCTAAAAGGTACCTGTATACTTGTTGATTTTGAACCTATAAATGCCAAAGATGCATTAGAAAATGAAAGTTGGATTGAGGCTATGAATGAAGAGATAGAGAAAATAGAGAAAAACAAAACATAGACTCTTGTACCTAGGCCAAAAGAAAAAAATGTGATTGGAACTAAGTGGGTATTCAAAAATAAGTTGAATGAATATGGTAAGGCATCAAGAAACAAAGCTAGACTTTTATGTAAAGGATACCCTCAAGAAGAAGGAATAGACTATGGAGAGAATTTTTCTCCTATTACAAGACTAGAAGGTGTCAGGACCCTACTTGCATATGCTACATACACAGGATTTAAGGTTTATTAGATGGATGTCAAATCAACATTTCTCAATGGTATACTAGATGAAGAAGTCTAAATTGAGTAACCTAAAGGTTTTTTTTATTCAAACAAGAAGAGCATGGTCTTCAAATTACACAAAGCATTGTATGATCTGAAACAAGCCCTTAGAGCATGGTATTATAGATTGCATAACTATCTTATTCTGATTGGTTTTCAGAGAACTAATGATAACAATAGCTTGTATATCAAGGAAGGACAAGATGGAAAGATTATTTTGGTAGAAATATTTTTGGATGATACTTTATTTACAGGAAATGATGATCTATGCAAAGAATTTTCAGAGAAAATGAACAAGGAATTTGAGATGTCTATGTTTGGTGAGATCAAATTGTTTGTTGATCTTCAAATTGATCAGAGTAAGAATGGCATCTACATCATTCAATTTAAATACATCAAGGAGATACTCAAAAATTTTGGTATGGAAGATTGCAAACCAGTTGGGACTCCAATGTGTACTAGACTAAAGCTTACCAAGGATGATGCATCAAAGGAGGTAGATCAGACATTATATAGATCAATGATTGGAAAGATGTAGTATGTAGTTCATACAAGGCCAAATATTGCTCTTAGATTTGATATTGTAGCAAGATTTTTAGCAAAACTAAGAGTAAATCACATGATGGTAATCAAAAGGATCATGAGATACTTGAAAGGCACTGAAGATTATGGATGATGGTACAAATTTGGATGTAATCTAGACTTGAAAGTGTTTATTGATGCAGATTATGCAGGAAACATTGATGATAGAAAAATTACAAGTGGAGGAGCATTCTTTCTTAGAAAGAGGTTGGTTTCTTGGACAAGTAAAAAGTAAAATTGCACATCCCAATCCATAGAAAAAGCAGAGTATGTTGTAGTAGTAGTAAATTGTTCTAATATTGTTTGGTTCAAACAATTATTGGAAGGGATGAAGGTTGAAATCAAAGAACCAGTTGTTATGTTTTGTGACAATACAAGTGCAATTAGCATATCTAAAAATCTAGGGATGCATTCAAAAACCAAGCACATTGCAATAAAATATCATTTTGTTAGAGAATCAGTGTAGGATAAGGAGATCAAATTGGAATATGTCCATATAAAAGAATAAATTGCTGACATATTCACTAAGTCATTACCTAAGGATGCTTTTTTGTATCTAAGAGGTAAGTTAGGGGTCATTCCCCTATCTGAGGCACACTAAAATGAAGTTTTAGTGATGCATCAATAGGCACCAAGTTGAAGATCTATTAGTTGATGCAGCATAATCATGGGAAAATTGCATATGAATCAATACTTAAGGTACATTGTTAATCATTTGGTTTGTGTTGTCTTTTGCTTGTGTTGTCAAAAAGGGAGAGTATACTGTCATATCTTTCTGAAATTTGAATTTGTTTTTGAAGAGTTTTCTATTTGAAAAGAACCTATGTAATTACTTCACAAATGGAGATTACTATATTTGAGAGGTTTTTAGAATAAAATCTTAGAGGGAGAAATGTTCTATTAGAAAAAGATTTGTTCTCAATTTTTTTTTTTCTATGACATGTGTTGCCATCAATGCCAAAGAGGGAGATTGTGGATACAATTGATCAATTATGTGTTGTCTTTGATGTTACACACATGTCATATTAGTTATTAGATAGAGTCTATCAAGCTCAATTGGTTAGCAAAGTGAATTACAGTGTCTACCAAGCATTCCTAAATGTTACTCTATGGAAATAGTTTCTACTGAGCTCACTCAAGTGTTGAAGGATTTTGTGGTAGAAGTTAGTTTCTACCAAGCTCAGAAGGTTAGTGAAGGAAAGTTAGTGTATACTGAGTTCACTCGGTCTCCAAAGGATTTTGCAGAATTCACAATGTTTACTGAGCTTCAATTGGTTAACACTAGAAATCATTTCTGGAGTAGTGTTTACCAAGAAGGGTTGGCCAATGAAGGATTTCATTGTTCTGGGAAATAAAGTTTAATTGCTTCATGTAATGTTTGTAGCTGACTAATGTAATGATTATTAGTAATTATAACTTATAAATGAGTTGACTTGACAATTTGTAAGGTATAAATAAATGGTCAAGTTGTGAATTCTAAAATGTAATGAACAACCATGCAAGTGAGTTGATTGTGTGAAGAGGAAAGTATGAGAAAATTTTGAACAAGGATTAGATATCCTTAAGGAGTAGTAAAGTTGTATTCAATCAAAAAGGATCTAGTGAAGTAGAATAGAGATTTGTATCAGCAAAGTTTAGTTGCATCTTATTCAGGTCAACTCATTGTTACTTTCTCTCCATTATAGCAGTGATTTTCACATCTCTTAAGAAAGTTGGTTTAACAACCATTTTGTAAATCCTCTAACAAGGTGGATAGTTCTATTGAATTTTTTTAAAGTACTCTAGCAAGGCCACTCCTAGCAGGCTGATTAAATCCTCTAACAAGGTCACACCTAATAGTGTGTTTTGTAACCTTTAACAAGGTTGGATCGTAAGAGGGCTCACTTCAAAAGAGTGAAAATCAGTAGCTAGTTACTTGGTGGTTTTTTCCATATTGGGTTTCCACATTAAATCTGGTGTCTCTTGTGTTGATGTTATCTCTTTTATGCATGCATGTTAAATTTTTGAGAATGATTAAAGATTAGTAATAAGTTAATACACAGTACATCTACTGCGTTATAGCATTTTCCTATGTGGCTACCAAGTGACAACAGTAGCTAGTTTTATAAGACATCTAAGGGATCTGTGGATTTATTTTTGTAGTAGCTAATTCACCCCCCCCTGCCTCTCAGTTACTTCATCTATATTTCAAACAAATGTGATGAGTGGAAGACTACTTTCAAGACAAAAGAAGGATTTTCTGAGTAGTTAGTCATTCCTTTCGGGCTATCCAATGCACCAAGAACTTTCATGTGGCTCATGAATGAGATACTAAAGAAGTTTTTGGGTAAGTTTTATATTATTTACCTAGATGATATGTTGATCTTTAGTAAGACATTGGAGGTGAATTTGATTCATATTTGTAAGGTGTTTGATAAGTTGAGGGAAGAAAAGTTGTTGATAAACTTGAAGAAGTGCAGTTCTGTAAAGGAGTTGGTGTGCTAAGGATTTGTAGTCTTCGTAGAAGGTCTGAAAATGGACCCAAAGAAAGTGAAGGCTATCCTTGAATGACCTACTCCAAAGAGTGTGATAGAGGTGATATCTTTCCATGGACTGGCTAGTTTTTATAGAAATTTCATAAGAGGCTTTAGTAGTATTTGTGGACCCTTAACTGAAATAATGAGAGGGGATAGAAAATAAATTAAGTGGATTGTAGGAGAATATAAGAGTTTTAATCTATTGAAACATAAAGTTACTAAGTAGCCTATTTTAGCACTTCCTAATTTTAACAAGGTGTTTTAGGTAGAGTGTGATGCTAGTGGTACTAGAATAGGAGCTATTTTGATCCAAGAAGGTAGACATGTTGCTTATTTTTGTGAGAAGTTGAATGATGCCAAAGGAAAATATTTTGTTTATAATCAAGAATTTTAAGCTATAGTTCAAGAATTGAAGAAGTGGAGACACTATCTTCTTCCTAAGGAGTTTGTTTTGTATACTTATCATCAAGATTTGCAATATTTGAATAGTCAAGAAAAATTGAACCAAAGGCATTTAAAGTGTGTTGAGTTTTTATAGAGTTATACATTTATTTTGAAACATAGGAGTGAGAAGTCTAACAAAGTTGCAAATGCTCTTAGTAGAAAACAACTTTTGCTAACACAAATTTAGATAGAGGTGGCCGGGTTCAAGGAACTTGGTACTTTGTATCTAGATGATAATGATTTAGGTAAAGCATGGAAGGATTGTACAAAACTTGTTACACTTGATAGAAAAAAGTGGCTAGATTTCATGATCCAAGATAGTATGTCATTCAAAGGAAGCTAGTTGTGCATTCCTATAAGTTCAATGAGAGAGAATCTCATCAAGGAGAACCATTATGGAGGAATGGCTAGACATTTTGGCAGAGATAAAACCATAGCTCTGGTTGTTGAGAATTATTATTAGCCATAGTTGTAGCAAGATGTGAAGAAGTTTGTACAAAGTTGTAGAGTATGTCAAATGGTAAAAGGAGTGAAGCAAAATAAACGGTTCTATCAGCCATTACCTATACCAAAGAAGTCATGGTAGGATGTCAGCATGGATTTTGTTCTTGGATTACGGAGGACACAATGAGTGCATGATTCTATTTTTTTGGTGGCTAAAAAGTTTTCAAAGATGGCACATTTCATTCCTTGTAAGAAGACGAGTGATGTTGTTTAAGTAGCAGAGTTGTTTTTCAAAGAAGTGGTGAGACTACATGGTCTGCCAAAGAGTATAGTTTTAGATTGAGATACCAAATTTTTTAATTATTTCCAATGTACATTGTGGAAGAAGTTGAAGATAGATTTGAATTTAAGTTCATCACATCATCCATAGACTAATGGAAAAATAGAAGTTATGAACCACAGTTTGGGAAACTTCTTGAGATGTTTGATTGGAGACAACCAAAAAGGATGAGATCTAATTTTACCACAGGCAGAATTTGCATATAATAATTCTATCAATAGGAGTATTGGTAAATCACCATTCCAAATTATTTATGGGAGCAGTCCCAGAAATGCTTTTGAATTGAGGTAGTTGGATAAAGGAGAGATAAGTAGTGCTAATGTAGAAGATTTTGTTAAAAATTTGAAGAATGTCCATGAGGAGGTGAGGAAGCACATCATAAAGATGAATACATAGTCTAAGGCTAAGGCATATGTAAAAAGGAGGTATAAGGAATTTTATATTGGAGATGAAGTCATGGTTCATTTGAGAAAGGAGCATTTTCTACTGGGTACATATAATAAGTTGAAGATGAAGAATTTTGGACCATGCAACATAATGAAAAGGCATGATTCTGGAAATGCTTATGAAGTGGAGTTGCTTGCTGAATTAAATATTTCACCATTATTTAACATTTTAGATTTGACAAAGTATTATGAAGGAGGTGATGGAGATGAAGCTAGAGAAGCACAGTGGAGTATTCCAACAACTAGTTAGGCTACAAAGGAGATTGAGGAGATACTAGATAGTCATGTTGGAAAAAGTACAAGGAACATAACTTATGAAGAATACCTCATCAAATGGAAAGGGAGGCCAGTAGAGGATTCATCATGGCTAACAAGGGAGGAGGTTAACCATCTTGGTTTTCCTATAAACACCTAGCACATGGTAGAGTCACTTCTCAAATTACCTTGAGTGTCTGATGCAAGAGCATCCTGGGAGTGAGAGAAATCTTGCATCACCCAAAAATATTTTTCTTTTTAGTCTTTTCTATTCTAGTAAGAACTAGTGGACAGGGTGGTTACTATTTCTAGGAGCTTACTATTTTTAGCAAGTTTTTCATTCGAGCTCAGAATGTTCTCATTTTCTACATGAAGGTTCATTTAAGGAAGCCTACCATAAAAATCTCATTGCTCCAAATTAAGTATTAGAAAATTTATTGAAGATTTTTGGTGGAAACATTAGGAGAAAAATCTTCAAGCTCACCATTGGAGGACTTAGAGTGCCTAGATGAGGTCTAGAAACTCACAGAAGGTTCATTGTGTTATTTTGATTATGTAGATCAAGAGATGGCATTTCCAAAAAGTGGCTATAATAGCCAATCAGACCAATGGTTCAAGAGTTATGGCCTTCTAAAGTTGGGCTATTTGAAATTTCTAAAATTATTTGTCAAAGATATATATAGCTGACTCTATATGTATTGTTAGGGTTTGTTAGCCCTAGGTATTAAGTTTGAGCATCTAGAACCTTCTCAAGTGGCATAAAATTGTTTATTTAAGAAAGGCCCAAACGTTGTCTAGAACAACTCTAGGTGACAGTTCATAGCTTTTCTTGCAGATTACTGTAATGAAGACACCCATGTAGGTTAGCATATTGTAACTGTGAATTCTATAATTTTGCATTTGTGACAATAATAAGAAATCCATTCCTTTTCTTACATTTTTTTGTTGTTTCTTTGCTTCTATTATGAGTGTATGGTATTGAGGGGAGCACCTTCATCAATATAGTGCCAAACATGTGTGTAACTGTGCATTACCAGACAATCAAACCATTATTTGTACCATCAAGATCTTTGTCTACTACTCATCTACTCTTTACATAAGCCATGCTATGTTGACATCAATGATAAAAATGGTCATGAATGAAACATATGCTTAGAATACTCCCCCAAAGTAGTATCATTAGTATTCATGCTAACAATATCCCCCTTTGGCATTGATGGCAACATAGATGAAAAAACATCTAAGTTCCAAGAATACCAAATAATGTTTTGTTGCTACTGCTAACCAGCATTAGTTGTCCACACGCTAAAAATAATCTCAAGCACAAAAGATGTACATAGGTGCATACTCCTTCCTCTTAGACATCAATTGTTTACTTCACACTAAACAATTCACAATACATTAGGTGATATTCATGCTTCCTTTCATGAATCTTTCTAAATCTCTCTAAAGAGATATCTCTCCCCCATACTTTGGAGATGTATTTTCAATGCATATTCTCACCCATTGACATCAATGTCAAGGACCTCAATCTCAATGTTACAGAACATTAATTATTAAATGCCAATTGCTAATATGTTGCACTAGTTTATCAACCATCTTGAGTATCCAAATACACTATTCAATACCAAATACCAATAGTCCTTAGTGACTTAGATCATCATAGATATTTCCCCATACAGGAAGCATCAACATTTAGTCCAGGCTAACAATAGTGCTCTATACTACTAGACTGATGCACTCTATACATCATCTACTCAAAAGTAGGCAAGGGCATAACCCTAACCATTCCTCTCAAGTACTCAAAAGTATCTTTAGGAAAGGCTTCATAAAGATATCTACAATCTAATCCTTATTACTCACATACTCCAATTTGATCCCCTTTTCTTTTCCATTCTCTCTCAACACATGATACTTAATAGATATATTCTTAGTCTTAGAATGCAATATAGGATTCATAGACATACTCGATGTACTTGTGTTATCACAGTAAATGATAACAGGTTCTTCAAACTCAATTCTAATATCACTCAACATTTTCTTCATCCACATAACTTCATTACATGTTTTTGCTGATGCAACATACTTTGCCTCAGTAGTACTCTACAAAATAAAATATTTCTTCTTTCTTAATGAAGAAACCAATCTTCTACCAAGAAAGAATACTCCATCATTGGTGCTTTTTTTGTCATCCATATTGTCTACCCAATCTGCATCAATATATGTACATAGAGAAAAATCACTCAATCTATCATACCAAATGCCATAATCATATGTCCCTTTCAAATATCTAAATATTCTATTCACTATTGCAAAATGATATTCCTTAGGATCATATTGAAATCTAACTACAATCCCAACAACATTTTCTATATCTGGTCTAGTGTGAATCAGATACTACAAAACTCCAATCCTGGAACTATAGTTCTACTCTACTACAGATGTCTCATCTTTTTTGGATAACTGGTGACCAGTTATCATAGGTGTACCAAATAGTTTACAACTTTCCAAACCAAATATTTTCAACATGTCTTTCAAGTACTTAGCTAGTGAAATGAAAATGCCATCACAAATTTTCACAATTTCCAATCCTAGGGAAAACTTCATTTCTTCTATCATGCTCATTTCAAATTCATTCTTCATTTCTTCAGAAAACTTATCACTTACATCATCATTACCTCCAAAAATGATGTCATCAACAAATATTACAATAATCAGCAAATCATTTTCAACTTCTTTCAAATACAAGTTACTAGTGTGGTACTTTTAGTAAATCCAATCTTTGCCAAATAATTGTCCAACCTTGCATACTGGGTTCTAGGTGCTTTCTTTAGACCATATAAATATTTATTTAATCTAAATACCATGTCTTTGTCTTCTAATAAATGAAAAACTTCAAACTTCTCAATATATACCTCTTCTTCAAGTTCTCCATTCAAAAAGGCTGATTTAACATCCATCTGATAAAATGTAAACTTCTTATTTACTACATAAGCCAAGTACATCCTTACTACTTCCATTCTGGCTAAAAGTGCATATGTCTCTTCATAGGCTATGCCTTCTTTCTATGAATATCCTTTGCATACAAGTCTAGCCTTGTTTCTCATAAACTTTGCCTTGCTCATTCATCTTATTTCTTAATACCCATTTGGTTCCTATCACATTCTTGCCTTTAGGTCTGGAACTAACTCCCATGTATCATTTTTCACAATCTAATCCAATTCTTCCTTCATTTATTGAATCTAGTGATTATTTTTAACTACCTCATTTGTGCTCTTAGGTTCAACTTGAGATATCAGACATATCTCCTCATTAGTTTGTTCCTTGTCATCACACCTTTGCCTTTGCTTCGAATTATCTACTCAGGATGGTGATTCTTTGTCACATTTCTATTAAAGGTAGGACTCAACATCTTGAATCTTAGCTCTTCTCTTAGTTTAGATCTTTGCTATCCTTTTTGCACAATATTTAACACATCCTTCTACAAAACATTGTTAGTCTCAAAGAAAACAACATCATTCTATCTAACAATTCCAAAATTATCTTCTTCTTCATCTAAATTATAATCTACCATCTTTTCTTTATTTCCAAACTTTTCATCAATCCTTACTATTAATGAAATAGGATCATTCATCTATCTGTAACTTGCAATAGCACTTATGGATCTTTTATGTGTTTTCCAAGTTACTATACAAACAAATATATATATAGGAAATAAACAGGCATGTCTCTTGAAGAGACATGTCCCTTTGACATATTAACTTACATTAGTTATAGTTATAACACAAGTAATATATATCTTCAATATATTGTAATAGTTATATATATATATATATATATATATATATATATATATATATATATATATATATCACTCTTAATATAAGTTAATTATTCCATATATGATATTTGTCCTATATTATATATCTCATAAATATAATATAATTTATCCAACAGAATTATAACATTAACACTCCCTCTTAATGAAGAAGGACAAAACACATAGATATTACACCATAGGTAATATTTTAAAAATAATACATATAGGAAATCTTTGATCAGAAGATTTCTAGAATATGATATCATGTAAGTATTGGCCTATCAAAATATCAACATATGATATTCACCAATTACTATTTGATATCATATTTGGTAACATGAGCATTGGCCTATCAGAATATAAATCTAAGTTTGGTGGGTATTCAGTGGCCACATCTCTTTTTTAATCTACTAACAGTTGACTGCTCCAATACACTAGGCATATATTGATCACCACATATTTTGCTTGGTTTTTAAGTATGTGAAAGTCATTATTTTCTGATGATGTTGGGAAGTATTAGGTGTAAATTGTTGAAAGAACAAACCCATTTAAATGTGAAAGGTTTTGGTACTATTGTAGGCATATCAATACCCTAGTTTTGTGTGTGTGTACCACCTTTCTCTCTGCCTTTCATCAAATGAACTAATGGGTCTATAATATTGTTGAATTGCAGTGAGGAAGTATCCAATCTTGAATCAGTAGCATGTCTGAGCATATTCAACCTCCAACATAACTTGGAATATTGATGATTATAACACCATTGGACCTTCAATATCAACAACTCAAACATCAAATGCTGGCCTATTTTCATGATCTTATGCCAGTTGTAGTAGGAATTTATGTGTGAGGACATCTTCAGCCCTTTCAAAATTTACATCCAGTGCATACCTTGGAGGTAGGTGGTTGAAATGGATAAGAAGTTCATCTACAAAACCTGGAGAGTGAACCGCATTACAGGAGGAGTCCTTGAGGTGCCTGAGCACCTCATTATAGACTTCCAATTTATGTCACTACTATCACAGATGCATGGGGGAAGAGTCTACATGCTACCTACTCACTCTGCCAGTCGACCAACTCTTCGCCTCCTCCATTCACTTCTCCAAAGCTTCCTTCTTGCTTATCTACTCTCCACCAAACTTCACGTGTACCTCAGAAAAGAAATAGATTATGACCAATCGACAGACCACATGTCGAAGCAAGCAAGAGAAATTCCTTGTTAATGGTGTTCACAGGATCCAAATAGGTATAACAGTTCCACTAGTGTTTCCAGCAAAGAACGTGACAACAATTGTTATATAACCATCTCGCACAGATAAACATTGTGACATGTAACCAAGTGTTATGATACTGCTTGCAATGTCTCCCACATCATGCATTAATACATTGTGTGATGAATTTCTTGAACTTCCAATTTGGGCCATTCAAACAGGATATATCGTGTAGTGTGTACAAAGAAACTTCATACGCTAGCAATTCCACTTTGCAATTTCATTTCCTATGCCAGTCTCATAGGGGCACACAAACTTACATGTCAAAGTTCTCTGACTGTAAAAATAACATCTTCCATAATAAATCTGGAGAATATTTAAATATGGTCTTCTGACAAATGTTGCTCACTTCGATGACATTAAGGGACTTGTTATTTAGACATTGTTATGTCTCACAACAAACACCTTACGTGCTATCCATATTCCAACATCATAGGAGATTAAGTTTTCAGCAATAGATCCATGATAAGTTGAAGAAACTTATCTTTCATTAAAGAGAAGGTACAGGAAATGAGCGTTGCTCTTATACCATGTTAATGAAATAGGGGCATTCATCTATCTGTAACTTGTAATAGCACTTATGGATCTTTTATGTGTTTTCCAAGTTACTATACAAACAAATATATATATATATATATATATATATATATATATATATATATATATATATATATATATATATATATATATATATATATATATGAAGAGACATGTCCCTTTGACATATTAACTTACATTAGTTATAGTTATAACACAAGTAATATATATCTTCAATATATTGTAATAGTTTTATAACAAGATATATATATCTACATATACATACATATATATACATATACATACATACATATACATATACATATATACATATACATATACATATATATATATATATACATACATATATATATATATATATATATATATATATATATATATATATATATATACAGACACACACATATATATATATGTATGTATGTATATATCACTCTTAATATAAGTTAATTATTCCATATATAATATTTTTCATATATTATATATCTCATAAATATTATATAATTTATCTGATAGAATTATAACATTAACACTTACATTTGTGCATTCAACTATTTTCTTAGTTCTATAGTTCAAACATTCGTAAGCTTTTCTTTTCAAAGAATAACCAAGAAACGTACGTTAATCACTCCTTGGATCAAACTTACCAATATCATCATCTCTCTTAATGTAGCATTTGCTCCCAAATATTTTGAAATACTTAACTAGTTTTGAATGACCAAACCATAGTTCGTAAGGTGTCTTGCTCATACCTTTTTTGATATGTACTCTGTTCAGAGTATATACTAATATATTGACTACTTTTATCCAAAAAAAATTAGAAACATCATTCTCAAACAACATTGTTGTTATTTCTTTTGCTACTAATTTATTTCTTCTTTCAACAATCTCATTTTTCTCAGGTGTTCTTTGTGGAGATAGCTGCCTTTTGATACCATTCTTCACAAAATATGTTAAACTCTCTATAGGTGAATTCTCCTCCTCTATTAGATCTCAAACACTTTATCTTAACATTGGATTTATTCTCAACTCTATTCTTAAATATCTTAAACTTCTCAAAAGCTTCAGATTTCTCTTTAAGAAGTGCTACCCACATCATTCTAGTGAAATCATCAACAAAAATCATAAAATACCTTTCACCATAGAATCCTCTTGTTCTAGAGGGAATGCTCAAATCCATGTGAATGATCTCCAATTTCTCTATGGTAGTGAACTTCTTGCTAGGAAATGATACTTTCTTCTGTTTAGCCAAAATACATTCCTTACACATAACATTAGTAGGCTTTGTAATCTTAGGCAAGTCTATGACTACAAAAGTGCTACTAACTTTCACAATATTATCAAAGTTTATGTGACAAAATATTTAATGCCACAACCAACTATCATCCACATTAGCTGCAAAACATGTCATTTCAGCAGGATTCAACTGAAATACATTACCTCTAGATCTAGTGCTAGTTCCAATCATCTTACCATCTCTATCTTTTATAATGTAGGTCTTCTCAATGAACTGCAATAGATAACCCTTATCCACCAACTATCCAACACTTGGAAAATTATGCATCAATCCATCAACAAAATAAACATTATCAGTGTTAGTTTTACCATCAAGAGTAATGGATCCAATTCCTATTCTATGACAGGTTGCATTGTTACCAACTCTAGCAATACCTCCATCATGACTCTTAAACTTAACAAACTTATTCATATCACCACATATGTGATGTGAACAACCATTATTAACTATCTAATCAGATTTATTTTCCACTTGGGATACTAGACCTCTTTCTTTTTTAATTTCTCTATCAAGATCATCTTCCTTGATAGCCACAAATCCTAATTCATCATCACTTTCACTTTGACCTTTTTCATCAAATTCTTCATCTTCATTTGCATAAAAATAATATCTATCTCTATCTCTTCTAGGCTCAAACTTTATTTTATATGTTTTCTCTCTTTTAGGACATTTATATGTATAATGACCAAATTCATTACAAGTCCAACATTTAAAGATTTTCTTGCCATCTTTTTCTCTTCTTATAAGAAGGATTATTCCTTCCTCAATCTTCTTGTCTTAATGAGATCTACTGCTACTAGAAAAATCTCCATGAGTTCTTGTACTCCTCGTCAAATTAGGTCAAATGTTCATGGCACTGAAAGTTTCTTCAACTCTTGTTAGTTCTCCAAACTATCTTAGGTCTACTTCTATTGATTATAATCTTCCAAGCAATGTTTCCTTTGTGAAATCCTTAGTGCAAGGCATTACTAGCTGAATTGTTTGAGCTACTGGCTTGAATGGTGCTGTCAAAATTTTCAAGATCTTCCATATGAATTCATCATCTTCTTTGGTTCCACTATGAGACCAAATTCTTACAACATTTTTTGATATTCTACCAACATAACTTCTTACATATTCATCTTCCATCATTTTAGCATCTTGAAATGCACATATCCAATTCTATAATCTCATTCTCTTTTCATGATCATCACCTTCAAAAGTAGATTCTAATGCTTTCCAATTTTTATAAGATGTTACAAGTGACTTTACTTGACTGTATTCATCTTTGGAAGAGTTTTTAGTAGAGCTTTTCTTGTTCTCATGTTACACATGAATAGATCTCTCTCTTCTTCACTGCATCCTTCAAGCATTTCTTCTTCAATGATTTTCTTCTTTCCCTTTATCAAGATCCAATATCATAGACCCATGCATAATGGATGAATATTCATATTCTCCTTCCAACTTTCATAGTTGGCCCCATCAAATCTAGTACTATCCTTTCTAAAAATATTCTCAATTAATCTTCCAAAGCTATTAAGCTTATCCTTCAAGCACTTGATGCTCTGATATCAATTATTAGAATATATAGTCCACTGATATAACTCAGAGGCGGAGTGAATCAATTATCCAACTAATATCATAGTTATCAACCTTAAAAAAACTTAACCATATGATTAATATAAACTGAAACCATAACAAGATACTCATACACAATAACACCATATATGTTAACTATGTAAACCCTTGATTAGAGGGAAAACTCTGGTGGGAATGGTACCCACAAGATGATGTACTAATATAAATATTTCTTGTTAAAGGATGGACCTTGTTAGGAGTCTACAAATACATTTAGTACATATGAGTCCCTATCAGGAGACTTTGAATCCCTGTTAGGAGATTCCAACCCTATTAGTAGTTGTGCCAACCCTGTTAGGAGTTGTGGAAGATAGAGAGACCCACTACCCAAATAACTTCAAGGGCAAGACCAATGAACTCACTATCCAAATGATCTCTATATTATTCTTTGTAGAATAATAGAATTGTACTATATTGTTTCTTCCTCTTTCTCTATCTTGTCAACCATACTTCTACTTCTTTTGATCTTGTAACTAGATCACAAATCTCACATCTAATAATCCCTTGGATCACTTACTCACATGTAGTAAGCACTCTTCTCCTTTTCACACTTTTCACTTCAACAATTATCACAATACTTGAATACACACTACAATCAAGGAAAACATCTTTCCTTTATACCATATATTCATAGTAATTCCTTGAGTCAGCCTTGAGGCTTTTCCAATTAGTTATAATAAGATAATTAATTAATTACAATTACATTAGCACTTTCATCTCAAATTCTATACAAATTTTCACATGTGCAATACTAGGACTTGCACACTTGTTGACATCATCAATTGACTATCCTCTGTCACTGCCTGACTATGCATCTCTTGATTACATCTTAGATGTGAGATAGCCAAAAAACATTAGGAACTACCTTCCCAATCCTCCATCTTTGAGCTACTTTTTATAAATTAGGTACATCTTTTGTATGTCTTCAACTCAGACCCTATGCACTTGACCACATCATCAGGACTCTATATCGAACATGTTCATAACCGTGCATCACCGGACAATAAAACCATTGTCCTTACCATCAAGATATATGTCTGCTTCTCAACCATTCTTTACATAAATCATGCTATGTTGACATCAATGAAAAACATACTCATGAATGCAACATGTTAATACTCTCCAACACTTAGGATACTCCCCCAAAGTAGTATTATCAACATTCATGCTAACAATATTCTTTATGTTGTCTAGCTATTGTTTCTACCATGCGACCTCTTTTTGAAGCCACTCCTTTCCTTCTAGTATATTTCTATGGACTCGCTCTCATTTGAATACGGTGCATCTCAACTAGTTGCTCCAATGATGTAATCATCCATCTATCTCTAGATTGTGTAAGCACTTGCTTTTTTACAGAATCTTGATAGATACTAACTATTCTAAAACCATAAACCTAAAGACCATCATGTTTGTGTCCTGCATTACCAAAAAATTGGACGTCACATTATTGTTCATATGTTTCAATAACTTCCTCAATAGCTTTCATTTCAACATTCAAGTTTTCAAGATTGGTCAAGATCCTGCAAAAAAATAATGTAGACCAAGATAAATGGGAAGAGTTTGCAAGAAGTTTTACAAAAATATATCATAGTAGATATTTTTTTTAAAGAAACAACTCATAACCCAATTAAATTGGTTTACTTGAAAATTAGTTGGGTTGATTCAAAGTTCTTGTAGAACTGTCATTAAATTAGGTACAATAAAATGAGCAATTAGTTCTTCCTAGCTAGTAGGATCAACTATAGTTTTCCAAGGTGATAAAATTGCATATGCAGATGTATGTATGTATGTATGTATGTATATATGTACATGTATATGTATGTATATATAGAGAGATCTTGTGGGTTGTGTATTATGGATTATCAACAAAAAAGAAAAATAAAACATGACATTAATCATTCCCCATTTTTTTTGATCAATTGTGGAGAGTTGTGCATGAAAGAGGGTGGAGAGCTTTGAATGAGGATGGAGAGCTCTGAATGTTGTTGGAGATCAGTGGAGATCTGGGATTTCATTATCATTCCCTTGTGATCATTGCATTTTGTTGTCGTGCCCTTATTATCTCTATAGTTTGTTAACGTGTCATGTCATCTCTATATATGTATGTATGTGTGTGTGTATGTATGTATGTATGTATGTATGTATGTATGTATGTATGTATGCATCCATGTATGCATACGTGTATGTATTCATGTATCTATACATATGTATACATATGTATATGTATATGTGTGTGTGTGTGTGTGTACATACACACACATATATGTGTGTGTCTATGTATGTATGTATGTGTATAAAGTGATATTTTTTAAGGTGCTCATATATCCAACTATATACATATTCCAAACTCCAAATAATAAAAAAATAAACCTCACTCAACACACAGCATGGACAAAAATGCAATAGCAATGCATATTGGTAAGTAGTTTCCTCTTTTTCTCTCTCATTTTCCATGTGTTTATTTCACTTGAACTATTATTTCTTAGGGGGCATTTTGTAATATTGGATTCATTTTATGCAGGAGGTGATGAGGACATTCCTAGATTTACTCATGTTAGATGTGCAAGAACACTAAAGAATTGTGATGAATTGCTCATGAGTAATAAAGATGGACTTCCCATAAGATTAGCCCAACTTCTAGATACTTTAAAGATTGACCATTTCTTAAAGATTTTATGTGTTAACAGGGAATTTAGATGTTAGATGGGGTGGGGAAAAATGAGCTTCCACGTTCACATGGTTGGCCCTCATTACTAGAGAATATTAAACTATTCATGAAACCAAGTGAAGCTCAGCATTAACCTATGATTGCATCACAACTAACTATGTGAATCTCTTGGTTTTAGGCAATGCAAAAGGAGGCCATAGTTCAATATGCAATCTTGATTCATATGTACACAACATCAAGTGGAGCTTAAAAAACACAAAAGGTTTACATTTTTTGTTAGAGGTCTTTTATTAGGTATTTTAAGTTATATATCATCATGAATATTGTAACTTTGACTCTTATAAGAAAGGGAAATGTCCTTAACATGCAAGCAAATCAAGACTTTCTATGTGCTAGCTTGCTTGTCCATAGCAGCTAGAGTTCTAACATTCATGATGATCTATAATTTTAAAAACTTAATAGACCTATTAAATAAATGTAAACATGGTGTTTTTTTTTTTCAGCTCCACCTATTATCCATGCATATAGAATGTAGCTCCACATGTATTCTTGATTCAAAATCTAACAAGTAGGGTGGGCAATTGCAACTTGACAAATGATTCCTCTGTGGAGAAGATGGTATTATTAGTAGAACCCTGTACCTTGGACACTCTATGGCCTTTTTGTCTTTGCAATATGGAGATGTGGAGACCAATTTAAGGATGGCCTAAAAAATAAACAATTTTGTATAAATTTTCTATAACTTATTTTGATTTTTTTAATCTGAAACTTATGTCAACTTTTTAATTATGATAGTTTTCTAACATTAGATTTTGCTACTACAATGCTTTTTGATGGAGACAAATGGATTCTCCTTGCTAGATAGAATGCAAACAAGTTTACTAGGATTGTATCAAAATATGAAGTGAGGTGTGTAGCATTTGGTACTTTCCTAATCTATATAGATAATGGTCATCAATTTTTTGAAATTCTGGATGAGTTGACTTTTTTTTTAAATTAATAAAATTGCGCATATGAATTTTATTATCACATTCTCATTTCAACTTTTTATGTTGAGAAAGATCATTATTCACAAGGATCATCTTGATTTTGCAATCCAGTTTATTCAATTTTGACTCAATAAATTTAGCTTCTTCCTTAAGAATGACCCAAGTCCCAAAGTATGATCATCATCTTTCCAAATACATACAATATCTTTGAGAGTTAAGAAAAATACATAATGGAATTCAGTGAAAGAAGACATAGAGAGTAAGAGCAGTGATTCAATATTCAGTTGATCAGAACAAAGAAAAGGAGACGAACAAAAACCAGATCTTAGAGGATCAAAATTAGAGAGAGAGCCAGAACAATGCCTACATTCAGCAATCAAGGATTGCAAACTAATAGGTTTATAATACCTAATACTCTCTTACCATTATATTAGAAAGGAAATCCTATGTAGATAGGTTGGCTTAACAGCTATTTGTAGATCCTTATCAAAAGGTGATTAAATCCTTTACCAGGGTGACACTTCATGTTAAGTGTTTAGAAATCCATTAACCAGGTCACTATTGACATAGTGTAAAGCATTTAACAGGGCAGACCATCAGAAGTGGTTGAACAATATTACTACAGTGAATTTTTGTGGGTATCATTTCCACCCCAATTTTACCTTCTTAGTTTTGGAGCTTTCTAGGTTACCAAATTCTAGTGTTATGTGTTGTTGATGCATGTTTTAGTTTCATATTTTCATAATGTATTTACATGCATGCAATTTACTTTTAGATAAAAAATTTATTGGATAAAGTGTAATACTTCTGATTCACCACCCCACCCCCCCTCTCATCAGTATTCTTTCCATATTTGAATATTCCAACAATTGGTATCAGAACCGATTAGGTTCTCACAAGAAAAAGCCTAACAGCTTGGGAGAAAAGATCTAAAGATGGAAGTTTTCAAACTTGGAAAGATCATTGAAAATTAGGTGATAGATGTGCAACTTGCTCTGCATAGCTTGGAGGAATCTAGAGATAAGTTGAGAAAATCATTAAAAAGAAGGAAGGATTTAGCCATAGCCGAAAATGAGATAAACTACAAGAAGATTAATACTACAAATATATTATCCAATGGAGATACTAAAGAGTTTGATGCAGCAATTGCAGAATTGATGGAGAAAAACAAAGTTCAAACAGTTGAGATAAGATCTCTCAAGATGGAACATGAATCACAGGCCATAATGTTATGTGAAATCACTGAACAAAAGAAAAGAGCAATTGAAGATAAAGTCATGATGAAAAATGACAAAAGGAATCTTGCAAATAGACTTGAAGAAAAATGTACTGAATTAGCAAGGATCTCAAACATGCAGATGGATACACTTGCCCAAATGATGAACCTTCATCATGAACTTAATGTGAAAGACATTGAGATCTCTACACTAAAGATGTAGAATGAACAATTGCAGAATGACTTAAGAAGAGAAAAGGAAATTTCAGAAACCTTCAACAAACCCAATGAATCCATCAAGTATTTTGAGCAATTACTGAAATCCCCAAGATCAACCCATGATACATCAAGACTTGGATACAACAGCACTGAAGTTGGAGAATCATCAAAGAGTGCTGAACAAAGAAGCAACAAAGGTCAAAATGTCAAGCTTACATGTCATTTTTGTGGAAAGAAAAGACATGCATCTAATGTATGTAGAAGCAAGAATGTCCATCAGCATGATAAGCCTAAGAATGAAAACTATTGTCATAAGTGCAAGAAGCAAGGTCATCAAGCATATGAATGTAGAACCAAGACTATTAAGACTTCAAGATTTGAGGGTCACTGTCATAATTGCAAGAAATATGGACATGGAGCTTTTAAATGCAGATCAAAGCCTATGTGGACATCAAATCAACCAGAAAAGACATCAAACCATGAGTTTTGGGATTACAACACTAGGTATAGTTGTCACTATTGTCAAGAATATGGACATATACCCCAAAATTGCATAAGAACACATTTTAGGGGAAACCATAAATGATGGTTGAGTTAAACCACATGTTTTAGTTGCTTAAAAACTGGTCATATCAGCAGGAATTGCCCAACAAGGTCAAAGGCACCAATTTCTAAGTTCAACAATGGAAAGGCAAAGATAGATGTTGAACACATCAGAAGTGAGATAAATAAGACATGGAAGAAGAAAGATGAGTGTAGCACATCAAGTGTAGAGATCACTTCACCTAATAGGTCAAGTGATCACTCTTCATCAAATTAAGCAAGAATAGGTGTGTGGGATTGATAAACTAAGCTACATCATACATCAGTCCCAAAACAAAGAAGAACCGAAAAGAAGAAAACAACATAAGCAAAGATGCTAAGTCAAAATTAAGAGTCTTGCAAAATCTGCCAAATTTGTCTTAAGGTGTCAAGTTGCTAACAGCGATCGACTTGATAGATGATGTCAAGCTGTGAAACATCAATGGGAGCCGAGCGAAGTGAAACACAATTAGTGTCGAGTCATGTCAAAATCCTTCATGTTCGAGTAGACATTTTTCAGCACACTAAGCATTAATTACTCTATTTTGAAGAGTACATAGTTCAATTTTTGATCATTTCTTACCATTCAAACATGAAGAAAAGATGAGAAGAGCGCAAAAGATCAAGGTCAACTTAGAAGCCATTTGTGAAGATTTCCACAGCAATTCAGCACGAGTCTCATTGATTTGAGGTATTTTGCTTAAGTGTCGAGCTGCGTAGTGTTTATAAACTTGTTTAAACTGTAAACCCTAGTTTGGAAAATAATGGCATCGAGGTCTGTAACCACCAAGAGCAAAGAGAGTCATGAGATACAATTGGTTAGTAATGAATTCAAGCAACCAGAATTTAAGCCCATTCTAGAAGTTGCAGATAAGAATGATCCTTCAGGTGCATTATCAGTTATTCTTGATAAAGTTGTTATGGTACAAGATGTTCGTAGATGCTATAACTACAAAATTGGAGCCATAGGAGATTTAGAAATTTACAATGCATATGACAAGCTATCTGAGAACAAGATACTGAAACATGAGTTTTGAATAGTCAAAAGAAAAGGATTGACCAAAACCCTAGAATTTTCAATTGTTTTCAAAGTTGAATGGGTATGCATAGTTTTGAGCAAAATACATGATGGAGCCTTTTGGTTAGAAATAGGGCTCGTGAAATTCACCAAGAGAACTGTTAATAGGGTCACTGGTATTCCAACCCTAGATCGGCCAAAGACCTTGCATAGTGATAAAAAGGAAGTAATAGAGAGAAACACAGGTGCTAAATGGAATAACAGGGGAATGACTATTGATACAATCACAAAACCCCTACTAGATTTTTCTGTGAGAATCATCTCACACAAATTCTATCAGTCAAGCAGGTTAAACAGTGTGCCTTGTATAGCAGTTGATGTTGCATACGAATCGATTAAAAAGGATCATACCTATGATCTAGCAGAGCTCATGTTTCAATAGATTAATGAGAAGCTAGCAACTATAAGGAAGAGCAAGGGAGCTCAGTGAAAATTTTGATCTGTTTTAGTATGCATGTTTTTCTATCTGATGAAAGAATTTCCTTTTGTGGGTAAGGTGAGATGGAGTCCAGAAAAAACAATTGTTGAATAAATCAATGGATATATTGAATAGATGGGTGACAATTTTGATGCCCAAATGACTAGTTATTTTGAGGACTTCAAATAGTCCATGAAACAAAGAATGAGGATTCCAGTCTCATTGACTGACAAATATAAAAAAAATATTTGTTTTCTTGTAGATATTGATTATACCTATATACAAGCAGTCATACCTAGAGTGAGATGGCTTAGGCCACTAGATTATGAACTTGACATTGATCAAGCC
Source organism: Cupressus sempervirens (assembly GCA_028749045.1). Taxonomy (NCBI): domain Eukaryota; kingdom Viridiplantae; phylum Streptophyta; class Pinopsida; order Cupressales; family Cupressaceae; genus Cupressus; species Cupressus sempervirens. The sequence goes on along the minus strand of CM053791.1, from coordinate 588,863,669 downwards.
TCTGCAGCAATAACAACCCTCCTTGCAGAAGAAGTTGATAAAGATGCAAAAGCCTTTGGAACCTATGATGTTGTAAAATCAAGGGTGATAACAAATTTGAAAACTGCCTCTGCAGTAAAGAAGAAAGAAAAACTAGTAAGGAAAATCAAACGAAAATTTGGTGTTGGAGAAGAAGGAACAGCAGAAGAGAAAGAAGAAGACATTGAAGATGAGGAAGATGAACCACAAGGTCTAACTCAAGGGTTAGGAGAAGATAAAGAGGAAAGTGATGAGGAAGAAGAAGCCGAGAAAGCACAAGTTGAAACCAAGGTCACAAAAAGAAAGGCCACAACTCCTCCTGCTCCTCAACCTAACGGAAAGAAAGTAGCTGCTCCAGCACCAAAGAGACCTACCACAAGGGCTGTAGCACAAAAAGCCCAAGAGGAGGCAAGAAAGAAGAAGAAAACTTCAAAGAAGACTTCTGTTGAGCCTAAGAAGAAAAGAAAATTTGTTGCCAAGCCTGAAACAGATGAGGAGAAGACTGAGTCTGATGCAGGGGCATCCAAAGGCATAAGGGTGATCCTATGTCACCCAAAAAAATGTACTTAGACTTAGTTTCTGTTTCATGTCTTTACATTTTTGGATACCCATTTAGCTCAAATAAAGGTTCCAACTCTCATAGTTCAACTATCAGTGCGTTTGAAAATCCTAAAAAAATAGGAGCATGTATTTGGGCCATCATTTTGGTAAACTAGAAGGTGTGAATTGGCCAGATGAATGTAATCATGATTTAGAGCATTCCAAAAAAAGAATCAAGTCAAGAGGCCCCACGGTTTGAAAGTTATTGCAGTTTTTCGAGTTTTGGAGACCTCCTAAGAATGCTTCAAAGTCAGGTTAGGGGCATTAAATGACCTTGAAAAGGGCCAAAAAATGGGTGACGAGCTAAGCTCCTCCATAGGGCTATAGAGCGTTTCGAGAGCTTTTCAAAAATGTAAACGGTTCGTCAATCGGAGCTACGGTTCAAAAGTTATGCCTCCCAGAAGTTCGGTTACCGTTTTTGGATTCTTCTAGATTTGCACCGACTTCTAACGCAGCTTTCAAAACCTTCTATTTCGTTAGTGGATGCCTACTAGAACTTTCTAGAATATACTCCTAGTCCTTAACCCTCTGGGGTCTATTTAAGGAGATTTCTAGCATTGTAAAAGGCAGTTCGGAGTGGAGTTTGAGAGGAGGTGCTAAAAGGAGAAATATTCTCCAGATTTATGCTATTGTAAGCCCTTAGGGCATGTTCTGAAGTTTATTTTCTCTGTACTATTTGTACTAGCTTATTTTCTCAGTTAATATAATTTCCCTTTTCTGTTGTGTCCATTCTATTCTTGGGTTGTGTCCCCATCAAAGTCAGAGGACAACAACCAATTTCAAGTGGTAAGGCACAAACCTCATACTTCTATTGATAAATTATGTTCAAAGATCAAGAATGATGATTTGAAAGGTTTAAAGAACCTAACTTTTTCTAAGCTAACCAAAGAAGAACAAAATAAATTAGAGGAATTAGTGTATGCCATGATGGTTGAGTATAAGCACACACCTCTAGAGTTAGATGAATCAATGCCTAAAGAATTGTACAAAATCATAGAGGATAAATGGAATTTTTGTTTACAAATGGAAAGGGAGATAAGGGAATCAACATTAGCTAGATTGTTGCTTGATTTGACTAAGGATCAAGTAATAAATGCAGTCAAGAGGCATAACAATAGATTCACTCCCAAACATAGAGCTTTCAACATTTTACAAAGAAAAATTGAGGAGGTAGTTACAAAATCCACAAGATTGTGGAAGATAGTTTACAAGAAAATAGAAGATGTGTATAATGAAGAATATAAGGTAGAAGCAAGTGTCAAGATAAAGGAGACGAAGGCATCAAGAATCAAAGAAAAAAAAAAGGAACAAGTGGAGAAGAAGGTTGAAGAAGAAAAGGAAGAAAAGGCACATACAGAGGAGAAAGAGGAAGAGAAAGATATAGCTGTGCAACAAGATCAAATTGTGCAAGACACACAGGTATCCCCTCCTAGTCCTCCCCATGCCACCATCACACTTGTAGAGATTATCAAAATCAAGGATGTTAAAAACACTTCAAGTCCAAACATCAATCCATTAACTACAGAGGATTTAGAAATCCTTGACCAATCAACACTAGTAGCAAAATTGTGTTCAAATCCTGTATTGGTTAGTGTTGACGAATTGCAAAATCCAGTACTTAAAACAAAGGAAATCAAGGTGAAAACACAAGAAACACCTTTGATCATACAACCTATTGGTATTCTATTTCTTCCTCCACCACCTCCACCAAGTGTAGTTAGTGACACATTTCAGATGCCAAGTAGAGCAGTAGGAGAAATTAAAGAAACATCTGAACAACCAGCAAGTTCAACCCCACCTAGTGATCATCAAAAGGATATACAAGCTGAAGAAAAAGATGAGACAAGCAAGAAGGAGGAGACTGCAATACAAACATTGGTTGCATTACCCAAATCTGGTACTCCAACACAGACTCTTCAGTAGCCAAGCACAGATGGGTTACATTTACAAATCAGAACACTAGGCTCGAGCTCATCAAAGGTAGTTAGGAAACTTCACTATGGAATTCCTGAGCTTGATGAAGAAACAAAGATTCCATATTATGAATCCAGCACTCTCACTAAAGAGAAGATCAATGAAATTCAGAGTGCATTGGATAGAAGAAGGAGACAAGAAGCACTAACAAGAGAACATAAGCACAAGTTTACCTTGAATGAAATCAAAGACATATTCATCGAAGCTTTCTGCTTACAATCTCTAGATGAGTCAAGGCCAATTGTAGAGTAACTATCTGATATAGTTGACTAGGTGACTAGTGAAGACCAGGAAACAAATGCCAAACTACTAGAATGGTCAAAAAGAAAATTCCAAGGCAAGGTAAACAAGAAAATATCCAGTGATATAGCACTATCACAAGTAGAGCTGGCTAAGAAAATTGAAACAGTCAAAACTATACTTGGAAACATATTTTCCTTGTACAACAAGTTGTGTGAATTTTCCACATTCACACAGGACACTAGCTAAAAGATACTGAGCTTGGAGAAAAATCTAAAGATTTCTAGCATGCAACTCCCCACAAATCTAGCTCAGAGTGAGAAGAATTTTTCCCAATCGCTTCATACACAAAGAGAGTTATTCATCTTAGCAGCAGAGGAGGCAACCACAAAAGCTAAATTGATGCAAATTCAATCCTCTATTACTCCTCATTTGGAAATACTTCACAAGGAGCAGATGAATGCAGAGACAGTCCTTAGGAAAGATCCTAATCTTTCTACAACTAATGGACTGGTACACCTAGCAGTAGAGATTGCCATCCAGCATAAGTCATTGGATGTTGCATTAGCAAATTGGGATGCAGCTTTAAAGGTACTCCTTCAAGTAAATAGTACATTTTTGGCCAAATATGGTATTTCTTTATAAGACCTTTGACATAAGTGTCAAAAAGGGGGAGAATAAGTATAGAGAATGTTAAGTATAGAATGAAAGGGGGAGATAAATAATTTTTGAGTTAAGTATAGAATGAAAGGGGGAGATAAAGAATTTTTGACAAATTTTGTATAACATATTAGTCAGAATGTAGAAATAGGACAGAAGTCGCTGAGTGCACAAGGCATAATCAAATCACAGGGAGTCATAAGGTATATTGTTATTTGTTTCTAAAATTTTCGAAGCAAACAAGAGGATGCATGAAATAATTCCAAGATCACAGGATCTTAGTTAAGTGTTTTTGCCACTCATGTCAAAGGGGGAGATTGTTGGTTTAAAGAATAATTTTGACAGCTGAGTGTCAATACACTTAACAATTTTTCACTATACATGCCAAGCAAAGAATAGGTGCTGAGTAATATCAGGTGCTGAGTAATATTAGGTGTTGAGTAATATCAAGTGCCAAGTTATTCAAGTGTCAAGTACTATCAAGTGCCGAGTAATATCTACTGTCGAGTAATATCAAGTGTGGAGTAATATCAAGTGCCAAGTTATTCAAGTGCCGAGTAACACAAGGTACTGAGTGATACAGTTTTGCTTAGGTGTTGAGCTATCCAAGAAATAGCATGTGTCGAGCATCAGTAATGCTTCAGGAGCCAAGTAACTCAGGATATCAACATAAGAGTTTGTAATTGTACAAACTATGATGTAAACCATTTTTGTAGCTGACATAAGATAAATCTCAAAAGATCTAGAGATAAGAACAAATCTTTTACATTTTCTATGCAATTTGCATGCAGCCAATTGGAAAATTGGAAAGGCATGCAACCAATCAACAAAAAGGGAAGTATTGAGCATGAAATTGAGATTCAATGTGGATTGTAGATCCATATCTAACCCTAAGTCTTCAAATTCCTTTTAAGGAAGAAAAGAAAGTTTCACTATGATGATGATGAGAGAAGGAGAATAGAGTTAAGAAAAATACATAATGGAATTCAGTGAAAGAAGACATAGAGAGTAAGAGCAGTGATTCAATATTCAGTTGATCAGAACAAAGAAAAAGAGACGAACAAAAATCAAATCTCAGAGGATCAAAATTAGAGAGAGATCTAGAACAAGTGCTTGCATTCAGCAATCAAGGATTGCAAACTATCAGGCTTATAATACCTAATACTCTCTTACCATTGTATTAGAAAGGAAATCTTATGTAGATAGGTTGGCTTAACAACTATTTGTAGATCCTTATCAAAAGGTGATTAAATCCTTTAACAGGGTGACACTTCATGTTAAGTGTTTAGAAATCCTTTAACCAAGTCACTATTGACACAGTGTAAAGCCTTTAACAGGGCAGGCCTTTAACAGGGAAGACCATCAGAAGTGGTTAAACAATATTACTGTAGTGAATTTTTGTGGGTATCATCCCCTCCCAAGTTTTACCTTCTTATTTCTGGAGGGTTTCTGGGTTACCAAATTCTAGTGTTATGTGTTGTTGATGCATGTTTTAGTTTCATATTTTCATAATGTATTTACATGCATGCAATTTACTTTCAGATAAAAGTTTTATTGGATAAAATGTAATACTTTTGATTCACACCCCCCCCCCCCCCCTCTCCCTCTCATTAGTATTCTTTCCATATTTGAATATTCCAACAAAGCTTTGGCAGATACAACTCTCACTTTGAATATTGATTTGGCCATGAAAAATCATATTTGACAAGTTATAACTTAAATTTGATCCTTGAGAAGTTTTGCTGCTCAATTAGCCTATTTCTTTTTAATTTTTAACTAATTACTTTTTATGATATTGAGCATAAGGCACACTGACAAAATTTTTATTTCAATAACAAATAATGTTACTTACATTTTTCTTGTAAGGATCTATAGTAAATCATTTTCTTGGGTCTAGGAATAGCACTCCTTAGTCTATATTTTTATCAAAACCTAACTATTGCAGCATTGTAGCTAATGGAAGTACTTAGTTTGAGTTCATTCAGCCAAGTTTGTTTTCTTCTAAATATGCACATAGGTCTCTTGTCTTGATTGATATACCAGTGTCTTCATTTTCAAACATATTACAATTGGTCTTTGTAGCTTACTAAAATATATCATTCTACCATTGATTTAGAACTCCTTCATTTGAATTTAGTGTGTGTCAGTAGCTTCAAGAAACTTGAAATAGGATATCATGATTTTCTCTACTTAGAAAAATCACTTTTTGAATCTTTAGATTCTTCTTGCGTTGTTTTACAATTGGGATATAGCATCACAGTATGTAGGAGTTCTTCATGGTATGATGGTTGATTCCTTTTTTATCCTCAAGTTTCAAGGCAATGGATTGATTTCTTATTAATTGGATTCATTCATTAAAACAATTTTATTCTTCATAGCTATACTAGGAAGGTATCACAAATTCAACTAGGACACTTGCAACCATTGTGAGCACAATTGGAACATGGTATTTTATTCAGTGGTTTGGTTCATTCTAATGTTTCTTGACAATTACTATCATTTTGTATTTTATTTCAACCATCTTCTAGAATATGTATGTCACCATCAAAAAGGTATTTGGATGATTTGAGAAGGATATAGATTTTCATTGACAAACAAATTTTTTAGTTTGCTTCCTTCTACACTAAATACCAATATAGTAATATGCTAGCAAGCAGATAGGCCCGCATCCATCCAAATGATCTTATTTTTGGGTATCCTAAAATAATGGGTTGACATCAAAAGGCCTGAGCTTCATCATATGATTTTACTGTCATGTCCCCTTTTCAAATAATTAAAAATATTAATCTTTGCTAAGGCAGGCAAGCCAAAAAAGGTGAAGTTTTGGAAAAAGGGGATAATCTTTGGAAGCTAATTGACTAATAAATGAATATTATTATTAAAATATGTTTTATTAACCCCTCTTGGACGTGAGTTAGGGGTATGCCCTATTTTAAGGGGTTTGGAGGCATTTTGGGTTGATTCCGAAACTTGATTTTTGCTCATTTTTTGTTATTCTTCAGAGGCTGCCAAACCTGTGGAGAAGGAGACCCAAGAACAGGAGTTTGCAGGTTTCCAAGGAGACCCAAGAATGGGAGTTTGTAGGTTTCTAGGAAGGCTAAGGATAGGATTTTGAAGCCATTCCATGTGCATGCTCATACAGAGTTTGCCTTTGTGCTGAACAGTGCAGATTTGTGGGTTTTCGGGTGTGTTTTTTGTATGAGTTTGGTGTTTTCAGTTGAGTATTTCATATCAGTTTGGGTTTTTGCTGTATTTAAGACTTTAAGGTGTTAAAATAGAGCTGAATATATGTATTGGGATGTGATTAAACTTCTGAGATAGATTATTAGTGTTTTTGTGGTGTTTTCGGGCATTTTTGTGTTAATTTCGGGAGCCCGATGAGCATAGTTTTTGTCCTACATTTGTGAACTATTGTGTAAAGGCTATACAAATCTGGAAATTTTATTTTGTAGGCTGTTATGCTGCTGAACTTTCTGTAAAAATATCCATTTTCAGATTTATTAATAATTTGTGAAGTTGTGAAGCTTTTGGCACTATTTTTGGCATACCCGATTTGGGGTTTCTTGAGAAATTTGGTGGATCTTTGTGATATTAGTTGGTTGATCTTGAAAATCTGATTAGAGGCGTGAAATATCATACAAAACTAGTAAAGGGACATTTCAGTGTTATCAGAGCTATGATCTTGATAGCCTGAGGATTTGTAGAAGTTTGCATGTTAGTTTTGACAACTACACAGATCTTGCATGTCAATTTTGACAACTACCTAGATCTTGCATGTCAGTTTTGACAACTACCCAGATCTTGCATGTTAGTTTTGACACTACCCAGATCTTGCACGTCAGTTTTGACAACTACCCAGATCTTGCATGTCAGTTTTGACAACTACCCAGATCTTGCATGTCATAATTTATGATTGCATGTTGCTTCTAATCAGCTGCATGTCAAAATTTATGGTTGCATGCTACTTATAATCATTTGTATGTTAGTTCTTGGTGAATTTGGCGGTTGCATGTTGCTTCTAATCAGTGGCATGTCAAAATCTATGGTTGCATGCTACTTCTAATCATTTGCATGTTAGTTCTTGGTGTTTGAAGAAGTTATATCCTATTGGGGTTACACTCTACTTTATCTAGAATGGACAGGTATAGTATAGAGTCTCAGAGGACACGATCTTGGACAATTGATATCCAGAGTCAAAACAGTAGAAAGGATGGTTATTTAGACATTCGAGATAAACTTATGAAAATAAGTCATGACATGTCTGAACAGTTGGTTGAGCACTGCCGAATGATGAATGACATGTTGTCTGACCCAGCTAAGGTGGATAAGTTGACTGGATTTCTATTTGGCAGATTTTCTCATAGGGCAGATGACACAATTACCAAGAAGTTGCATGAGGAGTTTGAGAAACTAGCTTATAGCTAGGCAAAGGTCTCAGATTCTACTCTACAATAGGAGGTAGTGGGTTTAGATGATGATTATGAAGATGTTGTTGTGCATGATGGTGAGATACCTAGTAGAGATGAGCAGACATTGAGCATTCATGACTTTGTTGAGAAAGAGTACCAGGCACAGTTAGATGCTTCATCACATGAGGTTGAGGCAGGTAGTACTTCACATGATTTGTCCAGCTAGCTGAAGGTGAACAAAGATAGTATTGTGACTTCATTATCTCATCATGACAGGATGCGGGATATGATAGAGGATCACATTCAGATGATTTAGTTACAGGGTAGACATAAGGGAGTTCAGGCAAAGTCTCCTTGTGTTGACTTACAAGCGATTAGGGAAGGAATGGGAACGATGAAGTTGAGTTATTTACATCTTCTATCAGATCATGACCATCTTCTTAGCCTTGTTAGAGACTATTTAGATGCCTTGAGGAGGAAGGAGGAGGAAGTTGGCAGGCTTTCTCACGATCTTGAGGACACTCGAGCCTCTTTGGTGAATACTCCATTGGCATTACAAGACTGGGAGAGACATGGGGATAAGCATGGCATGGAATTGACTTTAGTTTCATCTTGCACTCCTAATACTTAGCTTTCTACGAATGGTAGATCATATGTGGACATTGATAATGTTGCGAGTTCATCTTGCATTCACATCCAGGATATAGGGGTAATGTCAGACAGGTATGTGGAATTAGTTGGTATTGGTCATATTACTTAGGTGAGGATTTTACTTGAGTTACTAGATGATTATAGTTTATGGATATGGACTCAAGATTGTTATATTGGCATTTGGGATTCAGTTGACTGGAAATCTCTAACACTTTTTGGTAACAGTGATTGTTTGGGTGCTATCATGGATTTGATTAGCAGATTGCACGGTGTTGTCTTTTCATGTGCCAGGAGCTTATCCGATGTTGGTATTAGTTTTTATACATCGGTGTTGGTCTTTCTTCATATATCCAGTCGACCATACTTGCTGGAATGTGTTGATGATCTTTCATATTTGGCAGTGTGTACAGATGAGTCTCAGGATCACATTGGCATTGATGACATGCAGGAGGATGCAGTGGGAAATTGTGAAGACTTAGTTTCCTTTGGTACAGAGGAGTTGGATAGCAATGCTACAGTTTTTGATACTCTGTATGTTGATATGAGCTTTAGAGTTGATTCACAGGACATGGATGGTAATACTCTAGAGACTAGTAACTTTGAGGATACTCCTTTAGACAGTGCATTATAGGAGGTTTGTAGGAGATAGTCAAGCCAGTGTCATCATGTGTCTAATCAGTTGAGAGTTAGTGACCAAGACATTGCTATCACTTGCCAGCATTTTGATGCTGCTCGTCAGTTGTTAGCAGTTTATGGATGGGGTTCTCCTACTGGTAATGAGCAGGAAGGCAATTATCTTTCCTTGACAGAGTTCCACTCTTTATGGGAGGCTATCCAAATTTTGAGACAAGATTATATGTAGTTAGTAGCCGATAGAGATTATCTCATGGAGTGGGGCAGTACAGCATACGATGCATTATTGGCCAAGGAAGATGAGGTGAGTGAGCTTACTCAGAAACTTGAGGTGGCTTCTAAAATTCTTGAGAGTACACAGTTGGCTATCAAGGAGTCACAGTTTCATTTGGCTAAGGTGACCATGGAGTTAGAGCAACTACAGTCTTTACTTGATCCTATACAGTCACAAGCTGTGGTGTTTGGTGATCCAAGGATTTCCATGGCCGAGATTGTCAGAGATAGTGGAGATGGGGATGCATCCATCCTTGATACTAACATTGGCATATCAGGTTCATTCCCACTAGAGTCAGGTTCATTTGAGTTGGGTGTTGTAGCAAATTGTTGTATGTCTGATATGGTGGTGGCCTCTAGTACTGATGGCACAGAGACTAGAGATGTATCAAAGATCATGTATGATGTTGGTGAGTTGGCAGTTGGCATGGTTCTTGCTAGTAATACTACTCCCTTGGTGATATCTTTGGAGGTAGTAGTCAGTTCCAACATGGTTAATGATCAATTGCAGTTAGTTTCATGTAGATTACAGTCTGAGCCACTGACTGAGATTGGCATATTCTATTGGCATTACACTGTGAGGTACGCTCATCAATTTACCTTTGATGACCATGTTGATGAGATGATGATACAGAGATGTACTTTTGTTCCTAGTGCTTATCATCAGTTATGGGACAGTTTGATGCCTCAAAATGAGAGTTATGATGGGCATGACATGGTGATAGGTTTTGCAATTGACAGCTTGATAATATGTGACTTAGAGTAGGAGTTTGGGAGTGATGCTTCAGTGGGTATTGTTATTGATTCTACTCCTTTGGCTATGACATCTCTTGAATTAGCTAGTGATCAGTCACAGTGGGTTGTATCACTTGTTCATGCAGTGCATGGGAGTTATGGTTATGAGATAGTGGCCGGTGATTTGCAGAGTTGTGTTGACTGGAGGAGTTGTGCAGTGTGTGGATTCTCCATACTTGGTACAGTTTCATTCGAGAACATTCACCATTGTTGCAGAGTTGGATTGTACATTCCATATAGGCCAGTGGGATGCGTTGATGGTATTTACTATGTTGGTAGTTTGATTTGTCCACTTCACTTGGGTTCTGATGTTCTAAGAGTTTGAGTCTCATGGGTTTTTGACTATGCCAGTGGTGATTTTGGAGTTTGATTGAGCTATAATTGTCGGTTTGATTATGGATTCCTCTTGGTCATATTGCAGAGGATATTGCAGGAGCCTATGTTAATTGGTAGTAGTATAGTTCATGACTACATTTGGGATCCAGGTGGATTGATTGGTTTATTGTTCAGCCATTGCTTGAGTACAAGCAATGTTTGGGAGGGGAGGACTTGTCATGTCCCTTTTTCAAATAATTAAAAGTAATAATCTTTGCTAAGGCAGGCAAGCCCAAAAAGGTGAAGTTTTGGAAAAAGGGGATAATCTTTGGAAGCTAATGGACTAATAAATGAAGTTTATTATTAAAATATGTTTTATTAACCCCTCTTGGATGTGAGTTAGGGTTGTGCCTTCTTTTAAGGGGTTTGGAGGCATTTTGGGCTGATTCAAGAACTTGATTTTTGCTCATTTTTTGTTATTATTCAGAGGTTGCCAAACCTGTGGAGAAGGAGACCCAAGAACGGGAGTTTGTAGGTTTCTAGGGAGACCCAATAATGGGAGTTTGCAGGTTTCTAGGAAGGCTAAGGATGGGAGTTTGAAGCCATTCCATGTGCATGCTCATACAGAGTTTGCCTTTGTGCTTAACAGTGCAGATTTTTGGGTTTTCGGGTGTGTTTTTTGTATGAGTTTGGTGTTTTCAGTTGAGTATTTCATATCAGTTTGGGTTTTTGCTGTATTTCAGACTTTAAGGTGTTAAAATAGAGCTGAATATATGTATTTGGATGTGATTCAACTTCTGAGAGAGATTATTAGTGTTTTTGTGGTGTTTCCGTGCATTTTTGTGTTAATTTTGGGAGCCTGATGAGCATAGTTTTTGTCCTACATTTGTGAACTGTTGTGTAAAGGCTATATAGATCTAGAAATTTCATTTTGTAGGATATTATGCTGCTGAAATTTCTGTAAAAATGTCCATTTTCAGATTTATTAATAATTTGTGAAGTTGTGAAGCTTTTGGCACTATTTCTGGCATACCCGATTTGGGGTTCCTTGAGAAATTTGGTGGATCTTTGTCATATTAGTTGTTTGATCTTGAAAATCTAATTAGAGACATGAAATATCATAAAAAACTAGTAAAGGGACATTTCATTTACTCTAAAGTTTTTTAATAAGTGTGTATTCACATGTTTGTAGGCCCTAAGAGTAATTATATATTTGATTTCAAGAATCTTAGAAATTAAGGCTTGGAATTTTTGTCCCTGACCTTCTCATTTTCAAATCAAGGTCATACTTTCCACAAGAGACATATTCTTTTTCAGCCCATTTAACCCATTTTCTATCATTTTTAATACCCTGGTCATTAGATCATTCGGAATGTGAAAATCTGATCTTCTCTGTAAGATGGTGTTTTCCATCCAAGTGATTCCAATGTCATAGTACCTACTACAACACTTTCCTAGATTTTATCCAATGCTCCCATAATCTCCTCTATGTTGTCTAGATCTTGTTTCTACTATGCAATCTCTTTCTAAAGCTGCTCCTTCTCCTTCTAGTATATTTACACAAACTCTCTCTCATGCCTAAAATATGATCATACTTTTGTATAAATGCCTCTACCATATCTAAAATCAACTTCACATTGTGTTCTAACTCTAGCATAGGTCTTTGATCCTTGATAGCTTTCATTTCAGCATTCAAGTTTTCAATTTTCCTCTTCATTATATGTTTGGTTTATTAATGATTTCCTCCAATTTGATTATGCTGCATCTCAACTAGTTGCTCCAATGATGAAATCACCCATCTATCTCCAGGTTGTGCAAGCACTTTTTGTTTTACATAATCTAGATAGATACTAATAGTTCCAATGTCATAAACCTAAAGATCAGCATGTGTGTGCCCCACTTTAGGGAAAATTTGGATGTCATGTTCTTGTGCATATGTTTCAATCACTTCCTTCCAACTCAATTGAGGTACACCCATGGAATTATTTAGGTGAACCCCTCTTCCCATGGAAGTTGAGGCTTGTTGTTGCTTGTTGCTATTGAAGTGCCTCAAATTGGTGATGCTTTATCACCCTAAGATAGGTTACATTATCTCTAGCTCTAGGTTGTTCCATAGTTGCACCCTCTATAGCTTGATTCATCATTTCAAGGGATACATTTATTTGACTTCTTATCCTATTATTAGCAAGAAGCTCGATGCAAAATAGCCCTTTCCAGCCTAAAAACTACTATGTTATTTCATTAAAATCAAGACATGAACAAAGTTAATGATACAAAACATGTTGCCACTTTGGAAAAAATGTTGCCTCCAACATTGAAACCATATGATAAATGGGAATAATAGATGCCCAAGCCATAACCTAGTTAAATTGGTCTAGTTGTTGATTAGTTGGGTTGGTTATAAATCCCTATAGAACTATCATCAAATTAGGTATTAATAAAATGAACAATTAGTTATTCCCAACTAGTAAGATCAAATACAGTTTTCCAAGTTGATAAAATTACATATGCAGATGCATCCCTTGCATGACATGCATGAAGCACATTCCCCAACTTATGACAAATGGTTAGATATAAAGGCTCCATACATTGGATATAAAGGCTCCATAGTAGATATGTGTGTTAGAAAAACATGGTACAAACCTATTAAATTGTATGAATAATGACTACAGTGATATAATATCCAAATATATTAAAATATTCTCTAAAAATATTTTTTTAATAATTTGACTAGCCATCACAAGTATGATAGAATATTCTGACAGCTAGCCATTAGTTGCATAGCAAGGGCATTGAAATTGTGATGGCTAGTCTAGATGGCTCAACATCACTTCCATAGTGAAGTTATTTCAAGGGCATTGCAATTGCGACATTGTTAACATGAACTCTTATCCCTTCCTTCTTCCAAGTTATGACTATTTTATCTATCACAATTGTGATGGATGCCCTTTCCTTTTTAATTTGTTATAGCAAAAGTCTAACACCTGTCCAATGGGAGCTAGTTTGTGCTTCTATCATTTGGGTGATGAGTCACTATCCCAATTGTAGTGGCCTTCCATCATAATTTGGGTCCAAATACAATAGTGGAAGGAACATTAGCCAAAATTATGCCTCAGTTGACAAATAAGAAAAAGGTAACATTTTTGGAGAAGTATAGGAACTGATTTGTTCCTAAATTTAGAACATTTGTGATTTCATAGAATAAAATTGAGGTTGTTGTATAGCAAAATGAATTGTTATGGAAGAGAATTTTGGAGTAATTATAGGAGGAATAGGAGAAAGAAGTAGAAATGGTAACCATTGAGGATGATCAAAGTGATGAAGAAAGTTTAGGTGTGCCAAACCTACAAGGCAATGTATCACCCATTCATGATATTGCACCTAAAACTCTTGTATTGCAACAAAAAAAAGACTATCCTAAGGAAGAAGTACAAGTAAAAGTTGATGAACTAAATAAAACTTTGGAAATAGAGGAACTAGGAAAGGAATCAAATGTAGATCCATCTACTATAGGTCAAGAAGGAGCACATGTCTTAGGACCTCTTGATGAGTGAAATAAGGAGAAAAGATAGAAAGATGAAGAAAGAGAAAAAGAGAATATAGTGTTGAGTGCAACTATTATTACTCCAAACACTGAAGTATAAGCAAGACTGAGTAGTGACACTACCTTACCTACTCTAACCCTAGCAGTACCGAGTAGCAGCACTACAAAGAAAGGGAAAGGAAAGAAGATAAAGGACAATTTTCTAGATAGTATTGTTACTCTAGATGAAGTAATTGAAATGATAGAATAGGATTTAAGTAATTTTACATTTAAAAAAACTATCATCTTGCAAGATATCTAATCAAGGAGGAGAAGGAAAGAAGAGATGAGGAGGGAAAAACAACAAAATTAGGTTTTGCATGATATCAAAAATATAGTTGTTGATGCCTTTGATATTTAGACCATTGATGAACATTCCCCTATCATATCTTGGTAAAAATTTTTGAGAAAGTCAACACTAAGGATATTGAGGAAAATGAAAAGCTTATTTCCTAGTCTAAAAAGAAATTTGAAAAGAAAGCCATCGAGAAAAATTCTATTGTCATTGTAGTAAGGAAAGTAGAGTTATAGGCACTTGTGCAAAATTTAGAAGAACTTGTGAGAAGATACAAGATATGTATAATATTCTTTGTGATGTGCCAAGGTTTACTAATTAATTTTAGGAAAATATTCAAAGAACTCAACCTAACATGAAGTTATTAGGAAGTTTTATCTCCCAGTCAACAGAATCAAGCTCAATGCATTATAATAAATTGTTGCTTGCACAAGGGTGTTTGGTTGAACTCCAAATAGCAGATAGCATGATGAGGTCCAAACTTATCTCTATCTAATCAATGTTGATACATCACTTGGAGATTATGAAATGAGGGCTAACTTCAGAAAAAGATCTAGTTCAAAGATATCATAATCATTCTTTTGTTCACAACTTAATTGACTTTGTGGCCAAACTAGAGTTAAAGGTTCATGTTTTGTAATTAGCAAGAACCACATGGGATCATTCTCTTTCTATGACTAATCAAACACTTAAACCATTCATTGATAGCTATGGATTGCTTCCTAAAATGCCCTGTTAAGCATGAATGTTGATGGTATTCCTTTGGGGGAGTATTATAAGTATGTGCAATATTGTTAGGATGATTCACATTTTGCATTCATGAATGCATTTATCATTGATGTCAACATAGTAGTATTTTTGTGAAGACTAGTAGAGTAGAAGAAAGAGAACAAGGTCATATGGATGACATATTTTAGATAAGGTAAAGAATGATTAAGTACATGTTCTACACTATGTCCTGATGGAAAGATTAAGTCTACATGAAGTAAGTCAAAGACATACAAAAGATATACTTAATTTATAGAGAATGATAAGAAGATAGAGTTCCTAAGAAGTAGTTTCCAATGATTTATTTTTTAGCATGAATGTTGATAATACTACTTTAGGGGATTATCCTGAGCATTGGAGAACATTGACATGTTACATTAATGACTGTGTTTGTCATTGAGGACAACATAGTATGGTTTCTATAGAGACTTCAAGAATAGCAATCAGAGATCTTGTGTTGTGTAGTAAGTGAGTAAGGGATCAATGATGCACAATTAAGGAAATTTTCTTGAGAGTGTCTTAATGAAATTGTTAAAAGGAAAAGGTCTGAGTCAAAGATTCATGGAAATTGTTTTTGATTTACTATGAGTAGCATTAAAATAAAGCATCTATTTGGTAGTTTCTAATGTTTGCATTATATCCTTTAGCCAAGATATAATGAGGTGATGCATAGTTAACTAGTGATAGAGGACAATCAGGTGATGACATCAGTGAGTGCACAAGACTTGAAGTCACACATGTAAAGTTTTATATAGACTGTGAGTTGATAGTGCTATTGTAACTGTAATTAATTAATTATCTTATTTTAATTAATTGAGAAAGTGTAAGGGCCAACTCAAGGAATTATTATGAAGATATGGTATAAAGGAAATATGTCTTCCTTGATTTTAAGTGTATGGAGTATCAATTGTGCATTGTACTTGTGAAGTGTGAAAAGGAGCAGAGTGTTGATCAAATGCATGTAGGCAATCCAAGGGATTATTGGATGCACAATTTGTGATCTAGTTACAAGATCAGAAGGAGAAGAATTCTAGTTGATAGGAAAAAGATAGAGGAAGGAAGCATAATTTATTTCTATTATTCTTAAAGGAATAATATAGAGATCATTTGGACAATCGGTTCATTTGTCTTAACCTTGAAGCTATTTGGGTAGTGGGTCCATCTATCTTCTACAACTTCTAATAGGATTGGCACAACTCCTAATGAGGATTCAAAGTCTCTTAACATGGACTCATATGTACTAAATGTTGTGACAGACCCCTAACAAGGTCTATCCTCTAACAAGGAATATTTATATTTGTACATCATATTGTGGGTACCATCCCCAGTAGGGTTTTCCCTCTAATCAATGATTTCTATAGTTCACATATCTAGTGTTATTGTGTATGAGTATCTTTTTTGTAGTTTCAATTTACATTACTCATATTGTTAATATTGTTTAAAGTTTTTATTTGTGATATTAGTTGGATAACTAATTCACACCCCCCCCCCCCTTCCCCCCCGCCCCCCCTTGTTATATTAGTGCACTCTATATTCTAACAATTGGTAGCAGAGCTTCAAGTCCTTAAATGATAAGCTTAATAGCTTTGGGAGATGGATGGAAAATCTTTTCAAAAAGGATAGTCCTAGATTTGATGGGACCAGCTATGACAATTGGAAGGAGAAGCTGAAGACTCATCTTTTGTACATGGGTCCAGGATATTGGCTATTGACAAAAAGTTAGAAGAAAATTGTTAAAGGATAAAACCTTGAAGGTTGTAGTGAAGAAGAAAGAGATCTATTCATATGTAACATGAGAGCAAGAGAAGCCCTACTAATAGCTCTTCCAAAGAATGAGTACAATCAGGTAAAGTCATTTGCAAAATCTAATGAAGTTTGGAAAGCATTAGAATCTACTTTTGAAGGTGATGATCATGCAAAAGAATGAAATTATAGAATTGGATATGTGAATTTCAAGATGCTAGAATGATGGAAGATGAATCTATAAGAAGTTATATTGGAAAAATATCAAAAATGGTTGCAGGTATTAGGTCTCATGGTGGAACTAAGGAAGATGATGAAGTCATTTGGAAGATCTTGAAAAGTTTAACACCACCTTTCAAGCTAATAGCACAGATGATTCAACTAGTGATGCCTTGCACTAAGGATTTCTCTAAGGAAACATTTCTTGGAAGATTAGAATTAGGAGAACTAGATCTATGAAAGTTTGGTGAACTTGCAAGTGTCAAAACAACCTTTAGTGTCCTAAACATTTGACCTAATTTGACAAGGAGTGCAAGCAACCATGGAGATTTTTTGGTAGTAGTAGAGATGATGAGGACAAGAAGATTGAGGAAGGAGTAGCCCTTCTTGTAAGAAGAGAAAAAGATGGTAAGAAAATCTTTAAATGTTTGAATTATAATGAATTTGGTCATTATGCATCTAAATGTCCTAAAAGAGAAAAGAAGTATAAGGGAAGGTTTAACTCTATAAGAGATAAAGATAGAAATTGTTTGTATGCAAATGAAGATGAATAATATGATGAGAAAGATCAAAGTAAAAGTGATGATGAATTAGAATTTGTGGCTATCAAGGAAGATGATCTTGATAAAGAAATTAGAAGAGAAATAGCTCTAGTTACCCAAGTAGAAAAGAGATCCAATTGGATAATTGGTAGTGGTTGTTCATATCATATGACTGGCGATATGAATAAGTTTGTTGAGTTCAACAATCATGATGGAGGAATTATTAGAGTTGGTAAAATGAAACCTATCATATTATAGGGATTGGATCCATTAATCTTGATGGTAAAACTAATACTAATGATGTCTATTTTGTTGATGGATTGAAGCATAACTTGTTGAGTGTTGGATAGTTGGTGCACAAAGGTTATTAGTTGCAATTTACTTAGAAGGCTTGCACTATCAAAGACAAAGATGGTAAGATGATTGGAACTAGTTGATGGATTGAAGCATAACTTGTTGAGTGTTGGATAGTTGGTGGAAAAAGGTTATTAGTTGCAATTTACTTAGAAGACCTACACTATCAAAGACAAAGATGGTAAGATGATTGGAACTAGCACTAGATCTAGAGGTTTAAATTGAATCCTACTGAGATGACATGTTTGGTAGCACAAGTTGATAAAAGTTGGTTGTGGCATAGAAGATTTTCTCAGATAAACTTATTGTGAAGGTTAGTAGTATATTTTTAGTGAGAGATCTACCTAAGATTGTTAAGCCTACTAATGTTCTATGCTAGGAATATATTTTGGCTAAGAAAAGGACAGTGACTTTTCCTAGCAAGAAGGTCTCTACTATAGAGAAATTGGAGATTGTTCATACAGATCTAAGTGGTCTTGCAAGAACTAGAGGATTCTATGGTGAGAGGTATTTTATGATTTTTGTTGATGATTTCACTAGAATGATGTGGGTAGCATTTCTTAAAGAGAAACCTAAAGCTTTTGAGAAGTTTAAGATATTTAAGAATAGAGTTGAGAAAGTATCTAATATTAAGATTGAGTGTTTGAGATCTAAAAGAGGAGGAGAATTCACCTTTATAGAATTTAATATATTATATGAAGACAATGGAATGAAAAGATAGCTATCTACACCTAGAACACCCAAGAAAAAATGGGATTTTTGAGAGAAGAAATATATATAGTAGAAGTACCTAGAGAAATGTTATTTGAGAATGATATTTCTAATAAATTCTAAAAAGAAGCAATAAATACAGTAGTATATTCTTTGAACAAAGTACAAATCAAAAAAGGTATGGACAAGACACCTTATGAGATATGGTTTGGACATTCGCCATTAGTCAAATATTTCAAAATATTTGGGAGCAAATGTTATATTCAGAGAGATGATGACATTGGTGAGTTTGATCCAAGAACCAATGAAGGTATATTTCTCAGCTACTCTTTGGAAAGTAAGGCTTATAGATGTTTCAACTATATAACTAAGACAATAGTTGAATTTGAAAATGTAAAGATTGATGAGAAGTTTGGAACTAAAGAAAAGATGGTGGATTATAATTTAGATGAAAAAGAGGATAAGTATGGAATTGTTAGACACAATGCTTAGGTTTTGTTTAAGACTAACAATGACTTGTAGAATGATGTGCTAACTTTTGAGCATAGAGGAGAACATATCTCTAAACCTATAGAAGAGATAAGAATTGAAATGTCAACTCCTATTCCTAACAAAAATTTGACAAGGAATCTCCCACCTAAGAAAATAATTAGAAGTAAAGACAAAGATGTTATGATAAGGAATAGAGTAAATGAGGAGATATTCTTGATATCTTAAGCTAAATCCAAGTGTGTAGATGAAGCAGTCAAGTATAATCATTGGATCCAAGCAATGAAGGAAGAATTAGATGAGATAATAAAGAATGATACATGGTAATTGGTTCCTAGACCAAAAGACAAGAACATGATAAGAACTAAATGGGTTTTTAGGAATAAGATGAACAAGAAAGGAGAGGTTGTGAGAAACAAGGTCAAACTTGTTTATAAAACGTTTTTCATAGTAAGAAGGCATTGATTGTGAGGAAACACATGAACTTGTATCAAGAATGGAAGCAGTAAGGATGTTCCTAGCTTATGCAGTGAATAAGAAATTTAAGGATTATTGAATGAATGTTAAATCAACATTTCTAAATGGAGAATTAGAAGAAGAGCTTTATGTTGAGAAGCCTAAAGGATTTCCATTATCAAAAGATAAAGACATGGTATGTAGATTGAATAAATCCCTTTATGTTCTAAAGCAAGCACCAAGAACCTGGTATGCAAGGTTGGATAATTACTTAGCAAAGCTTAGATTTGCTAAAGGTACAACAAACAGTAACTTGTATCTAAAAGAAATTGAATATGGTTTAGTGATCATTGTAATATTTGTTGATGACATCATTTTTGGAGGCAATGATGAATCTAGTGATAATTTTTTTGAAGAGATGAAGAATGAATTTGAAATAAGCATGATAGGAGAAATGAAATTTTTTCTAGGATTGCAAATTGTGCAGAATAATGATAGTATATTCATTTAGCAAACTAAGTACCTATAATATTTGTTAAAAAGATTTGGTTTGGAAATTTTCAAACCTATTGGCATGCCTATGATAACTAGTCACAAGTTATCTAGAAAATATGAGACACTTGTAGTAGAGCAGAAGAAGTATAGATCAATGATTGGAGGTTTGTATAATCTGACTCACACTAGACCAGATATAGAAAATGTAGTTGGGATTGTAGCTATATTTCTAGCTGATACTAAGGAATACCATTTTGCAATAGTAAAGAGAATATTCAAATATCTGAAAGGGACATTTGACTATGGAATTTTGTATGATAGATCAAATGATTTCACTTTATGTGCATATACTAATGTTGATTGGGCAAATAGTATGGATGATAGAAAAAGTGCTAGGGTGGAGCATTCTTTCTTAGAGGAAGATTGGTTTCTTGGTTAAGAAAGAAGCAAGATTATATTTCATAGAGCACTGCTGAGGTGGAGTATGTTGCAGTAGAAAGCAACTGTAATTAGGTTATGTGGATGAAGAAAATGTTGAAGGATATCAAAATTGAGATTGAAGAACCCATTATCATTTACTATGATAACACAAGTATAGTGAGTATGTCTAAGAATCTTGTATTGCATTCTAAGACAAAGAATATATCTATTAAGTATTATGTGCCAAGAGAGAAAGTAATAGAAAAGGAGATCAAATTGGAATATTTAAGTACTAAGGATTAGGTTGCAGATATCTATATGAAGCCTTTTCCTAAAGATACATTTGAGTACTTGAGAGGTATGCTTGGGGTTATACCCCTACCTACTTCTGAATAGTTGATGTAGAGAGTTCATCAGTCCAGTGGTGTAGAGCACTATTATTTGACTAGACTGAATTATTATGCTTCCTATATGGAGGAGTATTTAGTATGTATTGAGCCATTGAGGACTCTTGGTATTTGATATTTAGTATTGAACAATATCTTTGGACACTCGAGTTGGTTAATGACTTGGGGTAGCTGGTAAGAAATTGGTATTGAATTTGACACCTTTGAAATTGATGTCAATGGGGGAGAGAATGTACTTGAAAAACTTATTCTAAGTAATAGGGAGAGAACCACCTATTGAGAAAGAAATGGGGGAGAGTTATAGAAATATTCATGTAAGTGTGTAGAAGGAATTGTAAGTGTGTAGTAAGATATTTTATTGAGGAAATATGCAGCTAGAAAGTATTGTAAGTTGTTTATTGTGAACAACTATTGTCGATCCTAAAGAAGATGAGGAGCAACAAAAACAGAGTTTAGTTTGGTATTCTTGGAACTTAGATGTTTTTCATCTATGTTGCCATAAATTCAAAAGGAGGAGATTATTAGTGTTTAATGCTAATGATACTACTTCAATGGGGAGTATCCTAAGCATTGGGAACATTGACATGTTGCATTCATGACTGTGTTTGTCATTGATGACAACATAGTATGGTTTCTATAGAGACTAGAAGAATAGCAGACATAGATCTTTTTTTGTGTAGGAACTAAGTAAGGGTTTAGTGATGCATGGTTAAGGACATGTTTCTGAGAGTGTCGTGATGACATGGTTAAAAGGAAGAAGTTTGAGTCAAAGATGTACGACAGTTATGTTTGATTTACTATTAGCAACATAGAAATAGAGCATCTGTTTGGCAATTTTTGATGTTTGCATTATATCTTTTAGCCAAGATATAATGAGGTGATGCACAATCAACCAATGATAGAGGAAAATTAGGTGATAACATCAGTGAGTGTGCAAGACCAAAAGTCGCATGTATAAATTTTTGTATAGACTGTGAGCTAATAGTGCTATTGTAATTGTAATTAATTAATTATCTTATTTTAATTAATTATAATTGTAAGGAAACTTGCAACAAATAATATAACTATTTCCACATAACCCATAATAAATATGATATAAATATGTAATTTAAATTAACATGCAAGAGAATAGAGAACATACCCACAAAAATGTGACACAAGATATACACTAGGAAACCTTCATTAAGGGAAAAACCATGCCTCCAAAAGTATCCATCACCATGTATTATTCAGCGAAAATACCATTGTAATACAACCTAGGAAGCCTTCAATGCCATAGCCACAACCAAGAAATTCATGTGAACAAGCATGAATCCGCACATCTCATGCCATACTTCCAACCTTCAAAAATGCTCCCTTGGCTACTCTATCAAGCCTTGTCTTGCTTAACTCTTGTCTTTTTCTCTTCTATCTTCTCACACCAACAACTACCCTTGTGTGTGCTTGTATAGTTGCAAGTCTCACAAAAACACTAAGTGGTATTACATAAACCATGTGCTACCTAACCCATTGACCCCACATTTAATATTGAAAATTTAATTATTTTTCCCAATATTAAATAATAACATGAAATATTATCATAATGTTACAATACAACTCGTTAAGTATATCCCATGGGGATCTTGCCATGTTGCACATCCATCTAGGTGCAACATTACATAATAAAATAATATAATATAATATAACAATATTATGCAATGTGTGCAACACTCATTATCTCAACAATCTTAATGTAAGAGCATCCTAGGTTGCCTTGTTATCCTACTCATTTTGTACACCTAGCAGTCCTTCATATTCCTAGCAATTACTTCATGTGCCTAGCAGTTCTTCATGTGCCTAGCAATCCTAGTTTCTTCATGTGCCTAGTAATCCTATTTTATTCATGTGCCTAGTAACCCTATTTTCTTCATGTGCCTAGTAACCCTATTTTCTTCATATGCCAAGTTCCTAAAGCAATTCCTTCATGTGCCGAGTTACTGTAGCATTCCTTCATGTTTCGAGTTACTCAGTGTATGCTGAGTGTTTCTTCATGTACCAAGTTACTCAGTGTATGTTGAGTGTTTCTTCATGTGCTGAGTTACCCAGTGTATGTCATGTTGGATACAACTGTTAATTGTGTCTTGTCTTTTATGTTACAAAAATGTCATATTAGTCATGAGACGGAGTCTACTAAGCTCAAATGATCAGAAAAGAAATTTATAGTGTCTACCGAGCATTCTTGACCATTACTCAATAAAGTCAGTTCTTACCAAGCCCACTCGAGCATCAAAGGATTTTGTAGCAGAAAGTTAGTGTTAACCAAGCTCCCAAGGTTAACGAACAAAATTTGATGTTTACTAAGCTCACTCGGGCATCAAAGGATTTTGTAATAGAAATTTAGTCTTAACCTAGCTCCCAAGGTTAAGGAAGAAAAGCTAATGTTTACCGAGCTCACTCGGTTATCAAAGGAAATGTGGCAGAGAGTTAGCTTCTATCGAGCTCACAAGGTTAGCAAAGGAAGGTCAGTGCTAACCAAGTTCACTCAGTCTCCAAAGGATTTTTGCAGGATTTGCAGTGTTTACTGAGCCTCACTTGGTTAACACTAGAAAACCATTCTTGAGTAGTGGTTACCAAGCTGGGTTGGCCAACGAAGGATTTTATTGTTTTGATATTAAGTTCAATTGTTTCATGCAGCCGACTGATGTAATGATTTTTTCAATTGTTGTAGCTTATATTTGAGCTGACTTGATCATCTAAAAGGTATATATTTAGATGTTCAAGTTGTGAATTAAAGTGTGAGTGTGAGTATATGGATGAGGATGGAATAAGCAAATATTGAGTGAATTTTGATGAAGGATTAGATATCCTGGTAGAGCTACAAAGTTGTATTCGATCAGTAAGGATCCAGTGAAGCCAAATAGAGATCTATAATCAGAAAAAGATAAGTTGCATATCATTTAGATCACTTCATTGTTACTTTCTAATCATTGTAACAGTGAATCCAGAATCTCTTTATAGAGTTGGTTTAACAGCCATTTTGTAAATCCTCTAACAAGGTGATAGTTTAGTTTAATTGTTCTAAAGACCTCTAACCAAGCCACTCCTAATAGGGTGATTAAATCCTCTAACAAGGTCACACCTAACATTGTGCATTGTAACCTTTAATAGAGTTGGCTCCTAACAAGGCTCACTTCAGAAGAGTGAAAATTGGTGACTAGTTATTTGGTGGTTTTTCCCATTTTGGGTTTCCATGTTAAATCTGGTGTCTCTTGTGTTCATTAATTATAACCTTTGCAAGCATAATAATAACTATGAATATTAGATGATCAGTAATTAGTTAATCTATCGAGTTATAGTATTCCAGAACTATTTATAGAGTATTAGCAATAAGTGAGTATTATAGACATCTAAGGGATTTTTGGAATTGTTTTTGTGGTAACTGATTTACCCCTCCCCTCTCAGTTACTTCATCTATATTTCCAAAAATTGGTATCAGAGCTTTTGGTGCTCATAGGATAAGATTTTAGGGATCTAAGCTAAAGATCAGGATGTCTTATAAGAGGGAAATTCCAGGACTTAACAGGGACAACTTCTCAGCATGGCAAGGGTTGATGAGACTTCATCTAGCTTATATTGGAGATATAGGACTAAAATACCTTGATGAAAAATATGCAGAACCATCTAGTACACTATCTATCAATGATATTGTTGAAAAGAAGACCCACAACATTATGATGATAGATATAGCATCTACTCTGAGTTATGAAGAATTTGATGACATCAAGGACTGCAAATCTACCTTTGAAATGTGGGAAAACCTGAAAGAAATCTATGGAGGAGATGATAATGTAAGAAGAGCCAAAGTGAAAAGTCTAAGAGGACAATTTGATCAAATGAGGATCAGAGAGGATGAAAACATTACAAAATATGTTGAAAGAGTAAAAGCATGTGTCAGTGCAATCAAAACATATGGAGGAGATATCAAAGAGGAGACAGTAATAAGTAAATTTCTTAGAGCTCTACTTCCCATTTATGCAATCAGAGTTTCTACAATTCAAGCAAGAAGATGTGAAGCAAATGACAAGATAAATCTAGAGGCTATAGTTGGAAGATTAACTACATTTGAACTAGACAACTTTGACAACTATGCTCTAGCTTCCAAGAACATTGAATCAGCATTTGAAGCCAAGCTTTCACTCAAGGAGAAAAGCAAAAAGAAAAAAGAATCTCAGTCAGGAAGTGAAGATGAATCAGACCAAAGTTCAGACAGTGATCTTGAAGTGATTAAAGCTCTACTAGCAAGGAAATATTTTGGAGGCAGAGGAAAATATAAAGGTAAAGTTCCTCTAATCTATTTTTCATGTACAGAAGTTGGTCATATTGCTGCTAGGTGCCCAAACAAGTAGAAAAAAGATGAGAACAAAGGTTACAAGTACAATGGCAAGAAAGACTTCAAATAATTCAAGGATAAAGGTAAGAAAACGTGTTTTATGGCTAAAGATTCTAATGATTCTAATGATGAAGAAGATGATGAAATTGTCTACATTGTTGTGAAAGATGAGTCTGATAATGATGAAGAAATGGCACTCATTTCTCATATGAGAAAAAGTGATACATAGATCATAGATAGTGGTTGTTCTCATCACATGACTAGTGATAAAACTAAGTTTGAATACTTTGAAAACTATGATGGTGGCAGTGTAAGATTTGGTAACAATGAACCTTGTTTTATAAAAGGAAGAGGAAGAATCTCTCTAACCAAAGAACTTATATGTGATAATGCCTATTGGGTAGAAGGACTAAAGCATAATTTATTGAGTGTGGTAAAGTTACTCAATAATGGATTCAAAGTAGAATTCATGCATGGAAAAGCAAGATTGCTAGATGACAAAGGAAAGCTGATTGGATCAAGCACTCAAACTAAAGGTAACCTGTTCTATCTTGAACTAGGTGAATGTTCATGTTTTATTGCTCAAATTGAAGAAATTTGGTTATGGCATAAAAGGTTGTGTCATGTCAATTTTGATAATTTGGTGAATATAAGCAAATTCAAAAATATAAGAGGCATTCTTAACATAAAGAAACCTGAGGTCGGTCTATGCAAGAATTGTCAAATTCGTAAAATGGGAAAGACTAGTTTTAGAAGTAAAAACAATCAATCTGAAGATATATTAGAAATTGTGCATACTAATTTATGTGGACCCATTGGAATTGAAAGCTATATTGGAGAAAAGTTCTTCATTCTTTTTGTTGATGATTACTCAAGAATGATGACTGTCATGTATCTAAAGAACAAATTAGAAGCATTTGAGAAATTCAAATGGTATTTGGCCAGAGTAGAAAAGGAAACAGGGAAAAGATTGAAATGCTTGAGGTCAAACAAAGGTGGAGAATTCATTTCACATGAGTTCAATAACTTTTGCATTGAGAGAGGAATCAAAAGGCAAGTATCAACCCCTGAAACTCCTGAGTAAAATGGAATAGCTGAAAGGAGGAACAGGTCTATCATGGATTGTGCAAGAACCTTAATGATCGAAAAAAACATTGCTATCAAATACTGGAAGGAAGCTATCAACACTACAATTCATACCTTGAATTGAGTACAGAGTAAAAATGACTCATTCAAAACTCCCTATGAGCTATGGTATGGCTATAAACCTAATGTAAGTTATCTAAAAGTATTTGGAAGTAAATGTTACATTTTGAAAGAATCTAAAAAAGGAAAATTTGATGTAAAAGGTGATGAAGGAATATTTTTGTGATACTCTTGCAAAAGTAAAGCATATAGATGTTTGAACTTGTCTACTTACAAAGTTATAGAAAGTGCACATGTGAAAGTTGATGAGTTTGCAGAAAGGACAGAAGAAGAAAGAAAAAGGGAACTAGAAGATTATAGAAGGTTTGTTTTCACTGAACCTGATACAGTACCAGTCAATTAGGAATCTTCTACTCCCGAGTCATCAGTAACCGAGTTACAGGAAGTTCAAACTGAGCTATAGCAACTTGAGTTACATTTTGATGCTACGGAGCAAGTGTCTACCAAGTCTGAAGGACCTGAGCCAATATCTACTAAGCCAAAATATCCAGAACCTAAAGTTGAAATGCAAGAGGATAACAATGAAATTCATTCAAAAGGTAAGGAACCTATACTAGCAAAATATATCAGGAGACATCATTCAGCAAATCAGATCATTGGAGACAAATTTGAAGGAACCATGACAAGAAGTAAGGTGAAAGGTACTTGTTTACTTGCTGATTTTGAACCTAGAAATATCAAAGATGCATTGGGAAATGATAGCTAGATTGAGGCTATGAATGGAGAAATAAAGCAGATAGAGAAAAATAAGACATGGACTCTTGTACCCAGGCCTAAAGATAAAAATGTGATTGGAACTAAGTGGATATTTAGAAACAAGTTGACGGAAGATGGTAAGGTATCAAGAAACAAAGCTAGACTAGTATGAAAAGGATATGCTCAAGAAGAAGGAATAAACTATGGAGAAACTTTTGCTTCTATTGCAAGATTGGAAGGAGTCAGAACCTTACTTGCATATGTTGCTCACAAAGGATTCAAAGTTTGTCAGATGGATGTCAAGTCAGCATTCTTCAATGGTATACTGGATGAAGAGATTTACATTGAACAACTTGAAGGTTTTGTTAATCTAGATAAAAGGAACATGGTTTGCAAATTACACAAGGCATTGTATGGTCTGAAACAAGCCCCTAGAGCATGGTGTGAAAGATTGCATAACTATCTTATTCAGATTGGTTTTGTAAGAACTAATGATAACAATAGCTTGTATATAGAGGAAGGACTAGATAATAAGATTTTCTTGGCAGAAATATTTGTAGATGATACTATTTTCAAAGGGAATGATGATCTTTGCAAAAAAGTTTAGAACAAATGAATAAGGAATTCGAAATGTCTATGTTTGGAGAGATCAAATTCTTTGTTGCTCTTCAAATTCAGCAAAATAAAAATGGTATCTACATCACTCAATCAAAATACATCAAGGAGATATTGAAAAAGATTGGTATAGAAGATTGTAAACTAGTTGGGACTCCTATGTGTATTGGATTAAAACTTACCAAGGAAGATGAATCAAAAGAAATAGATCAAACATTGTATAAAACTATGATTGGAAAGTTGCAGTATGTAGTCCATACTAGACCAGATATTGCCCTTGCAGTTGGTATTGTAGCAAGATTTTTAGCAAACCAAGAGAAAATCACATTATGGAAATCAAAAGAATAATGAGATATTTGAAAGGAACTGAAGATTATGTTTATGGTACAAATTTGGAGGTAATCTAGATTTGAAAGTGTTTACTAATGCTGATTGGGTAGGAAACCTTGATGATAGAAAAAGTACAAGTAGAGGAGCATTCTTTCTTGGAAAGAGGTTGGTTTCTTAAACAAGCAAAAAGCAGAATTGTACATCCCAATCTATAGCAGAAGCAGAGTATGTTGCTATAGCAGTAAACTATTCTAATATTGTTTGGTTTAAATAGTTGTTGGGAGGCATGAAGGTGGAGATCAAAGAACCAGTTGTTATGTTCTGTGATAATACAAGTGCAATCAACATATCTAAGAATTCAGTGATGCATTCCAAAACTAAGCACATTGCAATAAAATATCATTTTGTTAGAGAATAGGTGCAAGCTAAGGAGATCAGATTGGAATATATCCATACAAAGGAAAAAATTGCTGACATATTCACAAAACCATTACCTAAGGATGCATTCTTGTATCTAAGAGGTAAGTTAGGGGTCACTCCCCTATCTGAAGTTCACTAAAATGAAGTTTTAGTGATGCATCAATGCATACCAAGTTGAAGATCTATGAGTTGATGCAACATAATCAAAAAATATTGCATATGAATCAGTACTCAAGGTACATTAAAATTCATTTGATTTGTGTTTTCTTTGTCATGTGTTGTCAAAGAGGGAAAGTTTTACTGTCATATCTATTCTGAAATTTGTTTGAGAGAAGTAATGAAATTCCTTCATAGAGGGAGATTACTAAAATAGGGAGAGTCTGCTATCTAATAGAGAAAGTTGTTTTGATAGGAAAAGACTTGTTAGACTTGTTTTCAAATTTCATTCTACTATTACATGTTGTGTTGCCATCAATGCCAAAGAGGGAGATTTTTGGGTACAATTTTTAATTGTGTATTGTCTTTGATGTTACACAAATTTCATATCATTCATCAGAAAAAGTCTACCGAGCTCAAATGATCAGCAAAGAAATTTATAGTGTCTACTGAGCATTCCTGAACATTACTTAGTAAATTTAGTTCTTACCGAGCTCACTCGAGCATCAAAAGATTTTGTAGCAGAAAGTTAGTGTTAACCGAGCTCTCAAGGTTAACGAAGAAAAGTTGATGTTTACGAGCTCACTCGAGCATCAAAGGATTTTGTAGTAGAAAGTTAGTGTTAACCAAACTCCCAAGGTTAACAAAGAAAAGCTAATGTTTACCGAGCTCACGTGGTTATCAAAGGAAATGTGGTAGAGAGTTAGCTTCTACCAAGCTCACAAGGTCAGCAAAGGAAGGTCAGTGCTCACTGAGTTCACTCGGTCTCCAAAGAATTTTTGTAGGATTTGTAGTGTTTACAAAGCCTCACTTGGTTAACACTAGAAAACCATTTTAGAGCAGTGGTTACCGAGCTGGGTCGGCCAGCGAAGAATTTTATTGTTTTGATACTAAGTTCAATTGTTTCATGCAGCCGACTAATGTAATGATTTTTTCAGTTGTTGTAACTTATATTTGAGATGACTTGATAATCCGAAAGGTATATATTTAGATTTTAAAGTTGTGAATTAAAGTTTGAGTGTGATTATATGGATGAGGATGGAATAAGTGAATATTGAGTGAATTCTAATGAAGGATTAGATATCCTGCTAGAGCTGCAAAGTTGTATTTGATCAGTAAGGATCCAGTGAAGCCGAAAAAAGATCTGTAATCAGCAAAAGATAAGTTGCATATAATTAAAATCACATTATTTTTGCTTTCTAATCATTGTAACAGTGAATCCAGAATCTCTTTATAGAGTTGGTTTAACAGCCATTTTGTAAATCCTCTAACAAGGTGACAGTTCAGTTGAATTGTTCTAAAGACCTCTAACTAGGCCACTCCTAACAGGGTAATTAAATCTTCTAACAAGGTCACACCTAACAGTGTGCATTGTAACCTTAGGGTTGGCTCCTAACAAGGCTCACTTTAGAAGAGTGAAAATTGGTGACTAGTTACTTGGTGATTTTTCTCATATTGGGTTTCCACAATAAATCTGTTGTCTCTTGTGTTCATTTATTTTAACCTTTGCAAGCATAATAATAACTATGAATATTAGATGATCAGTAATTAGTTAATCTAGTGAGTTATAGTATTCCAGCACTATTTACAGAGTATTGACAGTAAGTAAGTATTATAGACATCTAAGGGATTTTTGGAATTGTTTTTGTGGTAACTGATTCACCCCTCCCCTCTCAGTTACTTTATCTATATTTCCAACATGTCGAGTGTTTCTTCATGTGCCAAGTTACTCAGTGCATGCTGAGTGTTTCATCATGTGTCAAGTTACCCAGTGTAAGCCGAGTGTCAGTATTTGGATGTGATTTTTTGAGCCAACTTTTGAGATTTATTTCATTCATGACATTTATGTTAAGATCTTTTTTTCGGATGAGTCCAGACTATTGTTGGGTAAGCCTTCCTCTTATGTAATAATTCTAGAATGATCTATAAGCTATTTTGGCATGTATAAATAGAATGTTCAGGCTTAGAGTTAGGCAAGTTTTAGAGAGAGGAGATTAGAAAGCAGAACTGAAAGTGTGAATTTGCAATTGGATCTTTGAATGTGAATATATTTGTCATTGGTTGTAACCCAGAAGGCCTTATAGTTTGGCATTTATGATATCTTGATGAATCAATAAAAGTAATTCACTCTTCTTCCTCCTTTGGTTGTTCTTCTTTATGTTCATTTCCATTGTGTTAACTCTTGTAGGGTGGTTTGGATAGCTGGGTGAACCTTTGGCCCTAGTTATTCATTGCCTTATCTACGTCAATTGGTATCAAAGCTTTAGTTTCATCCTTGTGGAGATTGGATCATGTAGAACCATGATTTGGATTTTCTTATAGGGTGGCAGATCTATGGATTTGACCTATAAATTGCGAAGGGTTATGATCTTGCAGGAACTTGATTTGTAAAGATGGTTCATGGTAGAGGAAATAATGTTGATAATGCTATATTGGATCAGTTGAGACAAATTGAAGCTAGATTAGATGCGATGGAGATAGCCCAAAGCAGAGGAGCTCATCTTGATGATGTAAGTGATGATGAAGTAGTAGCACCAAACCATAATCCAGAACCTGAAGAAGATCAAAACGAGGAAAGATTTTTGAGAGTAAATTCTAGAGCGAATTCAAAGCCTACTATAGAAGTTGTTCCTTATGATGGAAAATTGGACACCAATGCTATGTTGGATTAGATCTCTAATATGGAGAAGTTCTTTGAGTATGAAACCACTCCTGATAATAGAAAGGTGAAGATTGCAGTCACTAGGTTGAAAGGTCATGCATCTTTGTGGTGGGAGCACTTGTAAACTAATAGACAAAGGAGAGGTAAGGAGAAGATTAGAACTTGGCCAAAGATGGTTAACAAGGTAAACAAAAAATTCCTTCCTACTGATTACCAAGTTAGCTTGTTGAGAAAGATTCAAAATTTGAAACAAAAGGACATGACTGTAAAAGAATATACCGAGGAATTCTATAGATTAGACATCAGATCTGGACATGTGGATGATGATGTTGAGAAAATTGTAAGGTACATTAATGGATTGAGATCTAGAATACAACATGAAATAAGTTTTGTAAAGCTGGAAAGTGTAGAAGAAGCATATCAATATGCCTAGAAAGTTGAGGAGATCTTGACAAAGAAGCATGAACAAAGACAGAGAGGTCAAGGTGGTAGATTCCAGAGAGGCAAAGGTAGATCTTATGGAGAAAGTGGCAGATCTGATAGTTCTATGCAGGATAAAGGCAAATCTAAATGGAAGAATGATGACAGAGGAAAGACTGAATGGAAAAGTGGTAATTCTTATCGAGGAGGCACTAGTTCTTATCGAAGAAGAGTTAATTCCTATTCTAGAAGTAGATTTCATGGTAATTGTTTTAGATGTGGTAAAGAGGGACATAGATCTTTTGAATGTAGATCCTCTGAAAGTAGACAAGGTAACAAAAAAGTTGTCATTCAAGAAGATGATGAGGGTTCACCAAGTGGGCCTAAGGCTGGAGAAAATTTGATGGTGAGAAGAACCTTATGTTATAAGGGAGGTGATGAGGAACCTATTTTAAAGAGAAGTCTTTTCAAGACAAGATGTAAGATGGCTGAAAAATGTTGTAAAGTGATTATTGACAGTGGAAGTTCTACAAATTTGGTATTAGAAGAGCTAGTTAGAAAGTTGCAGTTGTAGAAGCTGAAACATCCCAAACCTTATCATGTTTCATGGATCAAAGATGAGCATAAGATATTGGTAAGTGAGCAATGCCTTGTGAAGTTCAAAATTGGACATTACCTTGATGAAGTTTTGTGTAATATTATGCCCATGGCTTGTTGTCATATTTTTTTGGGTAGACCATGAAAATATGATAGATATGTTGTACATGATGGAAGATTGAATCAATATAGTCTTTGGGTAAATGAGAAGGGACAAACATTGTTGCCTTTGATCGAAAGTTTAGATGAGGTTAATTGTACTGCTATAAAAAATTGCATGGTCAATGAGAAAAAATTTGAAAAGGAAATGAAAAAGAATCAATTCTATTTTTCTATAATTCCAAGAAAATTGAGTTTTGTCAATAAAGATCGAGAGCAAGAAAATAGTGTTAACCGAGTACTAGTTAGTGGTGATTGAATGACAAATGGTAGCATTGACCAAGTACCAGAAGAAACTGTAGAGTTCTTGAATGAGTATAAAGAAATTATTGCTGATGATATTCCTGATGGTTTACCTCTAGTAAGAAGTATAAGTCATTGTATGGATCTGATCCCTGGAGCTAGTTTGCCAAATAAAGCACCATATAGATTGACACCTGTAGAGAATGAAGAACTTAACAAACAAGTGCATGAGTTGTTGCAAAAAGGTTTGATCAGAGAAAGCTTGATTCCATGTGTTGTACCTACTATATCAGCACCTAAAAAGAATGGAGAATGGAGAATTTGTACTGATTCCAGAGCCATTAACAAGGTAACAGTGAAATATAGGTTTTTTATGCCAAGGATGGATGACATAATGGATTGTTTGAGTGGAGAAAAGTATTTTAGCAAGATTGATTTGAAGAATAGTTATTATCAGATCAGAATCAGAGAAGGCGATGAATGGAAGACTACTTTCAAGACAAAATATGGTTTGTATGAATGGTTGGTTATGCCTTTTGGTTTGACTAATGCACCTAGTACTTTCATGAGGTTGATGAATAAAGTTCTAAAAAGATTCTTGGGTAAATTTGTGATTGTTAATTTGGATGATATTCTGATATTCAACAAGACTAAGGAAGAACATCTTGAGCATATTAGACAAGTATTGCAGAGGTTAAAAGAGGAAAAGTTGCTAATTAATCTGAAAAAGTGTTCTTTTATGCAAGAGGAGATTGTGTATTTGGAATTTTTGATTTTAGCTAATGGTTTGAAGATGGATCCTGAGAAGGTTAAAGCAATTTTAGAATGGCCTACACTTGTGAATGTGAGTGAGGTAAGATCATTTCATGGTTTGGCTAGTTTTTTTAGAAAGTTTATAAATAATTTCAGTGCTATTTGTAATGCTATGACTAAAACAATGAGGGGAAATAAAAAGGAATTCAAGTGGACACATGGAGCTTATAAGAGTTTTGAGACTTTGAAACAAAAGGTTGTTGAATTACCTGTATTGGCTTTACCTGATTTCAACAAAGTATTTCAAGTTGAATGTGATGCAAGTGGTAATGCAATAGGAGCTATATTAAGTCAAGAAGGTAAGCCTATTGCTTTCTTTAGTGAAAATTTGAATGATACTAAAAGGAAATATTCTATGTATGATCAAGATTTTTATGCTATTTTTCAAGCATTGAAGAAGTGGAGACATTATTTGATGCCTAAGGAGTTTGTGTTGTATATTGATCATAAAGCTTTACAATACTTGGGAAGTCAACATAAATTGAGTCAAAGACATATGAAGTGGGTTGAGTATTTGTAGAGTTTTACATTTGTGATCAAGCGCAAGAGTGGAGTTACTAACAAAGTTGTCGATGCATTGAGTAGAAGACATTCTTTGTTGACTGAAATGAAGGTTGAAGTTCTTGGTTTTGATGAGATGAAATGTTATATGATGTTGATCCTAATTTTTCTAAGGCATGGAGAGAGTGCAGAGCACCAAATCTGATAGATCACATAAGTATGATGAGTATTTCATTCAAGAAGTATGTTGTTCAAAGGCATTCAGTTGTGTATTCCTAGAAGTTCTATGAGCTTGAATCTGATTAAGGAAAAGCATAGAGGTGGATTAGCTGGACATTTTGGAATTGATAAGACATTGAGTTTGCTAAAAGAGAAACATTATTGGCCACAAATGTATAAGGATGTTCAAAAATTTGTAAAGAGTTATGGAGTTTTTCAAATTCCAAAAGGAGTGAGTCAAAATACTAGTTTGTATACACCTATTACTGTTCCTGAGAAACCTTTGACTAACATCAGTATGGATTTTGTTCTTGGATTTCCTAAAATAGTGAAAAGGTATGATTCCATATTTGTTGTAGTGGATAGATTTTCTAAGATGGCTCATTTTATACCATGTAAGAAGACATCAAATGCTGAGCATGTTGTTTAACTTATCTTTAAAGAGATTGTGAGATTGCATGGATTACCAAGAAGCATTATTTCAGATAGAGACAATAAGTTTATTGGTTATTTTTGGAAGACTTTATGGAAGAAGATGGGTATTGAATTGAAGTTTAGTTCTACATTCCATCCACAAACAGATGGATAGACAGAGCTTGTGAATAGAAGCTTGGGTAATTTGTTGAGATATTTAATTGGGAATAAGCTAAGTAATTGTGAGATGGTATTGGCACAAGCTGAATTTGCATATAATAATTCTATGAATAGGAGTATAGAGAAGACACCTTTTGAGATTGTTACTAGAATGCATCCTAAAGGTATATCAAATTTGAGAGATGTTGCTGGTGAAGAAAAGAAAAGCGCTACAAGAGAAGAATTTTCTGATTTTATGGAGTCCTTGCATAAGGAAGTAAAATTAAGGTTGGAACAAAGCAATCAAAAGTATAAGGAGAATGATGATCAGTCTAGAAGACACCATGATTTTCAAGTTGGTGATGAGGTGATGGTTCATCTAAAGAAAGGAATATTCATAGTTTGAACATATAGCAAGCTGAAGATGAAGAAATTTGGACCTTGTAAGATCTTGAAGAAGTTTGACAGTGGTAATGCTTATGAAGTTGAGTTACCTGATGACATGGATATATCTCCTATATTTAATATTGCTGATTTTTATAAGTATCAGAAGTTAGAGGATGAAGTTGTTATACCAGATGATTATCCTAAGAAACAAATTGAGGAAGTTGAATAGATATTGGATCAGAGAGTTGGCAAGAGTACAAGAGGAAAAGATTACTATGAATATTTGGTGAAGTGGAAGAATAGACCTATTGAAGATGCTTCATGGATTTCTCAATTTGAGTTGGATTCAGCTCAGGTTGGGACATCTCAATGATTCAAGAGAATCATTTCTTTCAACATCGATTGTCTAATGCAAGAGCATCTTGGGTTGCCTTGTTATCCTACTCATTTTGTTCACCTAGCAGTCCTTCATGTGCCTAGCAATTCCTTCATGTGCCTTGCAGTTCTTCATGTGCCTAGAAATTTCTTCATGTACCTAGCAATATTGTTTTCTTCATGTACCTAGTAACCCTATTTTCTTCATGTGCCTAGTAACCCTGTTTTCTTCATGTGCCTAGTAACCCTATTTTCTTCATGTTCCTATTAACCCTATTTTCTTCATATGTTGAGTTACTGTAGCAATTCCTTCATGTGTCAAGTTACTGTAGAATTCCTCCATGTGCTAAGTTACTCAGTGGATGTTGAGTGTCTCTTCATGTGCCGAGTTACTCAATGTATGCTGAGTGTTTCTTCATGTGCTAAATTACCCAGTGTATGTTAAGTGTTTCTTCATGTGCCAAGTTACTCAGTGCATCTCGAGTGTTTCTTCATGTGCTAAGTTATCCAGTGTAAGCTAAGTGTCAATATTTGGACGTGATTTTGTGAGCCGATTTGTGGGATTTATTTCATTCGTGACATTTATGTTAAAAAAATTTCTTGGGATGAGTCCAGACCATTGTTGGGCAGGCCTTCCTCTTATGTAATGATTTTAGAATGATTTGTAAGCCATTTTGGCAAGTATAAATAGAATGTCCAGGCTTAGAATTAGGCAAGTTTCATAGAGAGTAGATTAGAAAGTAGAACTAAAAGTGTGAATTTGCAATTGGATCTTTGAATGTGAATGTATTTGTAATTGGCCATAACCCAGAAGGCCTTACAGCTAGGCATGTATGAAGATATCTTGATGAATCAATAAAATTAATTCACTCTTCTACCTCCTTTGGTTGTTGTTCTTTGTGTTCATTTTCATTGTGTTAACTCTTGCAGGGTGGTTTGGATAGCTGAGTGAGCTTTTGGCCCTAGTTATTCATTGCCTTGCATGCATCAAATCTCCCACTTGTTGTATACATTGCATATGGTCAATCTGTAGCTACAAAAAAGAACAAGGAAATAATCCCTCCTAACACATCTACTGTTATGGATCAAAGTAGAGCAAGTACTACATCCTGGTACCCACAACAAAATCAAAGTATCCAGCATCTCAAACATGAATGATCTCACCTCCTATTATGCCATTGCCACTAAACATACATAGAAGTCATTCAAAGAGAAAGCCACCTAACCTATCACATTAGAAGATCATAAAATCTTGTACCAACTAAAAATGCCAAGCATAAAAAAACCGATCCAAAGGTAATCACATGTATCTGTAGTTGTCAATATTTCCATACCTGAATTAAAACCCATAGTGCCAAACCCATCCAACTATCCATACCTCCAAAGGTATAGCAAGTGAATCTCACATCATCAACATATCCAATCTATAACCTACAATCACAAGCCTCAAAAGAAATACCTACCACATATATACCAAGAAGCTCCTACTACAAAAGATAATGTCAAATCTATAACCAATCCACTCACAACATCTCAAAGAAGTGAATCCATGTAGTCTCAAGGATATCCACAACACATAAACCAATAACCTGCAAGAAAAAATCTCATTACTAGTCTCCAATAGTCTTCCAAGCACTCCACAGCCAATAGAAGAAAGAGATAAAGAAATAACCATGTCATCTCTCACATGACATACATGAGCACAAACTAGTGATCACAATCTCTAACCAGTCTTAAATCCAATGTAATAAAAACTAAATATCCAAGAAGATAACCAAGACCAAAGAGAAACTTTGCAAATCATAATCTATATCATGTCATTCTACACACACCTCTAGATGTAAATTGTGCAAGTATGATCTCTACCATAAAACCCCAATCAAGAAGCCACAGCAACACCCAAACCATCCCATTTAACTAGTCATGAATGTAAGCCTCTCACAAGAAGATCAAACTCATAAGCCATTCCTAATCCAAGGAATATGCCCATATAAAACCATCTCCCAAACTTAACCAACATAACAACATATGAAAATGGAGATAACCAAGTTTAAACCATCTCTCAAATGAACCCTCCGAAACTAACTCATGTATCATAGCTCAAGATCCATATACATGAAAGACAAGCTTAAATATAATGCATCTAAGAGAAACAATGGGCTATACCTCTCAAGTAACAAACTTCCAAGTAGACCAAGAGTGGGGAATGAGAATGCTCATCAAGATATCCAATTCTCCAACCAAGACTCAACTAAGAACAATCTCCTCTCAAGTTCATATCAGATGAATACCCCTCTAACTTCCTGCTGAAGCTATCAACTATCCCAATAAATAATTGTTTAATCCAAGAGAAATCAGCATCACCACCATCTCTAAGTATCCATGACCACCTATAAAAAATCAATCCATGCCAACTCCAAATGCAACATAGCAATATCATGAAGTATCTAGCTTATGATCAATGCACTTAATACCAAAAAACTAAACCAAGATCAATGTCAAAGTTCCAACCATGGCCTTAGGAACATAAACATGACAACATGATAAAACCATCTCAACCAAAGAGATAACATGATCCATATGAACATACTATAACATATCAAAACTATAAATGTGTATCAAGATTATGCCATGACATAAAAAATGAAACCATCTTAATACCAAGGATACCATGTCAAATGAAAGAACCCCATTAGCCCTCAAGATACAACCAAGAACCCCATTAGCCCTCAAGATACAACCATCTCTATAGACCATGAAGAAAAACTATCTCCTCATACTATAAAGAACCATCTCCACACACCATGAAGATAACCAAGAACTCTATGAGTCATCAAGATCTAACCATCTACACACACCATGAAGATAACAAGTGCACTATGCAAATGTCAAAGATGCTTCTACAGCAACAAGATCTAAGACAAACCTCCAACATCTACAAACACTCAATAAATATATCAATTCCAATAACTCCCACTCAACCATGGTACCAAGTCACCTATGGAATCATAAAATCCATCTCCTACGTGAAGATCATCTAGGTCTACACTCACGCAACCAAAGTGTTAGTACCAAGTGAAACCAAGATCTCCAAACCAAGAAAAAACAAAATGTACTAGGAACTAATCATGCACTATCGCCTCATCATTGTCATAAGCTCCCACTAAAATGTGTATCCAAGATATCTATGACATCATGATGAAAAACTATCCTCTAACCATGAAAATCAATCAAGGCATTATATTATCAAAGAACTCAAAATGCACATCAAGAGATCCTTAAAAGAAACCAAATATCCATGATCCTCAACCAGGAAGATATACCACCATAACCAAATTAGGAATCCAAACTACTAAACATCAAGGATGTACCTGTATAGCCAATCATGTCATGCCAAAATCTATGGCACCATTATCACATCCATGAACCAAGCATCTGACTCTCAATATGTCCAATCTGTCAGAATAAAATAGTAAACCACAATCCGCCACCATGACTATACCTGGTAACAACATCTCATCCCTTCTACAGGAAGAAAAATCAGAAAATCATGTAACTTAGGGCATAAACAACCCAAATCTAAGCCACCAATCTGAATATACATCAATAATAAAAGATCAATGGGCAAAGACAACCCATAACCAAGCTATAAATGCAACTTGTAAGTATAGACTGCTTACAACATTGCACAACTTGTAGACCCAATAAGTCATCATACATATCCAAATCAAATATTAATAACCATATTATCATGAAAGAAATCTAAAATATCAACTAAGTATACAATGACATGAAATCTTAAATCTCCAAACATACAATGTCATAAACACACAATGTTACCACAGTCAATATATATCATAAAATATTCAGATTAATATATCACCAAATAAACCATGTCAAATTTGGATTAAATTTAAGCCAATGTGTAGATCTCTCCAAGAGATTTTCGTTGACTACTTGAAGACCAAAATCCAACTCTATATGCCCAAGTTATGCCCTAATTTATGCTCAAAATAAATAAATAAACATCTAACTTTTGGGGTCTAAAAACTTAACAAATTATCAAAATCATAGAAACAAACCTACACCAAGTTGTAGTGCTCTAAATTGTATTTCCAACACCTTTAAGAAGTCTAAAATCTAATGTCTTGAGAGAAAGTTATGGTTGTTTTACTAAGATAATCTTTTTTCCATTTTCACTGTGATTTTTTTGTGACAAAAATATTGATGGAATTAAATTTGACGGCCATCACAATTTGAAACAAAAAAACTCTTTCATTTCCTCTTAACATGGCTAAACTAAGGCATATTATTTATCAAAATTTATGGAAACATCAACCCAGATCCAATGGTGAGGTCTATTTTTACCGAGGAGGTCATTTCTGCAAGCTCCCCCTAAAACCCTCATTTAAATGAAACATTTGAAAAACCTTTTTGTCCAACAATTTCACACGTCCAAAATCTACCAACATCTCATCATAATAGAAAACTCAAAAAAAAATTAAAATTTTAATAAACAACTCATATATATTGTCCTTTCTTTTATCCTCTCATGCACTCCCATGAATTCAATCTAGGGTTACAATAATAAAATCATAGCTCTTATACCACTTGTAAAGAAACTTGCAACAAATAATATAACTATTTCAACATACCCAAAATAGATCTAATATAAATATGTAACTTAAATCCACATGCAAGAGAATAGACAACATACTTACAAAAATGTGAAACAAGATATACCTTAGGAAACCCTCATTAAGAGAAAAACCAAACCTCTAAAAGCATCCATCACCATGTATTATTCAATAAAAACACCATTGCAATACAACCATGGAAGCCTTCAATGACATAGCTACAACTAAGCAATCCATGTGAACAAGCATGAATCCACACATCCCATACCATGCTTCCAACTTTCACAAATGCTCCCTTGGCTAACTTGTCAAGCCTTGTCCTGCTTGACTCTTACCTTTTTCCCTTCTATCTTCTCACACCATTAACTACCCTTGTGTCTGCTTATATAGTAGCAAGTTCCACAAAAACACTAAGTGGTATTACATAAACCATGTGCTAGAACCATGTACTACCTACCCCATTGAACCCATATTTAATGTTGGAAATTTAATTCTTTTCCCCATTATTAAATAATAACATGAAATATTATCACAATGTTACAATACAACTCTTCAAGTATATCCCATGGGAATCTTTACATGTTTTATGTCCATATAGGTGTAACATTACATAATAAAATAAAATAATACAATATAACAATATTATGCAATGTGTGCAACACCCATTATCTCAACAGACAATGCTATTGTAATTGTAACTAATTAATTATCTTATTTTAATTAATTGAGAAAGCCCCAAGGCCAACTCAAAGAATTATTATGAAGATATGGTATAAAGGAAAGATGTTCGACTTAATTGTAAGTGTATGAAGTATCTATTGTGCATTGTATTTACAAAGTGTAAAAAGGAGTAGAGTGTTGATTGAATGCATCTAAGCGATCCAAGGGATTATTGGATGTGCAGTTCATGATCTAGTTACAAGATTAGAAGGAGGAGAATTTTGGTTTATAGGATAGAGATAGAGGAAGGAAGTACAATTGATTTTTATTATTCTACAAGGAATAATGCAGGGATCATTTGGATAGTGGGTTCATTGGTCTTAATCTTGAAGTTGTTTGGGCAGTGGGTCCAATTGTCTTCTACAACTCCTAACAAAATTGGCAAAACTCTTAATAGGATTGGAATCTCCTAAAAGGGATTCAAAGTCTCCTAATAGGCACTCATTTACTAAAAATTGTAAGACTCCTAATAGGGTCTGTTTACAAGTTAGGGTTGTCATTGCACCAAAAGATCAACCCGTTAATGCCCAATACAACCACTAGACTTATCGAATGTAGGAGGTGGTTAAGCCATGTCATGAATCTTGAAGGGGAACCTTGGTAGTTAGTCCGAAAATCCCCCCTCATTGTTACCTAATAAAATTTGAACCTGTGACCAAGCTCTAATACCACTTGTTACAAGCTAGGATTGCCATTGCACCAAAAAGATTGACCTATTAATGCCCGATACAACTAGTAGACTTATAAAACACAGGAGGTGGTTAAACCATGTCACAAATCTTGAGGGGGAGTGTTGGTGGTTAGTCCAATAGGTCTATCCTCTAACAAGGAATATTTATATTAGTACATCATCTTTTATGTACCATCCCCACTGAGGTTTTCCCTCTAATCAAGGGTTTTCCTAGTTAACATACATGGTGTTATTGTGTATGAGTATCTTGTTGTGGTTTCAGTCTACATTACTCATATGGTTAAGATTGTTTAAATTTGTTAAATGCAATATTAATTGGATAACTAATTCACCTCCCCTAGTTATATTAGTGAACTATATAGTCTAACATTATTTGTGTCTCTTTACTAAGATAGAGTTGTCATATGCAAGGTTACACAATGACACTAAATAGTTTGATGATGATATCAGCAAGTGTACAAATTTTGAAGTCACGCGTATGAATTCAAGTGTGA
The DNA here is from genome assembly GCA_028749045.1 of Cupressus sempervirens. Taxonomy (NCBI): domain Eukaryota; kingdom Viridiplantae; phylum Streptophyta; class Pinopsida; order Cupressales; family Cupressaceae; genus Cupressus; species Cupressus sempervirens. The sequence goes on along the minus strand of CM053791.1, from coordinate 588,821,336 downwards.
CATGAAAAGTATTTGGTAAGTTTGAGTAAGTGATCTAAGGGATTATTGGATGCAAATTTGGTGATTTGGTATCAAAATCATAAGAAGAGAAGTCTAGTTGATAAAATAGAGGAAGAGGAAGTACAAGTACAGTTCATTATTATTATTCTGCAAGGAATAATATAGAGACTAATTGGACATTGAGTTCAATGGTCTTGCCCCTAAATTTTTTTGGATAGTGGGTTCATGTACCTTCCACAATTCCTAATAGGGTTGGCACAATTCGTAACAAGGTTGGCACACCTCCTTACAGGGTTGGTGCAACTCCTAACAAGGTTGGAATCTCTTAACGGGGATTCTAGGTCTCCTAACAAGGATTGATATGTATTGAATGTATTTCATTGATTCCTAACATGGTCCATTCTCTAACAAGGAATATTTATATTAGTACATCTTTTGTGGGTATCATCCTCACTAGGGTTTTCCCTCTAATCAAGGGTTTCCCTAGTTAACATATCTGGTGTTATTGTGTATGAGTATCTTGTTATGGTTGTTGATTATATTTCTCACATGGTTAAGGATTAATGAGATAGATGATTGTTATAATAATTGTATAACCAATTCCCCCCTTCCCCCTCTTAGTTATATTGGTGGACTTCTAACAATTTTATCAAAGAATCAAGTCCTTGAAGAGAAAGCTTAACAGCTTTGGGAGATCAATTGCAAGTCACTTTAGAAAAGGAAGTCCTAATTTTGATAGAGTTAATTATGATAGATGGAAGGAAAAGACGAAGACTCATTTTCTATGTATGGATCAAGGATATTGGATTTTGACAAAGAGTGACAAAGAAATTGTGGAACAAAGCAAGCTTGAGGAATGTAGTGAATCAAAAAGAGATTTACTTATGTGAAATATGTGAGCCAAAGAAGAATTATTGATAGCTCTTCCTAAAAATGAATATAGTTAGGTAAGATCTTTGGAAACATCTTATAAAATTTGTAAGGTTTTAGAATCTACTTTTGAAGGAGATAATCATACTAAAAGAATGAGATTACAGAATTGGACATGTTTGTTTCAAGATTCTAAAATGATGGAAGATGAATTTGTGAGAAGCTATATTGGTAGGATATATGAGAATCTTTTAGGAATTATATCTAGAGATTTTGTGAACCTTGACACCACCACTCAAGAAAGTAGCATAGATGATTGAACTTTTGATACCCTGCACTAAGAAGTTCACTAGGTCAGAGACTTTCTTGGAGACAATTTTTAGTGTATTCAGTTTCCATCCTTGTTTATCCAAAAGTGTAAGAACCCATGGAGGTTATACTAGCAGCACAAGATCCAAATCTAAAGAGGACAAAAAGATTGAGGAAGGAATAGCCTTGCTTGTGGGAAGAGAACTAGATGATAAGAAAAAAATTTAATGTTGGACTTGTGATGAATTTGGTTATTATGCTTCTAAGTTTCCTAAAAGAGAGAAAATGTACAAGAGAAACTTCAAGTCTAGAAGACCTAGAGATTATTTGTGTGCAAATGAAGATGATGAATCTAAGAAAAGAGTTCAGAGTGAAAGTGATGATGAGTTAGGATTTGTGTCTATAAAAGAACAGAGTTATGAAATTGAAATTAGAGAAGAAAAAGCCCTATTTTCTCAAGTTGAAAAGAAATATGATTGGATAATAGACAGTGGATTTTCACATCATATGACAGATAATACAAAAAAATAATTTTAAGTTCAAAAATCATGATGGAGGAATTGTTAGAGTTGGTAACAATGCAACATGTCACATCATAGGGATAGGATCTATTACTCTTGATAGAAAGACTAATACTGATGATGTTTATTTTGTTGATGGATTAAAGCATAACTTGTTCAGTGTTGGATAGTTGGTTGATAAAGGTTATCATTTACAGTTTATAGAGAAGACCTACATTATCAAAGATAAGGATGGTAAGCTAATTGGAACAATTACAAGATATAGAGGTAATGTGGTTAAATTGAATCCTATTGAGATGACTTGTTTGGTTTCAATAGTGGATAACAGTTGGTTGTAGCATAGAAGGTTTTGTCATATAAAATTTGATAACATTGTGAAGGCTAGTAGTACATTTGTAATTAGAGATTTTCCTACAATTGTGAAGCCTAATAATTTTGTTTACAAGGAATGTATTATGGCTAAGAAGAAGAAGGTTTCATTTCCTAGCAAGAAGTTCACTACTATAAGGAAGTTGGAAATTGTTCATACAAACTTGAGTGGACCTACTAGAACAAGAGGTTCTATGGAGAAAGGTAATTTATGATTTTTTTGGATGATTTCACTAAAATCATGTGGGTAAAATTTCTTAAGGAAAAATCTGAGGCATTTGAAAAGTTAAAGATATTAAAGAATAGAGGTGCTAATGAATATGGTGTAAAGATTTAATGTTTGAGATTAGATATAGGTAGAGAATTTACTTCTAGAGAGTTTAAAATGTTTGAATTAAGAGGAAATTATCTTCACTCAAGACTCTTGAGAAAAATGGGATAGTAGAAAGTAGAAACAAGTTTGTATCAAAGGCAGCAAGAGCAATGATGTTTGAGAATGATGTATCTAAGACATTTTGGAGGGAAGCAGTCAATATAGCAATATGATAAAAAAAAGGTACAAACAAGACCCCTTATGAATTATGGTTTGGTCATACACCCTTAGTGAATTATTTTAGAATTTTTGGAAGTGTTACATAAAGAGAGATGATGATATTGGTAAATTTGATCCAAGAAGTGATGAAGGTATGTTCCTTGGTCACTTATTGAAAAGAAAAGCTTACAAAAAATTTAATCATAGAACTAAGACAATTGTTGAGTGTGCAAATGTGAAAGTGGATGAAAAAATTTGGGGTTAAAGAAAGAGTGATGGATTATAATTCTGATGAGGAAGAAGATAATCGTACATTTGTTAAAGAGAATATAGAATTTTTCTTTAAGGCTAACAATGACTTGTAGAATGATGTCCAAATTATTCAAAAAAGAGGAGAACAAAGAACTAAACTTAGATAAGAAATAAGAGTTGAGATAGAAACTTCTACACCAAACAAGAATTTAGCAAAGAATCACCCTGTAGAATAGATTATTGGAAGCAAAGACAAAGGAGTAATGAAAAGAAATGGAGTACATGAGGAGTTATGTTTGATTTCTCAAGTTTAACCTAAGAGGTTAGATGGTGCATGTAAGGATGATCATTAGATTCAAGAAATGAAGGAAGAACTAGATTAGATTGTGAAGAATGGAACATGGGAATTGGTTCCTAGGCCTAAATACAAGAATGTTATAGGAACAAAATAGGTATTTAGAAATAAGATACATGAACAAGGTGAAGTTATAAGGAAACAAAGCTAGATTGGTATGCAAAGGATATTCACAACAAGAAGGCATAGATTATGAAGAAACTTATGCCCCAGTAGCTAGAATGGTAGTAAGAATGTTATTGGTTTATGCAATAAATAAAAAGTTTAAAGTGTATCAAATGGATGTCAAGTTAGACTTTCTAAATGGAGAACTAGAAGAAGAGGTTTGCATTAGGAAGCTTGAAGGATTTCCCTCGATAAAATAAAAAGACATGGTATGCATATTGAAGAAAGAATTGTATGGTCTAAAGCAAGCACCTAGAGCCTGGTATACAAGGTCTGATAAATATTTTTAAAAACTTGTACTTACTAAAGGTACAATTGATAGTAACTTGTATTTGAAAGAAATTGAGAGTGGTTTATTTTTTATTAAGGAAAATAGGATTTAATAAGGCCCTAAAACCCATACAAAAAAAGGAACAATCATAAAAGAATGCTTAAAGTAGCTATAGTAACTAAAAGCAAACAAAAGAAACATCTCCCTGCAAAAAGACAGGATCCAATGAAAAGCTAGGGACAAAGGACAAAAAGCTAGGCCACCCCAAAAAAAGCTAGGGAACTAAGGAAAGCTCTCTTAACATTTTAGCTGCAATAATTTCAAGCTCTAAAAGTTTGCCTGCTGCCTCCTTCATTTCTGAATGCTCTTTATCATGATCCAAAGTATCCTTCTTCCTCATGCTAGATCTTGTGCACTTCCTAGAGAAATCCTTTGGGGTCTTTTCCTTGGTGTTATGGGAGGTTAGATCCTCATTCTTGTTGGCTCTCTGGTCCTCCATATTACTATTAAGGATCTTATGGTTTTCATTGGCTTCCTTAAGGATATTGTAGATTTTTTCTACAATAATCCTCAAGGATCTTTCCATAATATCAACCATTTTTGTGACTTCCTGCACCTTGTCATCCTTGTTCTTTTCTTTTCATAAATTTTGTTCTTCAGGCTAAAGTTTTCTCTTTCAAGACACACCTTGTACTTTAGGTCTTGGAGCTCATGGAAGATCCATTTAGTAGCACGAAAATTGTCAACCACACTGTTCTTTGCATTGTTGATGACATCCATATCTAGGTGCTCCTTAGCATTGTCACTGAAAATAATCAGAGCGGGATTGATTAATTGCTCCATTAGAATTTTCCCTTCATCATCCTCTTTAACTTGAGTTCTAATTATTTCTTTGTTTAACCCTATCTTGGCCGAGGTGGTTTTGAACTTTCTCCAACCACCTTTCTATCTTTGCCAGTAATTGAACACCTGTATTGGTTGGTGTCAAAGTCCTCAAAGCCTTGATTTTGATCATCCCTTTCACTACCTTTTGGTACATCCCCCTTGACACCTTTCTTCTCCTTCTTGGATTCAGGATGTTTCTTTTTCTGACCCCTGATAGTATTCTCACAATCTTCTCTATTTTCTAGCACTTTTATAGTAATGAATTTCTTTTCCTTTTTCATCTCCAAACCCTCCTCTTCTCTATTCTCCTTCGTGCCTTCCTCACCCTCTTCCTCCATGTCCATTCCTTTAGCCCCTTCATTATACTCCCTATCAGAGGAGGAATCAAGGTCATGATTGGGTTGAAGAATGGAATCAGTTTTATTATCCTGTTCAGTGTTGTATTTGCTAGAGCCTCTTTGTGAAGTATCATCCTTATCTGATTCAGTGTGCATGTCTTGGCTATCTTCAATTTTTGATCATAGATAGCTATCTATCATCTCTTTCAAGTCCTCTCTATCCTTCTTCCCATCCTTTTTAGGTTTAATTTTTTTACCAATTGTCCTAGCTTTGAAGAATTCATAAATTAGAATTAAAAGCCCCTCATGGACTGTAGGATTCCTAGTGTGCTTCTCTTGATATTCATTTATATTCTCATTCATTCAAGAGTAAAGATAAAATGGGATAGAAATTTTTGACCCATACCTAAAGTGATTATAAATCATGAAGTGGTAAGTACATAGCAAATCAAATCTAGTATCAAGGGTAATATACTTGATAATAGCCCTTAAAATAAACCTCCATAGCCTTTTTATGGAACTTGGGAGATAATGGTTACCTCTCTTTGCAAGAGCTTTCTTCTCCTCTTGATCTTTAGTAAATTCCACCACCACTTGGCTCAATATTTTATGGTCTCTATAAAATTTCTTCCCCATGATGGGAATACCAGTAACAGTAGAAACAACATCCTCCATCATAGTAAATTTAACTCCATCAATTTTCATGATGCCCTCATTCCAGCTTTTCACCATAGCCTTGGTGACTAAGGCCCTTTAACTATGAAGTCTTTCTATAAATGTTGTGAGATGCCCTTTTTTCAAAATTTCCCAGACCTTTGACCTCCTATGCCATTTTTGGGCTTCATCCTTTAGTTCCCTTCTATCCCTTTGCCCAACCATCTTGCCCTTTTTGCTAACTTGAAGCCCAGTATCAAAACCCCTCAAAGTAAAAGTGTTTCTTCTCATTTTCTTAAGCCTATTATTAGTTTTATTGTCTAACAATCTGAAGTCTATCATTGAATTAAGAGGATAGAAATGATTGATGTGAGAAGTACGAGTGAAATCCTACTTCCACATCACATTTCTGCACATTCCCCATAAAGAACTAACTATCATAATTAATTTATACATCAAATTTCTAACCCTCCTCCAATTCATATTATCTATCATAATGATTTTTAATTATGCCCAATCTTCCTAGGATCCTTTCTCATTCAATCATATCTTTAATTCCTGATAGGAGATAATTGCCTTCCATCCACCATGCCATCCCATTATGCTTGATGGCCCAATTAGCCAAGCTATTGGCCACTTGATTGGCCTCATGGTATCCATGTGCCACATGAATTTCTTCAAAATATTTGAGGAGAAGAATGCATTCTTCTATAATGTTCTCAATTTTCTAGGTAGGTTTATTCTTCTCCTCAAGGCAATCTATAATGTTTTTTGAATCACCTTCTAGCCATAGTTTTTTCACACCCATATCTTTAGCTAGTTTAATGATACAATAAGCCACTATAGCCTCTACATAATGGTTGGTTTGAGTTATAAGGGGAGTAGCCACTGTATTAATACCTTTTTTGAAGTTGTTTCTAATAACACCACCTACTCCAGCCTTTCCCTAGTTACCTTTGGCCGCCCCATCAAAGTTAGCTTTACACCATCCCTTGGGTGGCATAAACCATATACACCCATCCCTCTTTCTTTTATTATTTTCATTGGTGCCAATAGAGGGGATGGGAACCTTAATAGAAAAATAATTCTTCATAAGAGAATTAAAGCATTTGTGGAAAACAACCTCAGCCTTGGTTTCCTTGTCCTGAAAATTATATTGTTATGCTCTTTCTAGACCCCCCAACAAACATGGGGTAAGGTCCAATTCCACAAAACCCTATCATCACTCCCAAAACTACCATTGATCCACTACTCAAAAACATGAAGGATGTTGGAAGGAAAACACCAAGATATGTTTAAAAAAAATAGGAAAAGAGACCATATAGTGTTAATGAAAGGGTAGTGGATAAAAGGTGATCAACACTCTCACATTGATTTTTACAAAGAATGCATCTGTTAGACATCATATTTCCCCTCTATGTAAGGTTATTCACCGTTAGGATGCAATTTTGAAGCATAATCCAGAAGAAGATTTTGATGAGAACAAGGCTTTGGCCCACATAGTGGGGACCAAAATTTTGAAGATTCTCATAGCCAAAGGCCACAGTGTAAATGCCATTAATAATCTCTCTGTGGATGATGGTTTTTTTCTTGTGAGATAAGGGAATATGTCTTATCAGGTCCATGAGTGTGTTGAGATCCAAGGATATCTCATCCAAGTCAATCCATTCATTCTAAATCTTGTAGTTTCTTACCCTACTCCCAAACCTATTAATTCAAGCATTAGCCCATCTATTGAAAGGTTCAATTTCCCAGATAGGGCCAACACTGAGCCAGTCATCATGCCAAAAGTTGAGAATGGTTTATTGATCATTGTGATTTTTTTGATGACATAATCTTTGGAGGTAATGATAAAGCAAGTGATAAGTTTTTTTGAAAGATGAAGAATGAGTTTGAAATGAGTATGATTGGTGAGATGAAGTTTTCCTTGGGGTTATAGATTATGAAAAATAGTGAAGGTGTCTTCATATCAAAAGCTAAGTGTTTGAAAGAATTATTGAAATTATTTGGCTTGGAAAGTTGTAAGCCTATCGATACACCTATTGTAACTAGTCACAAGTTATCTAGCAAGGATAAGACACCTACACTTGAGAAAAATAATTTAAGATCAATTATTGGAAGTTTACAATATTTGACTCACAATAGACCAAATATAGCAAATATAGTTGTAATAGTCGCAATATTTCAAGCTTATACTAAGGAATCTCATTATGCAGCAATAAAGAGGTGTTAGAAATAGATAATATTGAGAGGGGGGGTTAATCAATATTTTACAAACTTTTTCCCACAACTAGATAGTAATAATTACTTTACAATATGCATATGAAAGTAAATCAATAATGTTGAACAATAAATAAATCCATACAAAAAGGGAACTCATAACACCATATTTTGTTGACTAGGGAAACCCTAGCCAAGGGAAAAACCTGATGGGGATGGCAACCACAAAGAGATCCACTAAACAAAAGAATCTTGTTAAGGATATTGACCTTGTTAGGAGTCTATGAAATACATATAGTGTCTTGGTCCTTGTTAGAGGACAAGAACCTATTAAAAGTCTCAATCCTATTAGGTGTTGGTAATACAATTACAAATGTATGAAAGAAGAGCACATTGACCTAACATGAAATTATATAATATAGTACCTTTGTACAAAAAGAGATAGATACAAAAACCTCTTTACTATTGACTATTGTACTTTGCATATCTCTCATCTTTCATCATAATTTGCATCACATAGACTTCACATAAATTTTCATATCGCATCATAGTTTGCATTCGCAACACATACTTTACAAGTAATGATTTCTTACTTATATATTTCCTTTTTACAAAACTTTTTTCAGTTGTCTTTGATGCTTTCACACATTTGGCTAAATAAAAAATTAGCTCATGCTAAATTAGATTTAACATCTAGGATGTCATCCTTAATTAGTTAAGAAATTATTTTGTTCCCAAAATAATTCATCAAACCATAATTAACTCTTTTCTACCATACTCTATTTTGTTGTGTTGTCTTCCTTTACTAGCAATTGACTTGTAACTTGTTTTTTACTACCTATAGTGATCTGCACTCTTGACCATGTCATCAACACTGTCTATACAATCCATACCTAATTGTGCACATGCCAAATGTCTCTATAGACTTTGCAATATCAAAAATTGTCTCTACACTGATATTAAAATTGTCTAATACTTAGAGACTTTTATGTCTCTGACCATAGAAACTTCAACTATACATTATGTCTTCCATTCCAGAATTATATATGTTTCCATAAATGACAACCCTTACTCATCCTACTTAGCCATAATGTCAACAATCTCCCCCTTTGGCATTGATGGCAACATATGGGAAAACTAGTTAAGGCCCAAAATGTTATATAATAATTTCTTCAAAATTTGGCCTTCAAAATTTCAAACTTACAAATTTTTTGGATCATTACATTTATAACCATCTTTTCCTTATATCTCCTAATACAATACTAATTAACACTTTCCCCCTTTGTATGTAACTATTATTCCCTCTTACATTATATTCTATACAATTTTCCTATAATCTTCTCACCCTTTGACATCAATGAAAAAGGTGTCAAAACTTATATACATGTAAAAATTTTGATTCTTTACCTCTTCTTAAGCTATCAAGCAAGAAATAAAATCTATAAAAATGACCATCTGATTCTTCATGCTCTTCTCCCATGTGTACTTTATTCCCTCTGAAATATTGAGGAAAGTGCACAACCCATAAGATGTTATCTCCATTGCATTCAATTTTAAGTAGATGAGCTTGTCAAATGATTTTTTTTCTATCAAACATTTTTTTGCATGCTTCTTAATTGTACTTATCTAATAGACTTATTTCATCATAAGTCTTACTAACCTATGTTTCAATTCCTATAATCTTCACAATAGGTTGGCTCAGCTGATCTGCCATCACTTTCACTTCATTGTGCTTTTTCTTCAATTTCTCATCAATGTCCTTGGTGAATTCAAAAGACATGGCACATTTGGCATTTAATGCCTTATCTTCAGGTTCACACCTTCTTAACTACTTGATGTAAGCATCAAGATTTGCTAAATCATTTCTAATATTTTGACATATGGTCTCAAAAATTTGTGCATCATGTTTAGCTTGTGCTTGAGCTACTACTCTCTCTAATAAATTTATGAATTTAGCTTCAAATGCTTGAATTGTATTCATGGCTCTATCCTCTAGATAAGGACCTAGAGATTTAACTATTAATGTTCCTTATAAATTTTTAGTTACATCCATAATATTTTTATGCAAACTCTTTACTTTATTATTCTTGTTGATGATCTTGCTTAGGGATGATATCAACTCAATTTGATCATCATCATCTGATCATATTAATGCGGCTAGGGTTGGAGATATGTTGGTAGCACTTTCCTTCTCATCCTCTTCTTCTTTCTTCTTCCTTTGTTCTTCTTTAATTCTCTTTTCCTCATCCTCTTTCTTCTTCTCATCTTCCTTTCTTTTGATTACTTCACCCTTTTTCCTTTTCTCCTCTTCTTCTTCCTTCATTTTCTTCTCTTCTACTTCTTTCTTTTTCTTCTCTTCTTTTTCTTTCCTCTTCTTTTCTTCTTCTTCCTTCTTTCTCTTTCCTTATTCTTCTTTCCTCTTCTTCTCCTCCTCTTCCATTTTTTTTTCTTCTTCTAATTTCTTCTTTCTTTTTTCTTCTTCCTCCTTTTTCTTATCTTCTTCTTGCATTTTCTTTATTTCTTCTTCTTTTTCTATCTTTTCATTTTCTACTCTTTACTTTTTCTTCCTCTATTCTTTCTTCTCATCTTCTTTTATCGTTTTCTCTTTCGCTTAATTCTTTATCTTCTCCTCTTCTTCATCTAAATTGGAGTAATCAATGATATTGCCAGCAATACTTGGGCCAAGGTCCTTGAAAGGATCTTCTACGATGTTTACTATCACCTTTGTGGCACCAACTAGCATGGTGTCAATCCCAATAGATATCTATGAAGATAAATTTGTCATCTCGGTGTCCTTAACTTCCATTTTTGTTGTCATTGATGTAATCTGCTCAACAGACATAGGGTTTACTCCCCTAACTTTGTGCTCTTCTCTTTGAATTTGGATACAAAAGTCATGTATTTGACAATGGTTTCTTATGTCTCCTTATTTACCTCTTTGTAATTACCTCCCATCAAAACAATAGCTCTTCTTGTATTTCTCCATAAAGGCTCAATATCCTTCATTATATCTTGCATGTCTTCATCACTATTGACCTCACAAAACTTATTGATCATATTTTATCTATTACTTGTATCATCATTGATAACTCTTCTTCTCCTATTTTACCATTTTGTTATATAGATTGCCGAGTATCTTTCTCTAAATATCTTTAAATCTTTTAGTCTTCAAAATCATATTCCTAACTACAACATTTTCTAGTTGTAGTCTATCTATATTTCTATACAAACAATAATACTTATTTAATTGAACAAAATTGTCATCATTAATGATTTGGATATTTAAATTCTCTACCTTTGGCTTCTAAGGCTTCTTCCCAGTGGTTGTCCTTGCTTCTCCAACTACATTTTCTATAGTTCTATCCTCTATTTCTTCTTCATCTTCAAATTCATCAAACTCACCTAATTTAACCATCTACAATATCTTTCTTCTCTTTCCAAGGCCACTTGACAATTTCTTAGTCCTTTTCTTGCTGGGTAACTCAACCCCTTGTCTCACCTTAGTGAGTCTCTCTAATTTCCTTTTGGCTAGAGGAGTGGATGATTTTCCTTCTACCATCTATAATCCTCTTCATTAATCTTCTTTAGCATATGTACAATAGTGTTTTGTACTTGTGCTACTATGATATAAGGGATAATATGTATCTACGAAGTATGTCCTGCTACTATCACTCCCTCAGAGGTTCCTAATGTGGAAATAGGTATTGCTACCAATACTTTTGTTTTCCTACTAGTCTTCATCTCCAAGGCTGTACCCTTTACCTAATTAAATTCTTCTCTAGTCATACTAGATTCCTTCAAGATAGCGTTTATCTTCTTATCTACCTTTTTCTTAATGTCTTTGCTATAAAGTTCACTATGAACTTCTTTCATCTTTTCCTCATAAGTACCCCATCTAGGGAATTCCTTATCATTATCAGATTCTAGGAGTATCTTCACATATTCTTCTAGAAGATCTTCACTCATTTCATAGCCCATAGGGTCTACAAACTTAACTCTAGGTTCAACTACTTCCATACATGTGACATCAATTTCAACCATGAAACATATGTCATCCTTGTATTTGTCAACTAGTGATAGAGGGATCTTGAATCTCTTCTTCATTGTGGACTAAAAACTCTTCATCATCTTGGTTATATCTTCAACAATTATTTCTTCTAATTGTCTCTTGTAATGGTAGGTAATCAAATTCATTATGCACTTGTTTCCATTCCATTCATGATTTGGCATACCTAGAAACTTTTTGATAACTCGGAAGAATAAGTGAGTTAACAGTGATTCAAATATAAAAATAGTACATTTTTTCCTTTTCAACTTCTTAATTTTTTCAAGAAAATGTTGCTTCATAATTTCACACATATTGATCTTTTCCCTCTTAGTTGTCATCAAGTAAGATGCATGGATAAATCCCATAGGTGAAAAGTTTAATCTTGAACTATGGTTCATCTTGTTGCCTATAATTTTGCTAATGATTCTCACATCATCTTCCTTAATTAGATAAATTCTCATTTTTCTACCATCTAAATTTTTCTTTAGATTATTTTCAACAAATTTCTTAACATTCCTTTCATTCACTAGATTGTTCCCTTCATTGCTTAATCTAGTAATCATGTGGATTATGTCATTATCAATCATGACAAGTATTTCTCCTACCCAAAACATTCCTTCATGGATAGTAGTTTAGATAGTAGCAATATTTCAACCTTATCCTAAGGAATTTCGTTATGTAGTGGTAAAGATGTATTAGAAATAGATAATACTTAGAGGGGGGGTGAATTAGTATTCTACAAACCTTTTCCCACAACTAGATATTATTAATTACTTTACAACATGCATATGAAAGTATTACCAAAGCTAACAAAGGTAATGCCACTGTCATTATGAATAGGCATGACTATGTTTCTAAATTACTTGACTTGCTCTCGGATTTGAGCAGTTGTAAGATCCTCTCTTGCAACCCTTTCCTAGTGATCCTTAAGAGAGTCAAGTCCTTTTTGTCCAAGTCCTCTTTTGATGAGGCAACAAAGAAAAAATGGTTTCCCTCGAAAGAAGTGACCCTGTTCATCTACAGGGTTCCAAAAATTTACAAAAGAGGCATCCCATTGAGACCCATTGTTGACACCATTGGCTCACCCACTTATTTGTTAGGCTGACACCTTGCCAAGATCATATTGCCTTTGCTAGGAAAGTTGGACTCCTTCATCAAAGATTCCAACCATTTTGTCCAATTCATATAGGACACCAAGTTGGAACATGATGATATCTTGGTTAGTTTTGATGTGGTTTCCCTCTTCACCAAGGTCTCTATTCCTAACTCCATCCATATTGTCAAGCATAAGGTGGGGGATGAGATTGCTGAGCTATTAGAGCTATGTTTAAGGTCCACCTTCTTCTCTTTCCAAAATGTCTTCTATGAGAAAGTTTATGGGGTAGCTATGGGTTCGCCCCTCTCCACAGTCATTTCCAACCTCTACATGGAACATTTTGAGGAGATGGTCATCAATTACTTCCCCCTAAAATCCAAATGATTGAAATGATATGTTGACAACACTAATGTTTGTTGGCTACATGGACATGGGAGTCTTGAAAAATTTCACTCTCACATCAACAGTTTGGTTACCAACATCTCCTTCATCAAGGAGCTTGAGTCAAACCATCAATTACCTTTCCTAGAGGTCCTTCTTATCAAGAATCCTAATGGTACTCTTGGTCATTGGGTTTATCATAAGGCCCCCCACACTAACTTGTACCTATATGCATCCTCTCACCATCACCCCAACCAAAAGTTTGGCATCCATAAAACCCTCACCCTAAGAGCTTTTAGAATCTATGATGATGAAAACTTGAATGAAGAGCTCACCCATCTTCATCATGTCTTCATGTTAAATGGATACTCTCACAAGCATATCTCTAAGGCTACCAACCAAGCTAAGTCCTTTATTCTTTCTGGGTGTAGCCATAAACCCTCCCTAAACCTGCCTCCCTAGTTTGCCAACCTTCCTTTTGTTGATGGCATCTCCCAAAAGTTGGCCAAGATCTTATCTAAAAAGGTCATTCGTATTGCTTTCAAGCCCCCTTTATAGTTAAGTAATCAAGTCTCTCCCTTTAAAGGCCTCAAGGACTCTTTCCTTCACTTGGGAGTCTACAAGATTGTGTTCTCTTGTAGGGCACCCTATATAGGGGAAAGGGGTCACTCATTTTGTACCAGAATCTGTGAGCATGGTGTGGACATCAGACATGATAGGGGCAACAAATCGGCCCTTGCAAAGAATTCCTCTTCTACTAAACATCACATTTGTCTAGATAACACCCAAATTATTTCCAAGGAGGATAACTTCTTCAAGAAAAAGCTTAAGGAAGCTATTGAAATCAACTACCATCCCATCAACCTTAATCGAGATGATGGGTGGTCCATTAGCTTGTCTTGGCAACCTCTTTTGGGCTCACTTGATAAACACCATCACCCTTGATGCTTCCTTGGCTAAACCCCCCCTACTTGTTTGTTTCTAGGTCAGACTTTTTCCTACCTCCTTTCTAGCTTCTTCAATAGTGTGTCCCCCTTCTTCTCTAGTTTCCTGGCCCCTCTCTTAGTTTTTGCTCTTATTATGGTGCACCTCTCATCCCTTGTTCACTAAGTTCTTGTTCTAGTTAGGTTTGCTTCCCCCCCCGCTTCTCCTTTTCCTTTTTTCTTTTGTCTTTCTTTCTTGTTGTTTATCCTTTCTTTGTTTTTCATCTCTTTGTTTTTCTTGTTGTTTATCCTCTCGTAGTTATAGCTTTTTGTCCCCCCCCCCCCCCCCCCTTTTTTTTCCATCATTGGATGTATTAGTGTTGTGTTATTATTATTATCATTATTATTATTATTATTATATAGACACACACACACACACACATATATTCGTCTATGTATATATACATATACCATTTAGGTACATGTATATATATATTTTTTACAGATAAGGTGTCTACAGATATTTCTATAGACACACTTGCATATATAGATACATTGCATACACGATTGTCGTATTGGTTTATGACCTATTTCCTATATGTGTATCTATAGGCATAACTATATAGATATAACCCATATAATATATATAAGTATATGTATATGTATGTATATATATATATGTATATGTATATGTATGTATATATGTGTATATGTATGTGTATGTATATGTATATGTATATGTATATGTATATGTATACATATACATATACATATATATACATATACATATACATATACATATACATATACATATATATGTATACATATATATATATATATATATATATATATATATATATATGTGTGTGTGTATACATATATATACATATTTATATATATATATATGCATATGTATATATACACACATATACATGTGTGTGTGTGTGTGTGTGTGTGTGTGTACATATAATATATATATGTGTATGTATGTACATATATATGTAGTTATGTACATGTATTTTGATACATGTATAGATTTTTATATAGATTTTTTTTTTTTTAATTATTCATTTTTATATTAAAAAAATTATACTCATGTGTATATGTGTGTGTGTGTGTGTATATATATATATATTTTATCATAAATTTTATATTATCTGTTGTTTATATTTTTATTTTCATTCTATGATTTTATAGGCTCTCTTTCTATTTTTTAGACTGCCACTACCTTCATATCTAGTGCATCTTAGCTTATAGGTGTGTGACCTTGTTGTGATGCTCTCTTTGATATTTTTTCTCACGCGTACATATATATACATACATACATATATATATATATATAGACATGTATGTGTGTATGTATATCTTTATATATATATATATATATATATATATATATATAGAGAGAGAGAGAGAGAGAGAGTTGTATACATGTATATATACATATTATATATAGTTTTTTATACCTATATCAAGTATTTATATCCTTTGGTTTTTCCCTTATGCTATTTTTAAACCTTTTTCATGTTTAATTGTTCAATTTATTTTTTTGGTTTGTCTATAACACACACACACACACACACACACACACACACAAACACACATAATATATATACATACATACATACATATTTGTTTATAAGTCTTTCCTCATTGTTTTGTCTCCTATTTTTTTACTTTCTTTCAATTTTTAGCCTTTGCACTAGTTTTTTTACACTATCATTTCCTTAGTTTTTAATTCTTTTGCTTAATTTCTTTGTAGTTTTGTCATTATTTATTGGTCCTCTTGGTTTCTATGCCCCTCCTTTCCCCTCCTTTTATGGCTTCTTGAGGATACTTGGTTTGCATAATTCCTATTCTCGCATTCTCTCATCCTGATGATGGATCACATAATCCGATCCGAAACATTGATGCTCAAGAAACTCACACAATCTAATCCATAAACAAAATTGCTTTCATTTAAACCAATAATGTTGAACATTAAATACATCCATACATAAAGAGGACTTATAATACCATATTTTGTTAACTAGGGAAACCTTGGGCAAGAGAAAACCCTGTTGGGGATGGCAACCACAAAATGATCCACTAAACCAAAGAATCTTGTTAAGGATATTGACCCTATTAGGAGTCTATGAAATGCATATAGTGTCTTGGTCCTTGTTATAGTACTAGGCCCTATTAAAAGCCTCAACCTTGTTAGGAGTTTCTTCAACCCTTTCAAGAGTTGGTAATACAATTACAAATGTATGCAAGAAGATCACACTTCCCTAACATACCATTATATAATATAGTGCCTTTGTACAAAAAGAGATAGATACAAAAAATTCTTTATGCTTGACTATTGTACTTCACATATCTCTAATATTTCATCAAATTCACATCACATAACCTTCACATAAATTTCCATATTGCATACATAGTTTGCATTCACAACACATACTTCACAAATTATGATTTTTTACTTATATCTTTACATTTTTCACAAAACTTTGTTTAGTTGGCTTTGATGTTTTCACACGTTTGGCTAAATAAATAATTAGCTCATGCCTCAAGACAAAATTAGCCCAAACAAAATCATGTTATCATGAAACCTTCTTAGAATAATCCTTATCTAATCTATGTGCTCAAATTGGTGCAGGGCACTTATACCAATCTCCTTCTTGAAGAGTTGTCTTTTCATTTTCTAATGATGCAATAAGGGTGTGATGTGTTGAAACCATCCATTGTGTGTTTTTTTTAATTTTTTATATGGACAAGGATCTTTATGGTCATCTTATAAACCAAAAGAGCCCTTAGTCCACTAGGTCAAGTTTTGTTGTTTTGTGTGTTTTGGAGTCTAATAACTACAAACAAGTTTGTTTTTTACTTAGATATGTATTTACCACCATTTCTAAAGGTTTAGTATTATTTGGTATCAATTTGGAGTAAAAATGCAAAAAGTTGTCATATTTGGCAAAAATTGAAAATTTGCTAAATGAAACTTTTTGAGAAGTTGTCATGAAAAGGAATTTTAACCTCCCAATTTTCATAACCATCAAGAGATTTTTTGAACTAGTTGGTTGAAGGTATTTAAGGTTTAAAAAATCTTACCATAAGAAGATCATCAAGTTCTATGGACTACAACATTATTTTATGAATGAAAAACCTATTTTCTAGAGAAATTCTATTCTATACGGTCGTGTATGGATTGGTAGGGACCAATAATGATGCAAAAGGATCAAGCATGGATTTTGGTGGAGTTATGATTTTCATGGCTAAGGATTTTTTGGATATAAATTGGAGAACCTTTCCTCATGATTGCATAGAGATTGGATGGATTGAGTTGAAGTTTGAGTAGTTTTACCTTGCTACTGGAACTATGTTTTTCTAGTTTTGGATGCCTATTGTGAGATGTGTAACTAATTTTACACAATGAATGAGAGGATTTAATTTTTAGGAATTGAAGATGGACTAGAGTACCATCTATGATCCAAGGATAAATTTATAATTCTTTATAAGTTGGAAGATATGGAAATTCTCCTAGAGTATCAATTTTTGGCAGTTCTGCATGATAGTTTTATGTGCTTGACTTTCGGGATGGATGTGTAGATATCATTGATGATTCATAATTTTCACATTTTAAGGGTTGCAAAGGACCAAAATTTATACCTTTTTTTTGAAGCATGAGTTCTAATTCAATCATAGCTACGAGATATCACAATTTTTCTTGGGTATCAATTTATGGACATTTAATTATTGTTGGAGGCCGACTTGTGGCTCAAGTATTTAATGTTAGTTTTTGGCATTCTAGGCTGACTTGTGGCTTATATTGGTATAAGTATGGGTTGTGGTGAAGTCTTTTTTGTGATGATTATCTATCTTAGAGAAGAGGAGGGGGATAAGAGTGAGGTTTCCTAAGTCTGTGGATAGAGCATTGAATGTGAGGAAGTTTACAATAGGATTATGATGGAATTATGAGTGTATGGACAAAGTGTAAAATGTGAGGCATTTGCACTTGGATCTTAGATAAAGTTGGAGCAAAGCTAGGTCTATGGCTGGAAAACAAGGAGATTTCTTTGTGGGGTTGTGAGCACAATTTTAGATTTTCTTGGTGGTTTCTTCTAGATTGTTGTTATGTTACAGATCTAGGCTAGCTAGGATAGTGTTTGGATTGGATCTTGAGGGACCTTATACAACTAGTTTTGTAATTGCTATTTGTATTTGTCCCTAACCTAGAAGGCCTTATAGCTAGGAATATTGCATGTAATCAGTTATATTTTATGAAAAAATTATTGTAATTTGGTAGTAGATCTTGTGTTATTGCTTCTTGTTGTTGTGTTTCCACTGTGTTGTTATATAGCTGGTGGCTAGGACATCTCCTTTGGGGATACTCTAGCCTTGCACTATGTCAGATGGTATTAGAGTGAAGTTTTTTCTTAAGCGTATAGATAGATTTCCAAAGTTGTGGCAATTTGCATTAGGACTTGAGTTGGAGAAGTACATTTGAGTTGATCTTGATCTGGTAGTGGATTTTCTTTCTAGAATCCTAGATCTCTTGGTTGCAAGGTGGAAGATCATGGTTCTCACTTGAAATTGTAGAGGTCTTATAGATGGCTCAATGGATGAAAAGATGGAAGACTAATCTTGTTGAGGCATGATCATAGAGAGTTGTGGATTTCAGATCCATGGTCTTGGACTTGTGATGTGTTTCCTGATTGTCTGTGCAAGGTGGCAAGTTATGATCTAACTTGCAAGCAATTTGAGGTTTTCACAAGGAGTGTGGGAAGGATTTGGTACAAAGGGATCTTGGCAGATGGCTTCAAGAGGATTGGACCCTAAGATGATTGTGAATCTCTGTGATGTGGTGGAGAGAAATTGTTCTAAGATGTCTGCTTGGGTTGAAGCTAGTTTGGTTGATCAAACTAAGAAGGTGGTTGCTCAGTTTGAAACTAGTTTGCCTGATCAAGATAAGGATAGGATGAGGAAGGTATTTCATAGATGTATGTGGAGCTAGAGTCCATCGATCTGGAAAAGATTTTTTTTTCTAGTTAAGAGACTTGTTTGTGAGAGAAGATGGCATAGCAAGGTCAAGGTGGAAGAGGTTGGTTTTTCTTATCAATTTGTAAAGTCTAATATAGAACTTGTAGAGTAGCTAGAGGTTGTTTCTAAAGATATTCCTAACCTTGTTGATGTTGGGATAGACATTGTTTTTCATGATCAGTCAGTTGGATCTAACGTGGAAATTGTAGAGCACTTGGTCATGGATGATCTAGTTGTTCTTGGTGATGAGTTGTGTGTTGCAGAGAATCTTGTTGTGAGAAATGAGGTTGCTAGTGTTGAGAGTTTTTCATATGATGCTAAGGAGTTACATATTACTTTTGATATGGATATCGTTGCTACTGGTGTGGATTCACTAGTTGCTAATGTGGATGAGGGTTTTTTGATGAAGCCTTATGTTTAGTTTGTTCTTGGGTGTGAGCATGCTAATTAGGTTGCTGATATGTATTTGATTCTAATTCTTTAGTGGATGAAGTATAGACGATGGATTTTTTCTATTGACTTTGATGAAGTGGAAGCCATTGGTAAAGATGAAGTTGGTTGTAGATCTTTCTTTGGGCATCAAAGAATGGACATACTTTTCTATTTACCTGGGGAGTCTAATGTAGGAGCATCGAGTGTATATTTTGTGGATTTATGATTTTCATCGTTAGGGATGTGTTGGAGACACATTAGAGAGCCTTTTCTCATGAGTTCATAGAGATTGGATGGATTGAGTTGAAGTTTGAGCAGTTTTTGCCTTTCTGCCAAAACTCTATTTTTTGGTTTTTGGATGCCTGTTGTGAGATGTGTAACTAATTTTTCACAATGAATGAGAGGATGACCTTTTAATGAATTTAATAGGTCCTAGAGTACTATATATTACCTAAGGTACAAGTTCTAATTCTTTATAATTTTGGAGATATGGTGATTCTTTTGGATTATCAATTTTTGGTAGTTCTATGTGATAGTTTTCCTGTGCTTGACTTTTGGGATAGATGCATAGATATCCTTGATGATTCAGCCTTTGATAATTTTAGGGGTTGTAGAGGACCTAAATTTATACCTTTATATTGAATCATGAGTTCTAATTCAATCAGATCTAGGATATCATGATTTTTCTTGGGTGTCAATTTTTGGACATTTAATTGTTGTTGGAGGTTGACTTGTGGTTCTTCAAGTATTTAATGCTAGTTTTTGGCATTCTAGGAAAACTTGTGGCTTAGATTAGTATAAATATGGGTTGTGGTGAATTATTTTGGTGATTATTATTGATCTTAGAGAAGAGGAGTGAGAGAAGAGAGAGTTTTCCTAAGACTATGGACAAAGTGCCAAATGTGAGGCAATTCATAGTAGGATCATGATCGAGTTATGAGTCTATGGATAGAGCATCGAATGTGAGGAATTTTACACTTGGATCTTGGATAAATTTGGAGTAGAGCTAGGGCTACGGCTAGAAAAAAAGGAGATTTCTTTGTGGGCTTCCAAGCACAAGTTTATATTTCCTTGGTGGTTTCTTCTAGATTGTTGTTATGTTACAGATTTGGGCTAGTTGGGATAGTGTTTGGATTGGATCTTGAGGGATCTTGTAGAACTAATTTTGTAATTTTTATTCATGTTTGGCCCTAACCCAAAAGGCCTTATAGCCTAGCATATTTCATGTAATCAATTATATTTTATGAATAAATTATTGTAATTTGGTATTAGATCTTGCATTGTTGCTTCTTGTTGTTGTATGTTCAACTATGTGGTTATTACTAGGGACTAGGATATCTCCTTTTGGGATTCTACTACCCTGCATTTTGTTAAATAAGGTGCATGTAAAGTTGGATGTTTGAGTTACCTTTGATCTGCAATTAGTTTGAGTCAATTTGGTTGTGTTTGAAGCAAGTCACAACATTTTCTTTAGGCGTGGGTCTAAAACCCTCAAATCAAGGGTTTGGAGCAAAGATATGGCCTAACTTGCAAATTAACCATTGGAATTTGGTGACACTTGGTGAAATAAAATTTATGATAGTGTACTTTATGATTCCAAAAGATTGGGATTTGGGAAGTTTTTTTACTAAATGTAATTTGATGCCCTAGGCTAAATAAGCCCATATATTTATCCTAAGAATGAACTATTTGAGCATGGTAACAATAGAGGGGGGTTTTGTGTCCTAATATTTTGATGTATTGGATCAAACTAAGTTTTTAGAAGACAACCAAACAATTGAACTAGTCTCATCCACCCAACTTGATCAATTATTCTAAATTATTGTTTGTAAGTGTTTTGTGTTGCAGGAGTAAGATTGGTACTTGATGTTTGGGGAAGTGAAAGTATTCCATTTGATTAGACTAAATATATCTCAAAAGTCCCTAATTCCATATCCTTACCCTTTCTTTGAGAGGAAAATTTCTAGGTGAGACCTAGTTTTCAAGAAGACAAAAGGGTTACAAGTTGTTTTTTATGTGTCCAAAATTCATTAGATGTTTTGGTTGTTGGTGTTTAGGATAAATCCTTCATTTGAATAGGTCTAGAGTGTCCTAGGACTTGGATCATCATCTTGTGAGTTTTGTGTCTTCCAAGGAAGGTAGAACCTAGGAGTAAGGAGTAAACTTAGTTAAGGGAAGATTGGAAATTTGAATCAGTATTGTAGAACCTATTAGTGAAAGTGGAAGATTTACCAAGGTCACCCTAGTTCTATTGTGTGCACTTTGTATCAAGTGGTATCAAAGACACTAAGACTCTTTTGGAAGAACAAGATGGAAGAAGGAGAAGGTATCCTTGAGGATAGTCAATATTTAATTGGCAAAGATAGTGAAGGAGCATATGGTTGAGAGCAAGGCAGTCAGGGAGGAGAATAGAGCCATGAGGAGAGAAATTGAAAAGTTGAAGGGGCAAGTACAAAAAGGAGACCATGAGGATTCTGAGTGAGAAGAAGTGGAAGATCATGATGACTTTTCTAATTTTACTTAAGATCAAAGAGTTATGGTAGTAGTCCTATAGAGGGTAGGAATGAAAGATAAAGTAGACTTGTCATGTTTGATGGGAAACTAGAAGTAGAGGCATGTATGGAGTGGCTAGAGGCCCTTGAAAACCGTTTGGAGTCTGATGACATACCTACAAATCAAAGGGTGAAGGAAACAAAAGCCAAGTTGAAGGGACTAACCCAAATTTTTTGGAATTTCCTTCAAAATGAGATAATATAAGAAGAGAAGCAAATCATTTCTACATGGAAGAGGATGATGGTAGAAATCATGAAATAAATTGTTCCTGGGGAACATGAAGTGATGCTACACAAGAAATTGCATAACCTTAAGAAAAAGGATATGGATGTAAGTACCTATACTCAAGAATTTCATACTCTAACTCTTAGTTCTAAGATGTATTAAAATGATAAATAAAAGCTTGCAAGGTATATAAATGGACTTAGATATAACATACAAGATCAACTAACCTTGGTATCAATAGAATCAATCCATAAATGCTATCAACTTTCCCTCAAAATTAAGGAAAAATAGAAAAGGAGAGGTGAACAAAGGAATATAGGAAGAGGAAACTCTTTTAGGGGAAGAGGAAAATTTAATGGCAAAGAAAACTTCCCAAGGAATAAAGGAGAGACTAGAAATAGTCAAAGTGCAGAAAATGATAACAGCAATAGAGGTTCCTTATTAGAAAAATACCAAATTCAGGAGGAATATTTAGAGGAAGGAGAGCGAGTTTTTTTTTATGGAAGGTGTTTCTCTTGTAATCAAATTGGGCATCAATCCTTTAGATGTCTAGAGAAGATAGATTGAAGCTAAACAAGGGGAAAGAAGAATAAAATTGACCCAAGATGAAGATTGTTAAAGAACAACTTCCTTCCATACTACTGCCTCTTCTTCAAAATGTGCAGGCCCTGAAAGTGGAGAAAGTCTGATGTTTAATAGGTCATTATTGGTGCCACTCAACAAAGAGCCTCCTAAAAGGAAATCGATTTTCAAGATAGCATGTAAGGTGAAAGGAAAAGTATGTAAATCAATTGCTGATTTAGGGTCTATTAATAATTTAGCCTCTATTGAAATGGTAAATAAACTAGCCTAAAAAGGATTCCACACCCAAATCCTTATATAGTTTCATGGTTGAGTAAGGAGCAAAAAACTTTGGTTAATGAACAATGTTGTGTTGAGTTTCAAATAGGTCAATATAGGGATAGGGTGATGTGCAAAATTGTAGACATGGATGCTTGTCATATCCTCTTAAGCAGGCCTTGGCAGTATGACACTAATGCGCAACATGATGGGAAAACCAATGTGTATACCCTAACCAAGGATGGAGAAATTTTACTATGACATCTTTGGTAGGTGAATCTAAGGATAGGATGTGTTAATCTCATATTGGTTTTGACAAGTGAGTGTCTAGACACTTAAGTCATTTACTTAGTTCATGTTGAACAAGTAACATATGTCAAGCACAACATGTAAGTTAGTGCATACCAAGTAAAAAGTGAGTGTTGAGTCACTCATGTTTTGAGTCACTTAAGTGTTGAGAAAATAGTATATGTCATTTGATTTAGGAGCTTAGCAAGAAATGCATGTCAAGTCATTTAGTTGCCAAGTGATAGCATTGAAGTCATAGGTAGTGTTGAGCACCAGGGACTTCAGATGTAGAGTAACATAGTTTTGACATAGTTGTTTGTATTGGAAAAAAATACTATATAAACCATTTTTGACATGATTTAAGGATTAATTTATGATATTTTGTTGATAAGGATGAATCTTAAGTGAGAATCCCTATGTATTACAATTTTCATGTATCCAATTAGAGAAAGGGAAGGTTTAAGCAGCAATATGAATGAATCATAGCCGTTGATTTATACCTAACCCTAAGTCACCTAGTTCTTCTTAAGGAGGACAAACCCTAAAAATTTTATGAATGATCAAAGAGAGAGAAGGAGAGTTTGCATGTGCAAATAGGACATTCATGGTAACAAGGTATTATGATTTTAATTACATTGTAGAATCAGTTAAAGAAGAATAGAGGAAGGAAATAGTGAACATCAGAGAGACATTTGATCAAGAAGGATCAAGTACACAATAGGATAAAGGTGATCTGACATCAAGTAATAGAGTGCTAATCATAGGATCATTGCTGAGACATTCTAACAAGTGAATCAGTCAAATCTCTTAATAGAGTAGTTATAATAGGTTGTATTGAAATCCTCTAACAAGGTGCTTACTTAATTGTGAGTTGAAGTCCTTTAACCAGGCACACTTCTAACAAGGTGTTAAAATCCTTTAATAGGGTAAGACCTAAAAATCTTTGTAAGCTTTTAATAGGGAAAACATTTCATAGGGTAGATCATGTTTCATTATCAAACATCATAACCTTCATTGGATACACTTTATTACTATAGTAGTGAAGATTTGTGGGTTTCACCCCCATCCCATTTTTACCTTCACATTGGAGGGTTTTTGGGTAATCATATCTTGTTTCATATATGTGTGAATTCTTACTTGTTTACATAATTTAGATGTATATGTTTTATATGGTATTTCAGTTTACTTATTGAATATGTGAGATGGATGTATGGTGAATGTTTTTATGGGTTAAAGTTTAAAGCACTTATTCAACCTTGCCCCTCTCAGAGTTTACCTTTCCTATTATAATTCCAACAATTGGTATCAGAGCACAGGTGTTTGAAAGTAAACCTTAACAACTTTGAGGAAAGATCTTAGAAATGGAGGTCTACAAATTAGGAAAATTTATTGAGAACTAGGAGATTAAAATACAACTCATTCTACATCAGTTGAATGAAGCAAGAGAAGATATAAAGAAATCATTGAGAAGAAGGAAGGAAATTGCTATTGAGGAGAATGACACACAATACCAAGAGATGGACACCACTAAGCTATTTGCAAATGGAAAATCCAATGAATTTAATGATGTGCTTGTAGACCTAATGGGAAAGAATAGAACCCTAGCTAAAGAGATCATAAATCTTAAGAGGGGAGCAAGAATCACAAGCCATATTACTATGTGAGGTGACCGAATAGAAAAAGAAAGCTATAGAAGAAAAAGTCATGATTGAAGATGACAAATGAGTTTTGACCAGCAAACTAGAAGAGAGAACATCTCAAGTAACTAGGATTGCTAACATGCAATTAGAAACTTTGGCTCAAATGATGATTGTAAATCATAAACTGAATGCCAAGGAAATTGAGATCACAACACTAATGTTGTAGAATGAACAGTTGAGCAATGATCTAAAAATGGAAAAGGAGTTTGTTGAAAGCTTCAAATAAATCCAATGAAGCCATCAAGTATTTTGTAGAATTGATGAGGTCCCCTAAATCTAACAATGATACATCTGGACTGGGATACACTAGTACTGAAGAAGGAGAATCATCCAGAAGTGCTAAAGAAAGAAGTAACAAAGGTAAGAACTCCAAACCTACTTGACATAATTGTGAAAAGATAGGACATACTATTAATGTGTGCAGGAGCAAGACTACAAGTTAGAATGTCAAGCAGAAGAACATGGGTCATTGCCACAAGTACAACAAACATGGTCATCAGGCATAAGAATGCAAAATCAAGACCATGCAAACTCAAAGATTTGAAGGATATTGTTATAACTATCAAAAGTATCGACATAGAGCTTTTGAATGCAGATCCAAACCCAAGTGGTCATTGTTGCTTATTTTAGTGCCCTTGCCAAAATTTGAATTTTAAATGCTTGCCCGCCAACAGTCACTTCCTCATTTAATATTATTTCAAACGCCCCAAAAATATCAAAAAAATATTAAAAAATCAAACCTTATGATATGTTTCTTTGGGCCCACAAGTTCCTCATCATTGGATCAATATGAATTGACGGATGGCACTATGTCACCATTGAAAATTGCACTTTGTTTTGCATTGGCACCATAGCACCCTTTTGCCACATGTCAGGTGGGCCCTTCCTTTTCCTCGTTAATTCTTTAGTGTTGGGTTTTGTTCCATCCATGGTGGGTGCCATGGCACTATCAAAAAGTCTCTGTTCCTCGTCATTAGTGACATAGCACCTAGACAGAAAGTGTTACTACGATGACATTAGTTGTCTGATGGGTCCCAAGTATGCCCTGTTGGATATCGAAAAAGATTTGTTAGACAATTGGCATGTGGCCAATTCTTATTGGTTGATACACTAACAGGACAAACCCATCTTTCTCACCACCAAATTAAGGAACATCTATGGTAGGCTTTATCGCGCTATGGGAAGTTGCACGATAAATACCCATAGCGACATAATGCTTTAGCGACATGTGGCATAGTTGACGTCATGGGCCCACTTTCTTAGAAGATATCAATAGGTAGCTTATCTTCTAGGGTAGCATTCAGGTAGGTTAGAGTACAAAGGAAAATCTTATTGGCCCATCCAATTGACCAGCTATGCAATCCTGCACAGATTTTGATCACCATTAGATCTCCAAGGATCTAGGGCTAGAGCTTTCCCGCATTATTAGGATGCGAGGAAATTAAATATTGTGGGGAAGTGGTTTTCTGACATGTGTCCCAGGTGATGGCATGATGAATGTTCTCATAGGTTTAGAAAGTACAAGTTATGTTCACCATCTGATGCAGGCAGATCAAGGGCTAGTGCTTCCCCGCATTATCAAGATGCAAGAAAATTAAAAAATGTAGAAAAGCGGGTTGCTGCCACGTGTTTCTGTGAGACTAGTTTCTCTGTGGGTCACCAGTTCGATGCTAGGTTGTGCTAGGTGGTTTCCAATTGGATTCATGGATCAAAAATTTTATGAGGACAAGTGCATATCTTCCACAATCGTTGATCTCGTGGAGATCAACAGTGGGTGCTATCTCGCTATGGAAAGCTGCAAGGATTTTATGCATAGTGACATAGCACCCTTTCACCATGTGGATTAGTGGGGTTGAATGTTACAAAGCTATAGGGATGGTACTAGTTTGGGCTGATTTAGATGCCAAGTGTGCTGAGGTGTTTCGTAGGCCCAGAGGTTTTAAGGAGATAGTGTAGTGTTATGGCAAGTCTTCACGATCGTCAAATTAGTTCAAATCGATGGTGGGCGCTATCTCACTATGAGAAAGTACTCGAAGGATACCCATAGTGACATAGTGCCTAGGTGACACATGTCCTTGTGGGCCCAGCCAAGATTGATAGTTAAGGGGGTGGCAATTATGTTGTAGCCATCGTAGTTGAAAGTTTGAGGGTTGGTGCAGTCAGTAATGAAAAGAGATGGTCAACTTGGGAAGACTTTGTAGGGTGGCAAAAAGATAACAGGTTGTTGGTCCATGTGGCTCGTCCCAGTGCCAAAGATAGGTCAACTAGGTTGACTTGCTGATTCATGAGACAAGAACTAGGGAGGTTGAGGGTTTCTTGAGCGATCTGATCTTCATGATCATTTCCAACCACCAGAAGTAAATGTGAAACAAAGAACACTCTACCACCTCGATCTATCTATCTACCTAGTCAGAATACCTTAATGGCACCATTTCTATCTTCTCAAGGCCCTGTTCCAAACAAGATCAGAAATCATTGCATCTGGATCTGCATCCAGATCAGGTTTTTTCATGATTGTTCTATGCAAAACTTCAATGTAGTGGTTGCAAGATAGTTTTGGAGGGAAAATCTCAATTATGCCTGCATGATAAAGGCAAATTTTGTATATTTTGTTTGGGTCAGACCCTTCTCTATTTGTCTCTGTTGTTGCTCTGTAATTTTAGTGTAAATTCCCATGTGCCTCTGAACTACATGATTTTCTATCTTATCTCCTTCAGCCATTGGTATGAAAGTGCAAGAATTCTTTGCCTCTTACTAGTGTTTTGTAGAGATCTTTGATCTACATGATTATATCCTCCTGGTCTGTGAACGATAATATAAGTGAATCTTTCTTTCCTTGTGTCATTCATCTTGGTCTTCTGATCTACATGTGATTATTAGATTAAAACAAGTTTGAATGTGTATATCCTTAGTTTCATTCTGGTTCAATAGTGTATATATGGGTAGAGTTTGGTCTGAACACTCTATTTTGGTGCATCACCTCTTTAGATTAGATTAGGTAGATTTTCTTTCATGCTCTCCTTCTCCCTTTTCCTCTCCAAAAGTAGTTAGGTGAATCCTAATAGTAACAGGAAGCCGGCCTTCTCTGGAGACTCAAACTCATAGTTCAAGTCCCACAACTTGGAGGTTGTTTCCATGTTTCACTAGGTTGTCCTCATGCATAGGCTTTGGACAAGGATGCAGACCTAAGTGACAACAGTTTTTGGCATGCTCGGTGGGACAAATAGTTAGATTCAAATCAATTTCCAGAACCTCCACCAGTCATACCAACAGTTTTTGGCATGCCCGATGGGACGCTAGTCAGAAGATTTAAAGTCTGCTGGTTAGCCAGTTGATCCTAATACACTAAGAATTTGGGTGTTATTCTTAGTGCCATTAGCCTTTGGAGGCATCCAATCAAACACCATGGCAACTCTAGTGCAAATCTACTAGTTTCAAGTAGAAACAATGTTGGTATGTAAAGGTCACCTTTGATCTTTTTGTGATTTTCAAGTTTTCTATGAAATTGCAGCTTTTATGGAAACTTTTTTATGGATTCATTTCATAGAAATAGTCATTATTCCCCCCCATATCATGAAAATTTTATTCCTCAGCCCTCATATTTCCAATTTCAATCTCCACCCCAAGTTGTTTATAGCCAAGCTATACAAAACTGTGACCTTCCACCTGCCTCTACTCCATTAGCCCCAACATCCTTAGTTGAAGAACTTAAAGATATATTGTTGGAATTTCAAAGACGGATGGATTCATGGGATAGGAAGATAGATGAATGAGATGAGCAGTTATTGGCATGGGATAGACAACTTGAGCAGGGTGAGCTATTGCTAGACCTTGATAGGTGGCTTGATGAGGCTGCAAGGCAACAAGAGCTTGACAGACAATAGGAGGAGATGGCTTATCTCCAACAACAAGAAGAAGAGAGGGATAAATAGAGACATTTTGAGGATAACCTTGCAAGGCAAGTTGTTTTAGTAGGAGGGCAGGAAATGAGGCTCCAATCAGTTCATTTTCAAGCCAAGGAGGTAGATACCCCCCCCCCCATATTCCAAAATATGTCATCCCAAGCTTTAGGAAGCCCCCTCCCTTGCAAGATCCTACTATTTTAGCCCCTCCATCCCCTATAAGAGAGAATTGGACTAGTCATGAACCCCTTAAGCCTATTACTATTATATTATTTCCAGGTGGGCCAATTGTATGGACTTCTGATGGTTCAAATACAGATTTTTGGGAGAGTGAATCCAAACCCACAAGGATTCCATGTGAGGAGTTGCAGTCTACTGAGGAGAAAAAAGAGGAGGCTACTAAGCCAAAGGAAGAGGACCCAACCCTCTTATCTAAAGAGCTTTCCTCTTTTGTTGAGGAAGAAGAAGAAGACAATAAGTCTGTTCCTCCTCTTGAGGAGCAAGTCATGGCTTTTGAGCCCTTGCCAGTGAATGAGGATCTGCTACTAGCGAAGGAAGAGGATCATTTGCTGTAGTAGATAGCCCTCTATGATGTGGAGGATGGACAAGTAGGCCTCAAGGATAGCTTTATCCTTGAGGAGGAATATGCTAACCTACATGAGGTTTTTCCCCAACCTATGCATATCTTCGAAACTGCAATGGAGGAGATCAATGATGAGGATGATCTTTTGGATGAGTTGGATGCTCTCTTCTCTTCCATGGATATCAAATTATTATCTCCTATATATGAGGAGCATGCTCCACAACAACAACAAGTGGAAGATCACATCATACTAGTAGATCCAAGGGAAGTGGTTCATGGGTAGCATGAACAAGATGTGGAAAAAAATCAAAAGGAGGAGCCACTTCCAAACTAGTTGAAGACTATCATTTCAAAGCATAGTCAAGTGGTCAAGGATGATTCCTCTGGCCCTACACCATCAAGAGGATTCCCTATAAGGTATCTAGCTCTGCAACAAATCAGCAAGTTTCCCCCATTCATGTTCACTCTGGAGCATGAGGAAGATTATCACAAGGAGGAGCAAGTATGTTTTGCCCCACAAGGTAACACCCCAGTGCTAGAAAGCTTCACTATTTTCAGCATTGGGAAAGAGATATTTCATGCAGTAGTGTGCTTGTCATACCTATTGATCCATTTGGTTGTCCTTTTGTATGGAATAAGAAACCAGTTGATAAGGAAAGGCAGCTATTTTAGCAAACCAGTCAATGGGTTTGTTTGACCCCTCTCTTTGTAAATATTTGTACATATTGGAGTATTTTTTCTTTTTGTTGGTTTCTTCCTTTTCCAAGAAGTGTACGAGCATAGGTTTTGTCTCCGTGAGACAGAAAGTTTTGAAATTTTTTGAAGGTTACAGAGATGTTTGGTTTCTAGTTCCAATTGCAGAAACAGAGTTTCTTCAGTATTTTGTTGTTGCTGCAGAGGCAGGGTTAGAGTTCTACAAGTGCTCAAAATCTACATATTTTTTATGACTTAGTAGCCCAATGGATGCTTTAGGCCACTAGTCTTATGCATAGCAGGCTAGCATCCCCTGTCAGTTGCCAAAAATGTTGCTTATTTTTGTGCCCCCACCAAAATTTGAATTTTAAATGCTTTCCTACCAATGGTCACTTCCCCATTTAATATTATTTTAAACACCCCAGAAATATCAAAAAATAATTTAAAAATCAAACCTTATGATATGTTTCTGTGGGCCTGCAAGTTCCTCATCATTGGATCAATTTGAATCGACGGATGGTGCTATGTCGCCATTGAAAGTTGTACATTATTTTGTGTTGGCAACATAGTGCCCTTTTTCCATGTGTCAGGTGGGCCCTTCCTTTTCCTCGTTACTTCTTTGGCACCAGGTTTTTTTCCATCCATAGTGGGCGCCATGGTGTTATTGGAAAATCTTTGTTCCTTGTCGTTAGCGACATAGCACCCAGATGAAAAGTGTTACTACGACAACATCAGTTGTCCGGTGGGTCCCAAGTATGCCTTGTCAGATATCAATGAAGATTTTTTAGATAGTTGGCATGTGGCCAGTTCTTATTGGTTGATACACTGATAGGATAGACCCATCTTTCTCGTCACTAGATTAAGGAACATCTACAATAAGTGTTATCACACTATGGGATGTTGCACGATATATACCCATAGCAACATAACACCTCGACGACGTGTGGTATAGTTGACATCATGGGCCCACTTTCTCATAAGGTATCAACAGGTGGCTTTTCTTTCAAAGCAGTTGTCAAGCAAGTTAGAGTACGAAGAAAGATCTTATTGGCCCATCTAATCAACTAGATATGCAGTCCTGCATAGATTTTGATCACCGTTAGATCTCCAAGGATCTAGGGCTAGTGCTTTCTTGTATTATCAAGATTTGAGGAAATTAAATATTGCAGGGAAGCAATTTGGTGACACGTGTCCCAAGTGATGTCACGGAAGATGTTCTTAAAGGTTCAAAAAGTACAATTTATGTTCACTGTCTGATGCAGGCAGATCAAGGGTTGGCGCTTTCTCGCATTATCAAGATGCGAGGAAATTTAAAAATGTGGGAAAATGGGTAGCCGCCATGTGTTTCTGTGGGACTAGTTTCTCTGTGGGTCACTAGTTGGATACCAGGTTGTGCTAGGTGGTTGCCAAGCGGATTCATGGATCAAAAATTTTATGAAGACAAGTGCAGATCTTCCATGATTGTTGATCTTGTGGAGATCAACGGTGGGTGCTATCTTGCTATGGAAAGCTGTGAGGATTTTACGCATAGAAACATAGCACCCTTTCACCATGTGGATCAATGGGGCCGAGTGTTGGATCAGTGGGGTCGAGTGTTAGAAAGCTGTGGGGATGGTACCAATTTGGACTGAGTCAGATGTCAGTTGTGCTGAGGTGTTTCATGGGCCTAGAGGTTTTAAGGAGATAGCGTAGTGTTATGGTGAGTCTTCACGATTGTCAAATCAGTTCTCATAGGAGAAAGTGCTTGTAGGATACCCATAGCGACATAGCGCCTCGGTGACACATGTCCTTGCGAGCTTGGCCAAGATTAATAATTAAGGGGCTGGCGATTATGTTGTAGCCATCGTAGTTGAAATTTTGAGGGTTGGCGCAGTTAGTAATGAAAAGAAATGGTCAACTCTTGAAGACTTTGTAGGGTGGCAAAAAGATAAAAGGTTGTTGGTCCACATGGCTCATCCTGGTGCCAAAGATAGGTCGACTAGGTTGACTTGTTGATTCATGAGATAGGAACTAGGGAGGTCGAGGGTTTCTTGAGGGATCTGATCTTCATGATCATTTCCAACCACCAGAAGTGAATGTGAAACAAAGAAGAACACTCTACCACCCCGATCTATCTATCTACCTAGTCAAAATAGCTTAATGGCACCATTTCTGTCTTCTCAATGCCCTATTCCAACCAAGATCAGAAATCATTACGTCTGGATCCACATACAGATTAGGTTTTTTCATGATTGTTCTCTATAGAACTTCAATGCAGTGGTTGCAAGATAGTTTTGGAGGGAAAATCTCAATTATGCCTGCACTATAAAGGAAAATTTTGTAGATTTTGTTCGAGGTGGACCCTTCTCTATTTTTCTCTGTTGTTGCTCTACAATTTCAGTGTAAATTCCCCTGTGCCTCTGAACTACATGATTTTCTGTCTTATTTCCTTTAGGCATTGGTATGAAAGTGCAAGAATTCTTTGCCTCTTACTGGTGTTTTGTAGAGATCTCTGACCTGCATGACTGTATCCCCCTAGCCTATGAATGATAATATAAGTGAATCTTTCTTTCCTTGTGTCATTCATCTTGGTCTTCTAATCTGCATGTGATTATTAGATTAAAACAAGTCTGAATGTGTATATCCTTAGTTTCATTCTAGTTCAATAGTGCATATATGGGCAGAGTTTGGTCTGAACACTCTATTTTGGTGCATCAGCTCTTTAGATTAGATTAGGTAGATTTTCTTTCATGTTGTCCTCCTCCCTTTTCCTCTCTAAGAGTAGTTAGGTGCATCTTGATAGTAAGAGGAAGTCGGCCTTCTCCGAAGACTCAACCTCATAGTTCAAGTCCCACAGCTTGGAGGTTGTTTCCATATTTCACTAGGTTGTCCTCATGCATAGGCTTTGGACAAGGGTGCAAACCTAAGTGACAACAGTCATCAAACAAGAAAACAAAGGTAAATAACAATTGAAACTCTTATAATTGGGATTATAATACAAGGTATAGTTTTCACTATTGTCAATAGTATGGACATGTTCCTAAGAACTATATTAGGACACATTTTAGAAGTGATTACAAAAGGTAGTTAAGTCAGACCACATGTTTTAGTTGTTTGAAGACTGGTCACATAAGCAAATATTGTCTAACAAGGTCAAAGGCACCAACTTGTGAGTTCAAAAAAGGCAAAGGCAAGGTAAATATTGAAAATGTCAAAGATGAGATGAATAAGACATGGAAGAGAAAGGAATATTGTAGCACATCAAGTGTAGATGAGATCACTTCACCCAATGGGTTAGGTGATCACACCTCATCAAATTAAGCAATCAAGAGGTATGTGGGACTAATATTTAAAAGAGATACCATACATCAGTTCCAAGAATTTAGTTTTGAAAAGATTTCATATGCATGAATAAAGATTCAAAATGTTGTTAGAACTCGAGAATAAATCTTTAAGTTTTGTCAAGTTTTCATGTTATTGCCGAGCGTGAAAAGTTTCATGTGGTTGCTAAGTGAAATGTTAGTTGATGTCAAGCTAATAAAATTTATTAGTTGAGGCTTAGCTCATATGAAAATATGAGTAGATGTCAAATGAACCAAAAATTCAATTGATTTTGAAGCTTATAGTTGTGTAAGCACTTAACATTAAATGCAGTGTTTTAAGGGCTATTTGATTGATTTTTGCTCATTTAACATCATTCAAATTTGAAGAAGATTATGAAGAGCTAAAGGTGATCTAGAAAATTTTATTTAAGTGTTTTTAGGAGATTTAAATGATTGTTTGAGACCATTTTAGTAGGATATATAAGGTATTTACTGGGTGCCAAGCTATGCAGTTTCAAATTTCACAAACCCTAGATACATGTAATGGCATTGTTGGAGTTCTTTCTAGTAAGGAACATATCAAGTGGATTTAAACATGATACCAAGAAAAAAAAATAGGAACAAGCCTAAGGATTAGCTAAATCATATATTCAGCAAGGCCAAATCTTGGTTATGGGCCAACATTAACAAAGTCATCAGGACTCACTTCACTTTAGGCTCTGCAGGGCCAAGGTGGGAAAACCTTAGGGATTCATCTCACTAATTTGATACTCTTCTCTATAAGACTATTCCCTATAGCATAAATGGGCAATAATCTTCTATGATTTGTAGATAAACTTCCTCAACATAGTAGCTAACTATAACCAAAAGGTAACAAAAAATAAGCAATGACCAACACTTCTAGTTCTTCAATACATTAAAAGGTAAATTGATATTCAATTAAAGATTTGGATCTTAGCATAACCCAGGTATGCAACAACAAAGAATGCACAATCTCTAAGCTGACTAGTCCCTTATCCATTAGGAATGAACTAAACCTTAACATATACATGGACAATTGAAGTACACTCATATATCTAGACATTTGATCTATCTATTTAACTTGAAAATAGACATCAATCTTCATAAAACTCTGACACTTATTGTAAAATCCTCCTAATGAAATGTGCAACCCTGTCAATGTAAACAAGCATTTACTTGCCCCTTTGTTCCAATAGAAAATTTATCAAGACATACAACCTTAAGGGATTGAAATTAAGTTTAAGCTCTTAGTTATTAAACACAAAACATCGTAGATAACAGAGGAAGGAGACAATAATTAGAATGAAACTATGAAAAATGAAGCTCTTGTATTAATCTCATTGAAACCAATACATCATCTATATGTCAAAACTCAAAAAATACAAAATGAATAACTGTATAGTATAAAATGCTTGAAAAGAAATACACTACTATTGTTCATAACAAAGGAAAGAAACTAAGAATGGTATCATAGTAGTTAGGGAATTCTCCAACTCTAGAACCCCTTACAATGAGTAGAGAAGAAAGATATATAGAAAAGAAGATATTTTAGGATCTGAAATCTAAAATTGACATGTGTCCCACTAAAATTTTCTTCATTCTAATGTTGTTGAAACTAAACTTCCTCATCTGCTGACAATCAAATCTCATCAATGATGTAACAAAATATATGATATATCCCCTTAAAACAATCTGCAAAATATCCCTTGAAGAAAATATCAAATACACATCTTAAACTATGTTGGAGCTTCAAATCTGATCTTGGCTTCTCACTTCTTCTTTTACCATGAAAATCAACTGTATTATTAGCAAAAACTTCATTTGCGATCAACTACCTTTAAAACAGTCAAATCATCCCCCCATAACTGTTAACGAAATCAAATCTAATGAAAATTTGGCCATATCTAATTTCAATTTCATCTACAACAATAAATTTACATTTTTCACTAAGGATTCCCTAAAATCACAAAACCTCCTGTAACTATTTCTAGAGACTACTTGTGTGAAAACAGATTGCAAAAATGGAAAATTCATTTCTTCCCAGTTCCAACAGTATATTATAGTGCACATTTCAAACAAAAAGCATGCCACTAAGGTGCATTTGAATTTTCAGGTCCTGGGCAATGAACTATTTATAAAAAATAAAAAATTTAAATGATCATATATTTAAAACTATATAAAACCATTAAATTTACTCAAATCCTTCATCATTTGAAAATCATGCGTTGAATATCTTTGAAATATTTCTGAATATTAATTTTCATTCCTTTTCCATTTCTACCCAATCCACTAGAGCGAAGTGTCAATTTCTAATTTGACCATCATCATCAAGTGGGTCCCACACAACATTATGCATTTGAAACACTTCAATTTTTCACATCTCGTAGCATCTTACCTTGTAACTTTGCCTCCTACAATCCTACAATATGGTTGTAACATTGTAAACCTCAAATTTTATCTCCTCAATAACATGGCAATAGGCTTGTCGTAGTATCTTAGACATTTGAAAATAACTCTAAAGTCTTACGATAATTTCATAATATTGTAACCTTAGAATTTTATGATATCGTAGCCTTTATATGTTACCTCCTCATAATATTGCACACCTCCAACTTTTGATTTATGATCTCACAACATTATGTTGACCATATGATGACCATAATAATCTATTAATCCTTTAAACTCCCCTCGTAGCATCTTTCCTTTCTAATTCCATATCTCTAATCCTACGAATCATGCTTGGTGTAACATCTCCACATTAATATTTAACCTATAAGACAATATGATGGCCATGCAATTGTAATATCTTAAGACTTGAAAATATACCTCCCAATCTCTCGCCGTATCATCTTACTTTAATACTTTGAACTCCCTAATGCTACACCAACACCAACAGATTTTCGTAACATCATGCATCTTTAAATCATGTATTCCAATCATACGATGGATTCCTTGATGTGCCACATCATCATCTTACTTTAATACTTTGAACTCCCTGATGCTACGCCAACACCAATAGATTTTCATAACATCGTGCATCTTTAAATCATGTATTTCAATCATACGATGGGCTCCTTGATGTTCCATGTCACCATTCTTTTGCATTGACTGTTAAAACAACACTTTCATTGCTAACTGACCATGGCAGGCCCCTTCCTCATTCGCTAGCACTTGTCTTCAATTAGCTTCCTTTAAGATACATTCTAGCCTTGCATGGACACATTATACATTCCATAATGAATATGGGACTAGGTCCCTAGGTGTGGTTCTAAACTATCTGCCCTGTATCCATCAAGTTCACCATTGACTTTGCCAATACAAAGATAGCCCATGGGTAAGGAGGAACATCTAGAGGTTTTATTTGAAGATGCAAGGTAGCCTAAAACACAAACTTTCATCTCTTTCATCTACCCTAACACTCCAAAATGGCACCCCTCTATTTGCATGCTCTATATGCTTTTGGCTACAAAAATTACAGAAGAAAGAAAACCCTTCCTTCTACTCAAAACACTTCACACAAATTTGATTGAGGGTACTACACACTTACCCCCCATTAATTTGTGGTTTACATATATCTCAAGAAAATAGAGATTAGCAAGGTAATCCAAATAGTGATAGGGGTTATCTCTTACTAAAATGAGCTCTTCTAATGTCCATATTGGGTGTCCTTTATCTGCCTTGCACATTTTTCTCCCCTGCCATGGGCTGCCCTCATGCTACAGATTGTGTCATTTTCTTTGGTTTCATCCACTTATTTTCTCACTACTCCATTAAACTAGAGGTTGGCTCCAGTTATGAACTTGGGATCATTCTTTGTCCACACTTCACCCTTAAAAATAAAATAAAACATCTCACTCTACTCTACTTAGAAACATGTACCCCTATTGTCTTGAAGACTCTTGCATGTATTGTCTTAGTGTCTACTACATTCTCCCTTCCTTATGGTAATAAAAAATGGTTCCTTCATGTCGGACCTCATGGTCACATATCAGCCAAGCTCCTCCAATATTACGATGTAAAATCTACTCCATTCTATTAGCATCCTCACTAGCCCTCAACATTGCCTTGTTCCTCTTATCCAAAACCATCATATCATTATTATGTTTGATGTAGATAACAAGGAAGCAAGAATACCTACTCAATATTGAGGGGTAGATGAAAAAGCTTCTACTAAAACTTACTTGCCAGGCATAAAACCTCTAGCCAATGACCCATTTATTTAGAAGATTCTTTATTAAATTTTCCCAATCTTGTTGTCACTACTCATAATTTTTGAGGGCATTCAAAACTATTTAATTGCATTTCAAGATCACCTTTTTACAAATAAAATAAATATTTAAATTTATAGACACCTTTAAAAATCCACTAAACTCATACTCATCTAATGGAAGCAATCAAGTCCCAAAGTGGGTCCAGTTTAAAAAAAATCATTTTTGAACAACTGATATTGCAAACTAATCCATTGATCATCTCGAACTATCTAAATTCAAAATCGACAAAAAAAAATCACTTAAAAACTTGTGTTACCTTGTTCTTTAAATTGTAATTTTCTGATAACAAGGCATATCAGCTGGCTTTAAAAACTGACATAAATAGATAACATGGCCCTGAAAGCTAACATACTAATACTTTATTCTGCATTCTTGCAACCTAAAAAATCTTGTTCAATGATGACCGCTTAGTCAAAAGACATTAACGTTCGAAGCTACCTAATCAAAACTACCTATAGATAAACTTAGCAGAAAACTATAAAATGTGTTTGGTTTTAGCTTCGAAAACTAGGCAAATGTATGCTTGAAGGCACAAAAACTGGGAAAGTAGTTCAGTGCCATGAGGAGAATGTAGATCTTTTATTTGGGCTCATGAAAAATCATGGGACACATTTGGAAAGCATGCAATGTGGGGTATTGAGAATTGCAGGACAGCGGACAACAATAGAAAGGTGGTTTTTGCAAATGGAACGGGCCTGAGAAAGTATGCAAATGGATTTCTCAAGGTTTAAAAACTAGCACACTCGGAGTATTTTCAAAGTAGAATGCAGTGGTATAAACCATTTGATCTAAGAAATCATAGATTTAGATTTATGACATCCCAAACAAGGGTACCAACCAATCTGCATTTTATGACACCAGTAAAAGTTATAAATTGCATTTGGAATCACATTTGAAAACTAATCAAATTGATTCATCACAAGCTCAAATCTAGAGTGTAGAAAGTGTGTGACCTCTAAAATGAAATGTAGAAGTAATTTTCTTGGTATGGTAAAATAGGTTAAAGTTATAATTGGTCAAATAGGGCCTCCCAGATTTTTGAGAAATATGCATCAGCATAATAGAGGTAAATAACCAGCTTTGGGGAATTCAAAACCTAATCAAAACATATTAAAATGACTCAAAAATTGAATCATAGGTTCACTGATATGCATACTAAACAATCTCAAAGTGGAAAGTCATGAAACATTACCAGGTACAAGATATTTGAATGCAAACTAGGCCTCCTATCGTTGTTTAACACTTTTAGGCAAAAATACAAAATTGAACATTGCTCAATATGGAACTTCATGAATGATTTGGAATGTCAAATTATCATCATAAAATGCATAAAAATACTAAATGAAAGGTGTTACAAACATAAAACACCTCTTAGGCCTTAAAAAAATAACTGGATACATAAGCATGAAAATGCATATATAGGGCTCAAAGTGACTCAAAATTTGGAATGGTAACGGGGAATACAAATTTGAGTCCCATCAAGCATCTAGTTCTTCTAAAGAAAAAGGTGTAGAGGGAAAATAGGCTTTAAATGTTCAATTGATTAGAAATGAAATCAAACAACCTATTTTCAATGCTATCCTAGATATAGCTTATAAGCAAGATCCCTTCGGTACGTTGTCTATGATACCAACACAAGTCTTGATGATTCAAGATGTTAGGAATTGTTACAAATGCAAGATTGGAAGCATAA
Organism: Cupressus sempervirens; assembly: GCA_028749045.1. NCBI lineage: Eukaryota > Viridiplantae > Streptophyta > Pinopsida > Cupressales > Cupressaceae > Cupressus > Cupressus sempervirens. The sequence goes on along the minus strand of CM053791.1, from coordinate 588,781,622 downwards.
GAGACATGGAAATCAAAGAAGCATATGGGAAATTATGTGAAAATGGAGTGTTGAAGGAAGAATTCAAGATTGTCGAAAAGAAAGGGTTAACTCACGCCCTAGATTTCCCCAATGTCTTCAAAACAGAGTGGATTAAGATTGTTTTAAGAAAAATTCATGACAGCTCTGTATGGTTCGAAAATGGGCCAGTAAAAATCTCAAAGAAGATTATTCATAGAGTAACAGGCTATCCAACCCTATATTAGCCAAAGACCATGAGAAGTGAATCAAAGTTATTGAAAAGAACATAGGGGTTGTATGGAATAAAAGGGAAATGACCATTGATACTCTCACAGATCCTCTGATAGCTTTTTTAGTGAGGGTAATAGCACAGAAGTTTTATCAGTCTAGCAGATTAAATAGTGTACATTGCATTGCAATGGACATGGGCTACAAAATTGTGAAGAAGGATCATACCTATGATCTTGCCAAGTTGTAGTTGCAACAATTGATTGAGAATTTGGGAGCCATAAGGAGAACCATGAGTGCTTAGTGTAAATTTGGATCTATTCTAGTATGTATTTTCTTCTATGTGTATAATACATTTCCCTACATTTGGTAAGGTTGCATGGAAGGTGAATAGATCAATTGCAGTTCAAATAGGAGAATTTATTGAGCAATTAGGTGATAACTTTGAGTCAATGATGACCATTTATTTTGAAGATTTTAAGCAAACAATGAAGAAAAGACTAAAGATACTAGTCTCACTAGTGGAGAAACATTTTAATGATGTTTGCTTCCTAGCTAATACTAATTTCAAACTGAATGCTAAGATCCAGAAGAGTTACCATGATAACATATGGAGTAATTTGATGTACCCATCAAATATTTGAATACTAGCTTAACTGCATCCCAATGTATCCATCCAAGATTAGCCATAAATCGACTCAGGACTCCCACTGCTTGGGCAATGTTTGGTCTAGTACAGACCATAGCATACATAAGACTGCCAACTGCACTAGCATAAGGTACTCTACACATGTCCTCCACCTCACTAGGAGATTTTGGACAATCATCTACAGATAACTTTGTTCCCACAAGAATAGGAACACATAGTGGTCTACAATCTGCTATGCTGAACCTGTCCAAAACAGACTTCACATACTTACTCTGACTCAACCAAAGTTTTCTGTTAGACTTGTCTCTACTGATTTCCATACCCAAGATGTACCTAGCTGCCCCAAGATCTTTCATCTCAAACTGTGCTGATAACTAAGATTTAAAATCAAAAATCATACCCTTACCCTTCCCAAACAACAACATATCATCAACATATAATGCAACAATAAGAAGGCCATCATTTTCAATTCTGAAATAAATACAATGATCTGATTTTGATCTTACAAATCCAATTGACAACACAAAGGCATCAAACTTAAGGTATCACATCCTAGGAGATTGCCTCAAACCATATAGAGATTTCTTTAATTTGCAAACTAAGGATTCTTTACCTTTAACAATGTAGTGCTTAGGCTGTGACATATAAATCTCTTCCTCCAAATCATCATGAAGGAAAGTTGTCTTCACATCCATCTATTCTATCTCTAAATCATATGATGCAGCAAGAGATAATAGAAATCTAATGGATGTCAACTTTGCAATAGGTGAGAATATTTCACCATAATCTATTCCCTCTACCTGTGAATACCCCTTTGCAACCAATCTAGCTTTGTACCTTTCAACACTGCCATATGCATAGAATTTCTTCTTGAACACCCATTTACAGCCAATAGATTTTCTCCCTTTAGGAAAAGGTACAAGGTCCCATTTTTTTTTTCTCATCATCCATAGCCTCAATCCAAGAACCTGCATCTTCCATGCCCAAAGCCTCTTTCACAGATCTAGGCTCATCAGTGTTAGTAATCAAAGAAAAAGCACAACTGGAATCTAACATAGAATAACCAAACCTTTTTGGTTGCTTTCTTTCTCTCGTGGATCTCCTCAAGGGCTGAGGTTGAGGTTGTTCTTCCTCTTCTTTTGAACTATCAGAGCTGCAAGAGCTCTCCTCATCATTAGACCCAACATGGTCTCTCTGTTCAGTCTTCTCAGGGGTAGGAGGCAACTGAACAACATCATTTTCCCTTTCTTTTTCATCTAGTTGTAGCACAATAGGAGAAGATGTTAGCTCTCTAAAAACAACATTTCTACTATACAACACCTTACTAGTCACAGGATCCCAAAGCTTGTATCCTTTCACACCAGCACTATACCCGATGAAAATACATTTAACAGCTTTTTTTTCCAACTTAGATCTTTTCTCCATTGGAACATGTGCATAAGCTTCACAACCAAAAACACAAAGATGTCTAATTGAAGGCTTCTTATCGAACCACACCTCCATGGGCGTCTTACCAACAAGGGCTGATGTAGGAGATCTGTTAACCAGATAGCAAGTAGTGGCCACAGCTTCGGCCCAAAACCTTTTTTCTAAACCAACTCCACTAAGCATACTCCTAGCCTTCTCCATCAGTGTCCTTTTCATTCTCTCTGCAACTCCATTTTGCTCCAGGGTATAAGGAGTTGTCTTATGCCTCTTGATACCTTTTTCTTTATAGAACTATTCAAACTCTGCGGAGCAAAACTCACCATCATTGTCAATTCTCACACACTTAATCTTCTTACTAGTCTGATTCTCTACAAGGGCTTTAAATTCCTTGAATCGACTAAAGACTTGTGTCTTACTTTTAAGGAAATAAATCCATGTCCTTCTACTGTAATCATCTATGAAAGATACAAAAAATACAGACTTGGAGGTTGAAGGAACTTTTACAGGACCAAATACATCAGAATGAATAAGATCCAAAACATCAGAAGATTTGTGAGAACTAGAGTAAAACTGAACACGATTTTGTTTACTGTAGACATAGTGTTCACAGAAGTCAAACTCGAGATTGTAATCATTTAACCCCTTAATGAGATTTTTATTTTTCAGGGTTCTGAGACCCTTCTCACCAATGTGGCCAAATCTCATATGCCACAACATTGTCTTTTCTGCAGGAAGCTTTCCTTCCAAAGTTTTTGCACCCTTAGGTACACTTGTTGCACTACCATTAGAACCACTAACCACAGTCTTCTTTATTGCTCATTCAGATGGTGGATATGAAGTGATAGCTGATCTCTTCTTTGAAACAGAAGAACTATTACACTGAGAAATGTGTGCATCAAGCTGAAACAAAGTACCTCTCCTAGTACCCTTAGCAAGCACCATAGCTCCTCTCATCATCTTACATCCATCTTTAGAAAAAACAACTTGCACACCTACATCATTCAGCATACTTACAGATAATAGGTTTCGTGCCAAACCTGGAATGTGCATAACTCCATTGATTCCCTTTACTCATCCATCAGGAAATTTGATAGTGACCCTTCCGCATCCAACTATCTTTAGGTGAGAATCATCACCCAAGTACACCTTTCCACCATCGAACTCTTCATATCTTGAGAACCAGTTTTGATGAGAGGTCATGTGAAAAGATGAACCCAAGTCAACCAACCACACATCATCAGATGCATGGGCTGCCAAAGCTACGATGAATGCATCGCCATCTTCTTGAGATTTTTTAGAACTAGAATCTGAGGCCTTCTTCTTCTTCTTAGGCTCTTTACAGTCTTTACGATAGTGCCCAGTCTTATCATAGTTCCAACATTTTGCCTTGGACTTATTGGAAGTCTTTGACTTCCCATGGGATTTGGATCTACCCTTATTGTCAGACTTATTGTCATCTTTCTTTCCTCTTTCCGTGGATCTCCCACGAACAGCAAGGGATTCTTTTTTCAAAATGGAAGCCTTTCTCTGCATCTCCTCTGATAGCAGCAAAGACACCACATCATCCATTTTGAAAGTGACTAATGTGCTTCCGAGAGCCATCACAAGATGGTCCCATGTATCCGATAAAAAACACAATAGTGTGTAGCAACAATCCTCCTCCCCTAACTTGACACCCGCTGATGTCAACTGTGCAGCCAACAGATTAAATGCATTTAAATGATCTGTTAAGGATCCACCTTCCTCCATTTGGAGAGAATACAACTTCTTCCTCAGGAACAACTTGTTCACCAAAGATTTGGCCTGATACATGGCCCCAAGTCTCTCCCACAAACTATATGTGGTTTTCTCATCTAGAACATTCAGAAGGACTGCATCGGTTAACCAAAGTCTTATGAGACCCTTAGTTTTGTGGTCTTTGATATCCCAGTCTACTTGAGCTATAGTTGTTGGTCTTGTAGCACTTGTAGTCACTTCCCATAGGTCACGATCTTCCAACATGTCTTCCATCTTGAGTTTCCACAACTCGAAATTAGTGCCATTAAATTTCTCCACCTCCATTCTTCCATATGATGAACTCGCCATCTCAATCAGCAAATAAGATTCAGGATGCTCTGTACAAGACTCCCACTCAACTTGAGGTTAGCTCAAAAAACCCTACCCAACAACTAGGATCAAAATTTGATCAAGCTCTAATACCACTTGTAAGGAAACTCAGGTGCGGAAACAGCTTCCTACACTAATCTCATAAGGAAAGTATGATGCAAATCCTATTAAAATCTTCTACACTTACAAATTCAATATCATGTAAACAACAATATTGCAGCCAACCATGCATACAAAAAGTAGACAGAGAAAAGAACACATAACACAAGGATTTGTCGATGGGGAAAAACCTTTCGGTAAAACAACCCCACCCCTTCAGAACCTGCACAATGTATTATCTTCAACACAAGGTTACAATAAACTTGCAATGCAAGTTCAACATCAATAATAGAAGACTCTAGTAGCTACTCACAATACCAACAATACACCTTTTTCATCGCATCTCTTCGCAACCCTAAAAATGCTTATAACATGCACTTCACTTTAGGGCTACTCCCAAAGGTAAACCGTATTAGGGTTTTACCATTCTCTGAGAAAATAGGAACCCAAAAAAAAATTTGGGCCGATGCCCCGAACCCCACTATTGGGGTAGAGTGTATAGTACTCAAATATCTTAGTTGCCACATGTCTTCACCTATCATTGAATCTTCCTAACATAGCTCTTACGTGTCATAGGAATCCGTCATAACCATTTTAGTCATGATCTCCTTATACACAATTCAAGATGTCAACACATCAACAGTATTTGCAAGAAATACATTTTACAAAACAAATAATAATTATAGGAATTATACAAGGTTGAGACACCTTATTCCTAACAAGATGGCTAAGGCCATTAGGTTATGAAATAAATGTTGATGAGGTCTTTGTAACAATCACAACATTACTTGCAGAAGAAGTGGATAAAAAAGAAAAACCATTTGCTAATTATGACTTGGCCAAATCAAAAATCACAATGGAATTGAAGACTACTTCAGCAATGAGAAAGAAGAACAAATTGGTGAAGAAATTGAAAGAAAAATTTGGTGAAGGGGTCGAGGAAGAAGAAGAAGAAGAAGAGGACACACAGACTCAAGCACTATTGGCACTAGCATAAGGTCAAGGAGAAGATTAACAAGAGGAGGAAGTAGAAATTGCAAAAGGTGTCAAGGAACAAGAAGTTAATGAAGCACCTATAACTACTGATAAGAAGAAAAGAAAGGCAAATAATCAAGTAGTGAGAAAAAAAAAAAGTTTGAAAACCTAATCAGCCCAATCCTACAGCATCTACCACAAGGGCTAGTACAAGAGTCACCGCACAGAAGGCTAAAGAAGTAGCCAAGCCTAAAGAAGGAAGTTGGAGCATAGAAGAGACTAAGGAGGAAATATGTTGCCCAAGCTAAATCTCATGAGGAGAAGACTGAATCAAATGACAATAGCCAATTCCAAGTAGTGAGTTACAACCCCTCCTTAGATCTAGATAATTTATTTGAGAATGTTAGAAACAATGTTTATTTGTTAGGTTTCTCTCACTTTGAGTTTGATAATATTGGTAAGATTGAGAAGAACCAAGTAGAAGGGGCAGTATATGCCATGATGGCTACATTAAAAAAGACTCCTCTAGAACTTGCCAACTCCATACCTAAAATTTTATATGATATAGTTGAGAAAAAATGATATTATTGTTTAAACACTAAAAGAAAAATGAGGGAGACATCCCTTGCTCAAGTTATGCCAGAACTTAGTAAGGTTGAAATGTCTAAAGCCATAAAAAAATATGCTACAAGATTTGTACCTAAGTATAGGGCATTTAGAGAATTGTAAAATAATATAGAGGATATTGTAAATAAGTCCAAACAAATTTGGAAGTTAACATAGGGACTGATAACATCAAAATAAGATGACTAGACACTTATTAAGGTAGGATAAGATGAAGAAGATGATAATGAAAAAGGCATAGTTGAGGGAGGCACTAATATGAATATCAATGATTAGGCACTAGTTGAGGAAGAACAAAAAATAGAATAGAGTGTACAAGATACACAAATGCCAAGTGCCAGCCCTCCATAGCTGACAAGTGTAAACACTAAAATTGTTAAAGTTAAGGATGTTTTTGATACTATTGATCAGAACATCAATCCCCTTATAGAGGAAGATTTGAAAAAGATACTTGTCTATTTCACTCTGTAGGCCAAATTATGTTACAACCCTATATTGGTGAGTGTAGATGAGATTCAGAAGTCAAAGACTATAATTGTAGGGGAGGAAGTGAAAAAACAAGAAACGCCTATTCATAACCCATAGTTATATATCAAAGGAAGGAGATAGTAAGTTGCACTATTAGTTCACTCATAGAAGACACTCTAGTCTCAGGAAATGAATAGGAAGTTGATAAGGTTAAGATAGTTGGAGATGACAAGGTGGATACACCAGAAAATGATGAAATTTAAAGCTAAATAGCTTAGGTAGATACACCTACACTTCTAGCATAAGGTCAAGATGCAACTAAGACTACAAAGGTAGAAAAGGATAAGTCTAAAGAGACAAGTTTGACACCCAAGCTAAAGGAGCTAGTAGCAATCCAAGCACTGGTGACATTACCAAAATCTAGTACTCCTTCCAGTCAAGCTCTTCAGAGACTAAGCACAGAGGCAACTCCATTACAATTTGCAGTGTCGAGTCCTAGCTCATCTAAGGCAGAAGAGGTAATTACTTATGAAAATGTTATCCTAGATGAAGAGATTGTACTGCCTAAATTTGATTATACAGTAATCACAATTGAGTAGATGGGTATACTACAAGAAGCCCTAGCAAAGAAGAAACATCAAGAACTACTCAGAAGGGAGCATAGGCAGAAGCAAGCTTTGATCAATATCAAAGAAATTTTATTAGATGCCTTCCATGTGCATACTATAGATGAAACTAAGCCAATCATTGAATAATTGACCAATATAGTGAAAAGAGTTAGTAACATAGACCTAGATACTAATGTCAAACTATTAGAATGGTCTGAAAAGAAGTTTCAAAACAAGGTAAATGAGAATATATCCAGTGATATTGCACTTACAAAGGTTGCACGGGCAACTAAGATATATAGTGTGAATAAGGTACTAGAGAACATTTTCTCTCTATACACCAGACTGTGTAATCTTACACTCTTCACACAAGAGATAAGGAATCACATCCTAAGTTTGGAGAACCAAATATAGTCATCTGATGCAACATTTCCCAAGTCTCCAACTCAAAGTGAGAAACACTTTAGGACCCTATTGTAATCCTAGAGTTAGTTAGCATCATTACAAGTAGATGAAGCCAACATAAGGGCTAAACTAGTCAACATCCAAGTGACATTGACTCCTCATATGGAGATTTTGCATAAGAAAATAGGCTATGAAGAAACACTTATGAAGAAAGACCCCAATCTTTCTACATTAGATGACTTGGTCCACCTTGCTGATGAGCTGGTCATCCAAATTAAGTCTTTGGAGGTAGCTTGTGATAATTGAGATGCAGCTCTTAAAATTATACTTGAGGTCCATAAATCATTTTTGGACAAATACACTATTAGAGTATAACCCATTAACATCAGTGTCAAAAGTGGGGAAGTGAGAACCATGGAGGAGCAAGCAAGCATAATAAAGAGATATCTATCCAAAGGGGGAGTAAGGAACAAAGAAGGAGTAAGAGAAAGAGTATCCAAATAGGAACAGAGAAAGAGTATTAGTTGATGCAAATCTACTCAACAAGAGTAAGATTTTGATATAGTGTATAGTAAAGAATAGATCAAACAACTCAGGGGGAGTTAGAGTTATAAAATTTTGAGTTATAAGTCATGTTGCAAAATTTTGATATTTTGAAATCTTGTATAGAAGCCAAATAGACATCTATGTTATGCTCATAAGAATAGGATTATTAATGTATGACCAAGTATTTTTGACACTCATGTCAAAGGGAGAGATTGTTAATCTCATATTAGTTTTGACAAGTGAGTGTCTATGTACACTTAAGTCATTTACTTAGTTCATGTTGAACAAGTAACATATGCCAAGCATAACATGTAAGTTAGTGCATTCCAAGTAAAAAGTGGGTCTCGAGTCACTCATGTGTTGAGTCACTCAAGTGTCGAGCAAACAGTATGTGCCAAGTGGTTCAGGAGCCAAGCAAGCAATTCATGCCAAGTCATTTAGTTGCCAAGTGACAACATTGAAGTCATAGTTAGTGTTAAGTACCAAGGACGTCAGATGTTGAGTAACACAGTTTTGACATAGTTGTTTGTATTGGCACAAACTACTATGTAAACTACTTATGAGCCAACTTAAGGATTAATTTATGATCTTTTTTTGATAAGGACAAGTATTAAGTGAGAATCCCTATGTATTACATGCATCCAATTAGGTAAGGGGAAGGTTTAAGTAGAAATATGGATGAATCATAGTCGTTGATTCATACCTAACCCCAAGTCACCTGGGTCTTCTTAAGGAGGAAAAACCCTAAATTTTTTATGAATGATCAAAGAGAGAAGGAGAGTTTGCATGCACAAATATGACATTCATGGTGACCAAGGTATTATGACTTGAATTACATTGCAGAATCAGTTAAAGGAGAATAGAGGAAGGAAACAATGAATAGTAGAGAGACATCTGACCAAGAAGGATCAAGTACACAACAAGATAGAGGTGATTTGACATCAAGCAACAGAGTGTTAATCGTGAGATCATTGTTGAGACATTCTAATAGGTGAATCAATTAAATCTCTTAATAGAGTAGTCCTAACAAGATGTATTGAAATCCTCTAACAAGGTGCTTACTTAATTGTGAGTTGAAGTCCTTTAACCAAGCACATTTCTAATAGGGTGTTAAAATCCTTTAATAGGGTAAGACCTAATAGTCTTTGTAAGCTTTTAACAAGGTAGACCATTCATAGGGTAGATCATGTTTCATGATCAAACATTGTAACCTTTTTTGGATACACTTTATTACTATAGTAGTGAATATTTATGGGTGTCATCCCCACCCCAGTTTTACCTTCTCATTGGAGGGTTTATGGGTAATCATATCTTCTATCATATATGAGTGAATGCTTACTTGTTTACATACTTTAGATGTATATGTTTTACTTGGTATTTCAGCTTATTTATTGAATATGTGAGATGGATGTATGGTGAATGTTTTCATGGGTTAAAGTTTAAAGCACTGATTGACCCCCGACCCACTCCCCCATCAGAGTTTACCTTTCCTTTTGTAATTCCAATAGGATGTGCCTAGTACTATCATGATGGTTGGGGAGAAAGAGTTCTTGAAAACTCTTAAAGAAGAGAAAGTACCATGTTTTGTTGTTGTGATAAAACCTAAGGAGGGAATACCTAGAAAAGAGAAACCAAAATAAGAAGACTTGAGAAATATTGGTCCAAAAGAGGTTGCTAATTTACTAGATAAGTATAAGGGCATTATTTCTAACAGTCAAACTAAAACTCTACCACCATCAAGGGAGATTAGTCATTTCATTGACCTAGTACTAGGGTCCACTCTACCAAACAAGGCAGCCTACAAACTTACACTAGAGAAAAATGCAAAAATTGCTAGGGAAATCCAAGGACTGCTAGACAAGGGATTTATAAGAAAAAGTATTAGTCCATGTGTTGTTCCTACAATCCTTGCACCTAAGAAAGATGGAGCATGGAGATTATGCACTAGGTCAAGGGAAATCAACAAGATAACTATAAGATACAATTTTCCAATGCCAAAAGTGGAAGACCTCATGGATTGTTTAGGAGGTGCCAAATTCTATTCCAAAATTGACCTTAAAAAGGGTTATCACCAAATAAGGATTAGAGAGGGGGATGAATGGAAGACCACCTTTAAGACCAATGAAAGCTTGTTTGAATGACTAGTTATGCCCTTTGGATTGTCAAATTCCCCTAGCACTTTTATGAGGTTAATGAATGAAGTTTTGAAGCCTTTTCTTAATAAATTCATTGTGGTCTATTTGGATGATATCCTAATTTTTAGTAGCAGTAGGGTAGAGAACCTTCATCATATTGACTTGTTTTTATAGAGGCTTCATGAAGAGGGTTTGAATACAAACTTGGAAAAATGTTCTTTCTTGTAGGAGGATTTGGTATTTTTGGCTTTTGTGATCTCTAAGGACAACTTGATGATGGATTCCACCAAGGTAGAATCCATATTGAATTGGTCTCCTACTTCAACACCTAAGGTAAAAAAAATTCATGGTTTGTGTAGTTTTTATAGAAAGATTATAAGGGGCTTTAGTGGTATATGCACACCTATCATCAATACATTATGGGGATAGAAAATGTGTTTTTGAATGGACTAGTGAGGAAAATGATTCATTTGAATTTTTGAAGAGGAAGATTGCAGAAAAACTAGTCCTAGTATTATCCAATTTTCATAAGGTCTTTGTGGTAGAATGTGATGCAAGTAACAAGGCCATACGGGGTGTACTTAATTAAGATGGAAGGCTAGTTGCTTTCTTTAGTGAAAAATTTAAATGAGGCCAAACAAAATTACTCTACCTATGAACTATAACTCTATGCTATGGTGCAATCACTTAGAAAATGGAGACACTACCTTCTACCAAAAGAATTCATTGTCTTCACTAATAATCATGCTCTTAGTTTCTTGAATAGGCAAGAAAAACTTCATCATAGACATGTGAAGTGGACGAATTTTTTGCAATCTTATACCTTCATAATCAAACATAAAAAAGGTATTTCTAATAAGGTTGTTGATGCTCTCAGTATGAGAAACTTGAAAGTTCAGAATATTATTTTGGAAAATGCGGGGATTTAAGCTATCAAGGACATGTATGGAGAAGATGAGGACTTCAAAGATATCTACAAGGTATGTGTAGACATGATAGAAAGGTATCATACAATTTTATTTTATTTTCTCATTCAAGATGGTTAGTTGTTTAAGGGTGGATTACTTTGTGTGCCAAGAAGCTCCATCAGGGAGAATATCATAAAGGAGAAACATTGTGGCATCTTAGCAAGACATTTTGGAGAGGATAAGACCTTGAAATCTATTAGGAGATTTTATTTTTGACCTAAGTTGTAGACTAATATATGGAATTTTGTGGAGACTTGTGTAGTCTATCAAAAATCCAAAGGTCATACTTCTAATGTAGGTTTTTGTACTCCACTTCCCATCCCATCCAAACTTTGGGATTTCATTAGTATGGATTTTGTACTAGGTCTTCCTAAGACAAAAATAGGTCATGATGGTGTTTTTGTGGTAGTTGATAGGTTTTCTAAAATGACACACTTCATTTCTTGCAGAACCACACATAATGCTTCACATATTGTTGGGTTGTTTTTCAAAGAAATTGTTAGGTTGCATGGAATTCCAATGTCTATCATTTCAGAAAGAGTTCCTAAGTATCTAGGCCACTTTTGTAGGACATTGTGGAAGAAACTAGGCACAAATGTTTGTCTTTCATCAACATATCATCCTCAATTTGATGGATAAATTAAGGTGATCAATAGATCACTTGATAACCTATTGAGATGTTTAACCCATGAGCATGGCTCAAGTTGGGATTCCATTCTTGCCCAAGCTAAGTTTTCCTACAATGATTTAGTCAATAGAAGTATAGGTAGGACTCCTTTCTAGATTGCGTATGGTGTTCACCCAAGGGGAGTCTTGAAGCTTAGAAGTTTTGCAAAAATGGAGAAGCCTAGTGCCTTGGCTAATGACTTTGTGATAGTCATAAAGGAAATCTTTGAACAAGTTAAAGACAAGTTGCAACACTCCACAAAGAAATATAAAGAGTATGTTGAAAGAAAAAGGAGGGAGTTGCATTTTCAGATTGGTGATCTAGTAATGGTCCATCTGAAGAAGGAAAGAATGCCAAAAGGAAGTCATACCAAACTAATGCTAAAAACATTTGGACCCTACAAGATCCTCAAGAAATGTAGTTCCAATGCTTTTCATATTTATCTTCCTCCTCATATTAATTTGTCGCCTAATTTTAATGTTGTTGACCTCTATGCTTATAAAGGTATTGTAGGTGATCATTTTGTTGCAGGTGAAACTAGTTCCCAACAAGAAGAGTTGTTGAAAGATCTTCTCAAGCCACCTACATTGAAGATTGAATGCATTTTGGATGAAAGGGTAGTGAAACAAACAAGAAGGAGGACTTACTATGAGTACTTGGTTCAATGAAAAGGCAAGCTTTTGGAAGATGCTTCATGGATGAAAAAAGAAGCCATTGAGAGAGATGGATTCACTTTTTCTACCATTCCACTCAAAGGGACTTGAGTTTCTTTCAAGTTGGGTAGCATGGTGCAGGGTACCTATACCTATCTCCTTCTTGAAGAGTTGTCTTTTCATTTTCTAATGATGTAATATGGATGTGATGTGTTAACACCATCCATTGTGTGTTTGTTTTAACCTTTTGTGTGGACAAGGATCTTTGTGGTCATCTTATAAACCAAAAGAGTCCTCAGTCCACCAAGTTAATTTTTATTGTTTTGTGTGTTTTGGAGTCTAATAACTATAAACAATTTTTTCTTTTCCTTAGATATGTATTTCAAACCACTCCTAAAGGTTTGGGATCATTTGGTATCAATTAGGAGTAAAAATACAAAAAGTTGTATTTGGCAAAAATTATTAAATTGCTAAATGCAACATTTTGAAAAGTTGTCATGAAAAGGAATTTTAACCTCCCAATGATCATAACCACCAAGAGTTGGTTTGAATAAGTTGTTTGAAGGTATTTAAGGCATACATCATATTCCCATAGGCATATCATCAAATTGTACAGATTGTGACAATATTTTATGAATGAAAAGCTTGTTTTCTAGAGCAATTATGTTTTGTATGGCCTTGTACAGATTGGAAGGGACTAATAAGGTGCATGTAAAGTTGGAGGTTGGATTTTCCTTTCATCTACGACTAGTTTGAGTCAATTTGGTTGTGTTTGAAGCAAGTTACAATATTTTCTGTAGGCATGGGTCTGAAACCCCCAAACCAAGGGTTTGGAGAAAAGATATGGCCTAACATGAAAATTTGCCATTGGAATTTGATTCCACTTAGTGAAATGCAAGTTAAGATAGTGTCCTTTATAATTCCAAAAGGCCAGGACAAGGGAAGTTTGTTTGTTGGTTATAATATGATACCCTAGGCTAAATAAGCCCATGTATTTATCCTAAGAATGAACTGTTTAAGCATGGTAACAATAGAGGGGGGTTGTGGGTCCTAATATGTTGATGTATTGGATGAAAATAAATTTTCAAAGTACCACCAAACCATTGAACTAGTCTCATTCACCCAACTTTAAGAATTTCTATCAAGCCCTAGTCTAACTTGATCGATTAGGCTAAAGTATTGTTTGCAAGTGTTTTGTGTTGTAGGAGTAAGATTGGTACTTGATGTGTGGGGAAGTGAAAGTGTTCAATTTGAGTAGACTAAATCCATCTCAAAAGTCCCTAAGTCCACAACCTTACCTTGAGAGGAAATTTTCTATGTGAGACCTAGTTGCAAGAAGACTAAAAGGCCACAAGTTGTTGTTTGTGCATCTAAACTTCATAAGATGTTTTGGTTCTTGGTGTTTAGGATAAATCCATCATTTGAACAAGTCTAGAGTGCCCTAGGACTTGGATCATCATCTTGTGAGTTGTTGTGTCTTCCAAGGAAGGTAGAACCCAGGAGTAAGGAGTAAACTTAGGTAAGGGAAGATTGGAAGTTTGAATCAACATTATAGAACCTATCAGTGCAAGTGGAAGATTTACCAAGATCACCCTAGTTTTTTTGTGTGCACTCTGCATCACAAACTCCTCATAAAACATATATTATGTAATATTTAGCTAAGCTAAATGCTCAAAACCTTGCTTATATGTCCAGTCATTTTTATATATTTTATCGAGGTCTTAAATGATATCATTGTCTCCCAATGTTTCAAACTTACAATGTATGTATGCATGTATATCCTCAACATGTAAAACACCATCCAGAATTTGTGAAAAGGATCCTACCAGTTCATCTCCCAATGATATGAAGGGGTATTTTTCAAACATGTACCTTGGTCTCTCCCTTACATCACAAACTACTAGTGTTGTCATAGAATCAATTTAAATTCAAGTGCAAATCTCAACATAGTCTCATAGATAAAATAAAGACCTTTTGTTCACATTTTAGGGCTCCCACAAATTCATTCTCAAACTCTTAAAATTAGCCTTGAAATCCTTTTTCTAGCTCTCTACTCTTCTTCAATTTGAAAATGGTAATGAATTCAATTGATCTTTTCCCTTATATCTTAGTAAAATTGGATCTACAATTAATGCATCCAAAAGTATATTCAAAAAGTTATTCCAATTGCTAGACTCCTTCAAATCCTTTCTAACCTCTAATATGTGCATTACAAATTTGTGTGGTTTTAGATATAGACTCCATATCATCATTCCAAGCTATTGCTGACTACAGAAAAAATAACTCTATCATTCAAGGGTCTGACATATTTTTGATGAAATTTTGCTTGTTTATTCCTAAACAAAGATAATCATGCTGATGTGGAAGGTTCAATACTTGGTACTACTCCTAACTTGTCTTCTGACGAATCCTTTGGCTCTTCTACCCACACTTTATTATTTTTTAGTGTTCCTTCTATTACAAATATCTTATCAATACTTTCTACCTGCTTCTTGTTAATATTCTAATCTCTTCTAACATTGTTCATGTTTCCTCTTGTATTAGGTATCCTCATGTTTTATGCTTTAAAATTAGTTGTTCTCATATTTCTATTGAAACCATTTAATCTACAAAGTATTGTTATGTTTCATAGGTTGTTACAAATCTAACATGTCCTAACTTTGTTTCCATATCTTGGTCCAAATTGATTAAACTAAACTTTGCAATCTCTTACAATATGTCCAAAGTTGTTGCAATTATAATAAAAAACTCCATTGGTAATGACGTTACTTGCTCCCAAAGGTTTATTAATTTCATTGTTAGTCCTTTCATGCATTCTCATGCTTGATCTTTGATTAGGTTTTCTAAATTCACTAGATCTATGCCCATAAATAGAGTGATTATAACAATAAACAAAAAGGGTTTAGAAAACTTACCTATGTAATCCTTCTTCTATCCAAGTTGGTTACATCAAATAATCCTCCATTGAATTGTCTCCTTGGATATCTAGGTTGTTTAGATTGGTTAGCCACTTCATTGTTCAAATCTTCTTGTTGACTAGGTTGTTGTACAAGTTATTGTTCTTATATAATTTTAGATCCTTTAGACGATTATCCTTCAACATAGCCAATTCCTATCATATCTTGAATAGGTATTTGTGCCATAATATATTCATCAATTTTCTTTGTGCCTGTGTACAAATTTTCTACATGTTGCTTGGTTTGTGTACGCTCTCCTTTCACAATAGTATTATACTTATCTAGTTCTTCATGTATCTCAATCTTGTAGTCTCAAGTTCATATGTCACCTTAGTAAGTTGTGATCTTGGACCTCAAACCTATTTTCTTCTTTCTCCTGTCTTCCATTATACTCATCTTCAGTGTTGTGATCTCAAGTTCATTCTTAAGAATTTCATTTTCCTTCTTAAGCTTTGTAGCTTACTCATAATCCTTAATTTTTTCAAGTGATTTCTTTTTCTTGGATCTTGTTCTTTTAATATAATCTTTCAATTTTTGAATAAAGTATTGTACAATTTTTAGCTTAATCTTCAACTTGTTTCTTTCGTCATTAACCAAATCTAATTCCTCAAGTGTTACTTCAAGATTCTTTTGTAAAATTACTAAATCCATAGTGATCTCCCTCAAGTTGTTAAACATCTTCTGAGTAATTGTTCTCTAATACCAATTGTTAGAAAGTAAATTAAAACTAATCTCACTAAGAGAAGGGGGGTGAATTAGTTATATGCTTTAAAAAACTTTATGCCCAACTATGGATATCATTTATGAATCTTAAACTTCCATATATCAGTAAACTGAAAAGTAAAACCATGCACAACATAAATTAACTCATAACACCATTTTTGTTAACTAGGGAAACCCCAACCAAGGGAAAATCCTGATGGGGATGGTACCCACAAAATGATCCACTAATCAAAAGTATCATGTGACAGATATTGACCTTATTAGGAGTCTATTACATGCATATAGTGTATTTATCCTTGTACGAGAACTAGGCCTTGTTAGAAGCCTCAAACCTATTAGAAATTATGATTTATAATACAAAATAAAAGTTGGGCCCACTGCCCAAACATGCATATATAACATTACAAGCTATATGAATAGATACAAAACCTTGTATGTATTGATATCTTGAATATTTAATATGTCTTTATAGTTCCAATTCACAAAGCTTTATATAACAGGTCTTGTCAACTAAAACTATCAAGTTTGCATCTATATAGTACATACAAAGTGCACATATAAAAATTATACCATTGCAATATGATTACCCACTTTGCTAGAAACAAAATGATCTTCCTTTATACATCAACTTTGAGTTGACGAACTTTCCCTTCTTCACACGCTACCAAACTTAATATCACATTTTTCCATGTAAGGGTTGACATCTAGGATGTCATCCCTACCTTGTCAAGATCTTATTTTGACAAATCAAAACAATTCATTGACCAAAATGTCAATAATCTACCAATTACCATGTTCTACACTATTCATACATGTCTCTAGAAATATTTCAAAAACATAAGCAAAACTCAACGAAACTTGTAGTGCTCTTATACATGTCTTCTATGATGTCCCTACTACCTTTCCCCAAGCACATTAAACAAAATATGTCTTTTTTTGAAGCTTGCCAAAAAAAAAAAATTAGCATGTGCATTATAATCTATGTTTATACTTAGACAATTTTATAAGTATACTTTTGTCAAACTTGATCTTTAACTTTTTTTATCTTAATAATAAGTTATTTTTCCATAAATGAAAACCCTAAAAACTACCCTTAGCCAAATTTCCAACATGTATATCATCTTGTGGGTTTGTTGCCCGTCGATATTTACCCTAATTGGTTTCCTTAAGAACAAATCTTTTGTTCAAGTGTTATGTGTTGTGGATCTTTCATTTATTGTTTATATTTTAGATCTATATTATGCTTGAGAGGTTTTCAGTAGTATCTGGTATAACCAAATCCACCGAACCCTCGTTGTGGTTTTCTTCATTGGGCCTAACATTTGAATTGTTAATGATATAATAGGGGCACTTGAAGTGACATTAATTGATGATACCATTTCTAAAGAACTAGATATGGTAGTTAAACTCATTTGGTAAGTTGTCTCATTTTGATAATAAAAAATATTAATTTGTGCTGATAAATTTGTTGAGACAAGACAATTAGTGAGAACTTAAGAAAATACACTATCTAGGATACTACAGTGTGTACTGGAGATTGTTCTAAATTGTGTCTAGATCTACAATGAATTTGATGGAATGAATCCCTCAATGTTTGTCTCTTAGCCAAAAAGATTCTAAATACCCCCTCATTCCTTGCCTCTTTGTCAAAAAGATTTAAGTGTAACAACTTGTTCTCAAGGATAACTTCAATGAAATTGATGGAATGGATAGTCCTCAAGCCTTGGCCCTTAGCCGAAAAGTTACAAATACCCCTCATTCCTTTGTTCATAGCTAAAAAGATTTTATTCTAGCAATCTTGATGAGCTTGATGAGATAGATAACCTTAGTTCTTGGATTGTAGTTGAAAGGCTTTCAGATACGCCTCATTCGTTGACTCTTAGTCGAGAAGATTTTAGTCTAACAACTTGTGCTCAAGGACAACTTCAATGAGTTTGATGAAACAGATACTCCTGAATTCTTGGCTCAAAGTTGAAAAGATTTTAGTCTAATGATATATGCTCAAGGACAACTGCAACTAATTTGATGGAATGGATACTCCTCAATGCTTGCCTCTTAGTGGAAAATAATTCATATACCCTTCAATCCTTGGCTCTTGGCTAAAATGATTCCAATCTAACCACTTATACCCATAAATAGCTTCAATGAATTTGATATAATAAATATGTCTCCATCCTTAGTCAATGAGTGTGATAGGAGTTGTTGATTTAATATACATGCCTATTGTTTGACAATATTGTGCACCAATAGTTGTGACTTTAAAGTTCTTATTATTATTTCTATAATGACAATGCTTAATTGAATGAAATGTTCTCATACTTATTAAAAAACAACCAATGATGTGATATCACAAGTATGGGTGTCCCTTTTGAGCATTGCCTACATAGTCGTCTAAACCTACCTATAGGATAGTTTCCCCATGGCATTGCCTACATAGTCCAACTAAACCTACCTATGGGATGGTTTCACATAATTTTTTAATTAAATTTTTAAAATAATAATAATAATAATAATAATAAATTTATAAAAAAAAAAAAATGCATTGTAATTTCTTATGTAAATAATAAATTTTAAAAAGGTGAGTTTTATTAGTTGGATAGCAATTGGCTCCCTTTTGCACTATAGTTGTGGGGAGAGGCGAGGGGCAGTTCTGAATACTTGACAAAAATATATATATTGATGAGCTATCATATTTGATGATGTGATGAAGAAGGACTTGCCAAATAATTGAAATTTTTATATAAGATTTTGAAAAGCCTAAAATTTAAATACTTGATTACTAATAAAAACAAATTGAAAGGAATACTAACAAGAGCTCTGTGGGAGCAAGAGTCCCTGCCTATTGGGATAAGACGAAAGATACATGACTAATTTGGGGATAGTATATTCAACTTTTAAGAAATTAGTATAATTCAAAAATTTCAAGTGAGAAAATATATGTGGTTTCAAATTTACTTCATTATGTATGCTATAATTCTAATTAGATATTATATTAAATGCTAGTAATATTAATTGACATCAAGAGATAGTATCTTACCGTGAGAAAATCGTGGACTAATTAAATGAGTCGAATGTGAATTATAAATATCACATTTAATTCAAAATTTTCAATGAAGACTATATAGATGTAAAATTCTAATAGATTAGTGAATTGCAAATGAAAAAATTAGCTCTAATTAACCAATAAAATAAGTTTTAAAAAAAACTAATACTAAAATTAACTAGTAAAAGAATGTGTAAAAAATAAAAAATTCATAAATTATATTTTAAATACATTATCTTATACATATTATATTTGTAGGGTAAACAAATAATTCTATACTTCGAAATTGTGTGCTTTGAAGAATGGAAGTGTAAAATTTTGAGTTAACAATGTAAATAACAATGTTTCACTCTTAGGCAAATGTACTCAAGACTAATACTTAATAATAATAAGTAGTCACAACACATAATAATGAATAATTTTATAATAGAAAACAAACATTAATTATATAATATTATATACTTTTTTATTGAACTTCTAAAATAACAACTACCAACAATATAGAAGAGGGAATTTTTTACTTGCTTTACATTTTTTATTTATTTAAAAACTTACTTTAAGTTAATATTTTTTCCCCAGCAGTTGGAGAATAAATTTCACAAAGAATTTATTACGATGAAAGAAGAGTAGTCAACTAGGGTTCATTTGAGTAAAATTTATACTCTTTATCATGGGTTTTTGCAAAATTTATGTCATATATTCTCAATATATCATGAATTTAAATAGATTTAATTTTTAAAATGAAATTAAGGCTATTGGTAAAGTTGATCACTGAAATCTTATGGAGAGTGAATCCTAATCAATATTGAGGTAAGTCTCAATATAAATATTAATTATATAATATGATATATTTTGTATTGAACTTCTAAAATAACAACCACGAACAATATATGAGGGAATTTTTTACTTGCTTTACATTTTTTATTTTTTTAAACCTACTTTAAGTTAATATTATCTCCCACTAGTTGGAGAATAAATTTAACATCACAAAGAAGATGTTGTTATGTTGGAAAAAGAGTAGTCAAATAGGGTTCATTTAAGAAAAACTTATACCCTATATCATGGATTTTCATAAAATTTATGTCATATATTTTCAATATATCATGAATTTAAATAGATTTAATTTTTAAAATAATATTCGTATTATCAGTTTATATTTGGTGTAGATTTAATATATGTTGGAAATTTTGGAAGAAGTAGCTATTTCAGTCTTCTTCATGACAGCTGCATCATTCATGAACAGATTTTCTTCTTCTTCACTAAAACTAAAAATCAATCCTGCCCTTAGGTATCAAAATTTGATACACCTTTAAATAGTTATGCCTAAGGATTGAGAGTAATTTGCACTACTGATATTAATAATAGATTAAGAACAAATTTCTCATCTGATGTCTTGCAATTACATGGGATAATACCTCTATAAAAAAGTTACATTAGCATTTTACAAGATTGTAGTAGATATATACAGCAATGTATTTCTACATGGAACAATACTTCTATCAAAAAATCACATAAGCATGTTAGAATATTGTAGTAGACATATACAACAATGTATCTTTAGAAGAAAAAAATTAGAACCAACATTCAACATGGATTTTTATCTTCTAGAAACCAGCAGAATGCAATAAAAGCTTTCTTCATTTTACAATATTTATTTAATCTTCAACACACAACTAAAACCTCACTATAGTAAAGGCTGGCGATAAAAATATCGGTCATGAATATTGTGAAGATGTTTCCAACCGCTAGGTCGGTTGTAGGTATGGGTCCTAATTCAATAGTTATTTAAGGAATCCTAGACTCAAGTATCGCATATGCATTCAAAGCTGGCCAAATCGCACAAGTATAGATACCAAACATAGGTAGAAACTCAAATCTAAGCATGAAATATATTATATGCATATACACCGACAAAAATATGGAGAAAGAAATGCCATAGATAACAACTTAGTGTATCATCAATCCTAGAGACTATGTGCTCCAAGCTTATTTTACACACCATTAAGGTAGGCACAATGCCAACATTGTTACATATCTCCTCCAAACACTGATAGTAAGAAAGGTGGGAAAACTATATCAAAACATTTAAGAGCAAGATGAAATAAAATAAACTATTAACAAGACTAATATTGCTTACTAATATTAGAAGCATACTAGAACCACCTAAATTAATATGTGCATTGAGAAACAATATGTATCTGCAACTTGCTTTTCTAAAATCCAAAATAGAAACATTGTCAAATAAAAAAAAAGACACGTGGAGAAGAAAATATGTAAAGAAAATGGTTAGCAAAAGAGGCAATGAACCATTAGTTTTTAAAAACTAAAAAAACAAATCCATTCTCAATCCATTGTCTATGAGGAAGAAGTACATAATGTCATGTTTGGTAAGATTCATAGAAATTAACAGTCTTTTTTTAATATGAAAACTATCATTTTTTCTAAAGAAGCACTAAATTGCTTAGTACCGATCAATCTAACAAGAGTATATAAACCAACATTCCAACTAAAATGGTACCCCAATTTCAAAATATTTTCTAAACAAGGATTGTATAAACCTATAGAATTCTAAACAAAAGTAGCGAGAAGAGAAATCCAATAACAAAGAAAACATACAAATACGAAAAGAAAGAACTCTATTTTTTAATAGGGAATACTCTTTTTTTGAAGAGTGTAAACATGTTTTCGACATATGAGTTTTAAACTTTGAAAATCAGCTTTCCAAAGAGCATGGAGCCACCCATTCTAGTCCCCATAATTTTTAGGGCTGAAGACTTGTCGCATGCTTGCTTCTTTCAGTTTGGGAGGCCTCAAGCAACCTTTAAATCTGGGTAGAAGGAGTTTCATTCAGGAAACTCATTAACTATTTCAGACAATTTCCATAAAGAAATTCCATGTAAACAAAGGTAATATCCTAAGTTGGATGGATATAAATAAATGTACTGATATTGGTACAGAGTTTAATAGACAATCTTCAAGATATCATCTGATACGATAAAGATGCAGCTTTCATAAATAACAATATCATAACATATATATATAGAAAAAAAACTTTTGCCACATAATGGAACAAATATTGAAATAGAAAATTGACACCCAAAATGTTCAAAATATGACCATGAAAATGAGAAGCCTGAATGCAAAAGATGTGTTAGCTTTTCAAAATAAGTAGCCACATTCTTTTCATTTGTATTTCTCTTATCTTCATTTCAATTTTCTTTGGACCAGATACAGTATACCATTTGATCATACTTGGGCTATGTTATAAATGGACACACACTTGGATAGTATCAAAAAGTATTGAATCCATATTTTAAAAGGATGTACATATCCAGGTAAAATTAAGAAGGAGAGTATATACATATTAAATTCACAGTAAGCAATTCCAACAAGGGGAAGTAGCACAACAAACTATAAGGTCTTTCTAAAACTGGGTATTTGTAAGACTTTGCAAAGAAACCACCTATGTTCAATGTTATGAAATGATAATCGAGCAAATTCCTACCTATAGATATAGTCGCTACTTTCCTAGTTTATATATGATAGCATCAAACCTAGACAACTCAACCTAAAAAAGATAATGGAAGCTGATTAATTTATGGTGCAAGAATCTAAGATCAATATTTAATAGTGGTCTTCCTTCTGGAAGTACAAATTATTTTCTAAACAAAATCAGATGGAATATGATCAGTATTCTATTGAGAAGTGGAACAATATTAGGTCAGTGATGGGAAAACAACCTGACTTTCTAGGATGTAGAAAATGTTTTGTTCTACTGTCCATTCTTGGTCTGCACATCCCACATAAAAGTCATATACCATTTTTGGGAGTAAATGCTTAGCCAATTCATTGGATTCACTCGAACTTATAGGCTATGAAGTCATTGTTTTACTACATCTAAGGCATATATCCAACATGGGTTCTACTCCATTCACCATTTCCTGTAGCAATGACTAAACCTATTAGGTACTGAATCCAAATTCTTAGAATGTTTTAGTAGTATACCTCTGTATCATTTGATAGCATCAAAATTTGGTGATTTTTTTAAAAAAAACTTAACTTGACTGTGTCATAGAAACCCTAAGATTAATACTCAATCTAGAAAATTGGAAATGAAAATAGCAAAGTCATAACCAATAACACCCAATGAAAACATTTAGGAAAACTCCACTAAAGAAGAAAGATGCAATGCATAACCAATAACACACAAATAAGATTACTATATATCATCCTCAATACAACTAGGTCAAAAGTTAGTAAAGCACCAACACGACGACTAGAAAATTAGATGAGCGAGATAGAAACATGAGTAGTATATAAATTCGTTCCAGTACTTTAATCAGGAAGTTTGACCAAAGACAACTTTTTTCTGTAGACAACAAAATTTTACACTTGATGTGTTTGACTGAAAGTTATTTGTGTATGTGTGAACATAGGCCAGCAAAATTGTGGAGTCCATGTTTGCGATTCAAAATTATCTATGTAATATATATTGTTCATCAAAGCCTTTCTATAGAGGCAAAAAATTGTTTCATAGCAGTGATATCTATCAAAAATATTGTCTAGAATAGATCTATGAGGTCTTCACTCCAATAGATGTGACAGGGTATATTGAAGCCTTCCAATGATAAAAAATGTGGACTGTAGTCTATAAACCCGAGTTGACTTGCAAAACATTCCAAAGTGGGGCTTCATTTAGTGGAAAAGCGGCAAAGGGTAATAAATATTTGACAAAGCAAAAGGAAAAGAAAGATGAATTAGTTGTAGCTTACGTTGGTGTTTTCTCCTATAATGGAGATGATACTGTCATTCATTGCAATAGAAAAGGTGCCCTATATTTCAAACGTTCAAAGCAAGTACACAAGTGTTGAGAGATTTTTCTTGTAGGTGTTGAATGGTATGCTTGCAAGTTGCGGCAAGCGCTCTTGAAACAATTTCCTAGTAATGGTATAGTCAACAATGCTAGTCTTAGTTTCTATTGTGTAGTGCAAGAAAGGTGCATAGGCGAAGGATGTGATTTGGCCTTATGCAAGACATTGGGTAGTTGCTTGGGCCAAGGATGGTAGCAATGAAGTTGGCTAGTTGCATTTTGTGCAAAGTAGCTGGTATGGCTACAGATAAGCATTTTTTAGCTGGGGTGTTCCTAACACCTAGGAAAGTGGGAATTTTGTTTATATTAGCTAGAAATGTCTTATAAGTGGAATATGATTGCAATATCAGTGGACAGATGGTATGGTTTTGTCGATTACCTAGATACTACAAGAGAGTATGTTTTGTAAAGCCTTTATTGTACTTTCATCGTTCAAGCTATCGATGTATGTTGATGGTGTTTTTTTAAGGCTGTTTGTGCCTCTAGGGCCACCGTGAACAACATTTTTCAGGAGGAGGAGCAGTGTTGTGGTAGAATGCAGGATTTGTTGGATTGCTGTAAAAGCTTGGGCATGGAATTCAGGAATGGTGACCTGCGATTTAAATGAATGTGTCAGTGAGCAGGGCAAGCAACTGTACATTGGAAGGAATTGAAAAATGAGTGCATATGTAGAAATGGGACAAGAAGATTACAATAGATGTGTTTGATATAGATTCTTCATCTTTGATGTGAAGCTCGTACTCCTTTGATGTTTGTTTGTGAGCTGCAACTATAACACTTAACATGCCAATTGAATAGTTGTTAGGTGACTGAATTAGTTCACATATTCTTATGTCAGGCATTAGTTTTTGGTGGCTGTAGACTTGGTCAATTATTTCAATAGCTATTTGTGCAGTTAGTTGAATGCAGTAGTCTGCGTCACCTCTTTCATACTCTCTTCTTTTTTAGAGAGAAACCTTTTATGCGGACACTTGCGCCAAGCAAGAGCTTTGTCATAAATATGTCAACTAATTGGTTTGTTATGTTGACTGTTATGGTCTTGTGACCATCACTATCAACAAGAACAACATGCACTATAGGAGCCTTTGCTGGGCTTGTTGGATTCTTGGCATACGCAGGTCCATAAGTGACAAGGACATCACCTTTGAAAATAGTACCAATTTGCATTGCACAGATATCCGCAATGGTGGATACATTGTTTTCTTCTATGCTGAGTCTATAAAGAGATTAGGTTAGTATTCTAGAGTCTTTAATGGTATGGTCATGAAGAATATAGTTTGAAGAGAAGAAAAATATTTATACCTTTTCCCTAGGTCTATATCATGAGATTTGCTACCATGCGGTACAAAGTTTTGTTGTCCATATGAGGATATGAATAGAGGTCTATAAAATGTAAAAAGAAGAGTTAGTACAAAAACTAAATATGTATAGAAATTAAGTAGATGCATGGAAAAGTATGTAATGTTGTGTATATTAGTGCATTACCTTCTAGTGAGAGATGAATCTGTTTTTGAAGCTCGTTTGTATCATTGTTGTTGTCAGCTTCATGTGTGTTGATTTTGGGTAGATCCATTGAATATTTGTTCATGAACTAAAATTTTGAAGAGAAATTCTATTGTTGATGTTCAAGTTGGTTTCCCAATATTATTTCCTCTTGAATAATAATTGGAATTTTTGAGTATACATATCATTAAAATTACTTAAACTTGTGTCATATTAGAAGATTATATCATTAACAAACTATCTTTTATCTAAATAGAAGACTTCAATCCACACTAAATTTACTCCTACTCTAACAATACTAGTTTGTGACACATGCACTGCAATTAGAAATCCCTAAGATACATATATCAAGATGCTTGAATTTGAGTAAAGATGACAATGCAAATGAGTTCTTCTCAAGTCTATAGATATGGCTTGAAATTTGAGATGTTAGGTAGTGCAAGGAAATGAGCTACTAACAATTGATGTACAAATCAAAGAGAAAGGCGCCAAGATGTAGGGTCATGTTAGTTGTTCACAACCATACAGTAATAATAATGAATAATTATTTGATGATTGATGAAAGATTTCTAGGCTTGAAAAGAATAAAATGGGTGTTGAGAGAAAAGATTTGTCTTTAAAAATTCACAATATACATAGTAGTTACCTTTGATATAAGGCATGGTTTTCCATCTTTGTTTTTGTTTGATTGTTGCTTTTTCTTTGGCCTTATTGTGGACTAGCACTTCCATTCTTTGTGCCATTGAGCTAGTGATTCAAAACACCTATGAAAGTCATATATTTTTACTTTCCTGTGTGGGGTTAATGTCTCTTCATGTTAGTTCATCTTGGTGACCCATTTCTACTTGAAGGTGTTTGATTTTGTAATGGGCTTCCATGCTACCATCTTTTGCCAAGAATAGCATTATGAGTATGGAAGCAATGAAATCAGTACACAATAGCCTTCATATTGCTCCAAAATGAGGATTGAGATGATGTGAATATGAGGTGGATCCCTACCATTGGCCTCATCTTCATCTTTATCATGACTGAGCCTAACTTCAATATTTGTATTGGTAACAAATATTACTAGTGACAGACCACTTTTGACATGAAGGAGTGTGAAGATATTGTATGAGGGAACTTTGTACATGAAATAAGAAAGCTATCTAAGATATTTGTTTTCTAATGCATGAGTAAAGAATGTAACCAGGTGTGTGAGGGTAAACAAAGGCTTTGTAATTTACAAATGGACTTGTAGAGAAATTGCAAGATGATCTAACCAATATGTATCTAGGACAATGAATTTTGTAGAGTCTTGATATATATTACAGATCTAGAAGTGATCTAGTAAAGTAACTGCAAATGTTGTTGCTTTGTCAATGATTAAAGAGAAGCTATATTATTCCATGAGCTTTGCAAGCATTTTTTTTTACTAGGTTGTAGCATGTCGATGTTGAAGTCTCCTATAATGATAGCTTTTGAATTTGGTGGCAATGATGTAAAATTATTAAGCATTAGGCTCAATATGTCATTGATAGGTGCATCTAGTCTAATATGAGCATTAGTAATTCAGATGGCATGGCCAATATGCAATACATCAATGGTAATTGATTCTAGCTATTTTGGTGCAAAAGAGTTTGTACTAAATATTGTAGTTGTTTTCATACAACAAGTCAAAATACCATGAATAGCAAATGAAGAATAGAAATTTTATAGTTCATGTAGCATTGGGAGATGTGCATGGGTCTTATATCTTGTTTCTTGGAGGCATAATACATTTGCTTTTACCAAGTCATGGTCGTGAGTGATTTCATCTACATGTAATGGAAGGCTGCGAGTATTTAGTGAGCATATGATAAGATGGAGCATTGCTAGGAGAGGGAGGCTATGTTGAATTTTCTATTTTGCTTTATTTCGAAGCCGTTCCATTTCCTTGTCGACCTTTAGCAAGACTTTGAAATTTTGATGTTCTATTTTATGTATCAAATATAATGTCTCAATTGTTTGTACAGGAGAAAGGGCTATGTAGGTTAGACCATGTTAGTATACTTTCTAAGGATCAAAAGCAAGTCTATCCATTGTCAGACCCTATGCCCTATGGATAGTTCTTACAAATGCTAGTTGAAGAGGGAATTGTTTCCATGTGATAAATTTAGTAGAAGTTTTCATTTTCCTAACTATTCTCATTATTGGGGTCCAAGAAGGTGAAATAGAGCTTGTGTATAAGTTTTGCATTTTCTTGCATTGTGATATGCCAATTGTAGTGTCATTGAATTCAATCCATAAAATGTCTTCATCATTTTTTGTATGTAATTGGAAGACTCCATCAACATCATTGACTAGTCCATCTTGTGTGTCAAGGTTAGTACCTATTAGCTCAACTAGAATGCCTAGCTTTAGATAGAGTACAATAGGCAATGACAATTTCTGAACCTGGGCATGAAAATTATTAGTGTGTGACTCTGTTTCATTGAGAGCCTCAAACATATAAATTATATTAGGAAAGAAGTCCAACATCCATCTATTATGTTTAGAAATAGTGGAGTTTTTGTGGAACAAGTACGAGAATTTAGGGTCGTTAGGAGCTTTCTTGTAACATATTATATTCAAGTAGATAAAGGTCTGCATCATTTTGTTGACTAGTTCTCGCATGATTAAGCACAGATATAAAGTGGTTTTTTGTTTGTCTTACAGCAATGTTTAATTCAAAGCACAAGACATTGTCCAACCAAAATGTGTATGGCATTTTTTCACCGTTTATTGTTGGCTGTTCAAAAATCCAATTATTGCATAAGGGTTGTGCTTGATACAAGTCACCACAGAATATGACGTTAACATTGCCAAATGGTTTTGCTATTGTATGTTTGATTTGGTGAAGTCTTCTATCAATATAATATAACATCCGTGAACCAATCAATGGCACCTCATCAATGAGCAAGACCTATAGTTGATCCAATTTTTTGCTTAAGTTGTTACGAGTGTTTGAGTCCAATGGAAACATCTTTAAAGAGTTACATGGCAAGTGAAAAATAGAATGTGCAGTTATGTCATCTACATTGAATACAATTTTCCCTGTGGAGGCAACAATAATGCCTTTGGTCTTGTACGGGTCACTGTCTAGTTCCTTATTGTAGATCCAGATCATTGCTTGGAAGAGGACTCTTGTTGTAAACATTTTACCAGTTCCAGCACCTCCTGTTAAAAATAAGTATTATGGTTTGTCAAATGCCAATCTCTTTTTCATAAGAACATCTTTCACTATTGACCATTGCTCTTCATTCAGTTGTCTTCGGAAGTTGAAGTATTCTTCATTGGGAAGAACAAATGTGTGGGAAATTTTCTGAGAATAGTAAGTGTCTACTGGCATTCATGTTTTGTGAGGCTTTTATATGTTTCATGTTAGACGTAATGTCGTATTTCTCAATTTCAGTATTGGTGTTTGCCTATGCATGGTCAATGTCAAAGTCTTGTGTTAGGTTATTATTTTCACTAGCTTCTATTGCAGCTTCATCAATGTCACCCCGTTTCCTATCTATTGGTGAAGTGAATTTTTTTCATTCCTAGTGATTTGTACTTTGTGTGTGTCAAATGTTGAAGCCCATGATGCGTGCTCAGTCAATAGCGAGGTTTCACTAGTTCTGAAAGGGACATAAAGCATGAGTTTTTCTCTACAAAATTTTTCATAATTAGTGTGTGGGTTATATTGTACATAACATATGATTCATGGTCTTGTTCTTTTGTTAGGCTTTGATGGGTTGTTTGGGTAAAAAGTTGTATATTCTGCAAGAGACATTTGTTCAAGGAGGTTTGGTCATTGTATGTATTTTTCTATTGCAGATGCATACATGATATTTTTGGAGTCATCTTTTTCTTTTGCTAATAGCTTGGGACTTTTACGCATAACAATCCTCATTTCCAGTGGAGAGGTGTTGATGAACATGGTACTTCTCGAGCTTCTTTAATGGAAAGGACAATGCAATATGGACTACTTGATAGGTAGACATTTTTTGGTAATTCAAAAATGTATTTCCTAATTTGCATATGAAGTGTGCCTTCTCATTGTATGCATAGGTGCATTGTTTTCATATTTGGTTAAATGCTCGTGACAATGTTTTATCTTGCTTTGTCATGTACGAGTAACAACATGATGCAGTAGCATATGCATCGAGGATAAATTGTGTCTGTATTTGCATACCATAGTGCAGGTACTTCTTTGGCAAATGAATTTATCCATATGTCAGCTGGATGCCTTTTGAGGAGGACAGTGTTTCGAGACAATGATGCTTGCAAGATGACAATGTAATCGACTTCTTCAAGTTGGAATTCATCAAAGAAATTGTCAAATGTAATTTGCTTTGTGTAATGTTTGCTTTCTAATTGTTTGAAGAAAAGTTTTGATCTATCTATAAACATAGGATTAGTGTTCAACAATGGCTCCAATATTGTTTTCTGTCTCATTAGAGGAAAGGGAAAGCTAAATCTACAGTTAGATGCTTTATACTTTTTGCATGTTTTTGTGTGGTGGTGATTTTGCATCTTGACAAGATGTGGATCTAATAATGTAGAGTCACATGAAATGTACTTTTCAATGAAATCCTCTATGTTACTATTTTTGCAGTGTCCAAAGATAGGTGCATCTTGGATCCATAACATGAAGTGCACATGTTCATTGCCTTGGTTCTGGAATTCAGTGACAAAGAAAAAATGAGATACTTTTTTGAATAAGGAATTATTTTTTAACATCATTTTTTAGAATGCATTTACCCCATGATTGAAATAGTGACTGGAAATTATTGGGTTTTTCCTTATTTCGAAGACCAGGTCTTTATCCTCCATGAACTCATTTTAGCTTCGTTGTTGTGTATTAGGGATATGCTAGAATGCATTGCATAGTGGCTGCCAAAAGTGTTCAACACTTGTTAATGTAATGAAAAAGGCTGGAGGACCAAGTTGTCGGATCATAGCAAAAATATTTTTCCTTATATTGTGTAAATAGTCAGGAGATGTACAAATACTTTTGAGCAATCTAAAACCTATTGGAAATCTCAAAATGTTTTCTAAGTTTGTAGGGTTTCACACATCGCTTGCATATAGTTTCTTACCTTTTAATTCAGCCTTTCTTATACAAACCCATGCTACTGATGATATTTGTTGGATTATTATTTTGATAGCTTTGAAGAAAATGTTTGTTATATGTGTTGATAAGTCATTGTCTTTATGCATAAGCTCCTACTTAGAAATCTTTTGGTAGGTGAATTGTTTGGTGATTTCTTCTGCTCATGGGAATCCAAAAAAAAATGTTGGGAAATTCATTTCTTCTAAGTAGGTATCTTGGAAAATGCCTAAAGGTTTGAAGCCTTCTGCCTATGCAATTTCAACAATAGTTGAACCAAGATTATTGATTGCATGCGATTCATTAAACCAATGTATAAGTGATTTAGGTTCAGGTTCATCTTCATCTTCAGAGATATTATCATGGGCATCTATTTCACCATCTATGGCGTTATCTGTTTGTTGTTGCATCTTCTTATTTGCAAATAGAAGTTGTCAGTCTTTGTTGATAGAGATTTTTTTCTTGGTATAGAATGGTGTTTTTGACAAGATTGTTAATGCATTCATGACATGAGCAGGTCTCACATTTCCTTGTGCATATGCATTTTCATATTGTAACTTGCACTTAAGTCTAGCTACAATAGTGTTTGTCTCATCAACGTCTCTAGGAAATGCATGCTACACCTTATCAAAATCAACAAGAACATTTATTATTGTACCATTCAAGTTGTACTGTGCTCTTTTGTATCCCAATTTTTTGATCTAGGAAAAGGCAATACGCAAGGAGACAAGTCTTTCTTCTAGGCTAGTCAAGGTTTGTATTACATGGTTTGGTTTATTTCGGCTTATGTTCCATGGAGCAGCATAATCAAGGATATTTCCATTTAGAATGGTATGCAGACAACGTTTGCAAACGAGATCATTTGTTGCAATTTTTTTTGTGGCCGGTTGAAGAGCGAGCATAGGGAAAGCATTGACAAATGCATTGGTGACTTTGTGGTTGTCTTTGTTGAAGCAGTACATTTCACATATTGTGCATGCTTTAGTTGGCATATCATTGATTTCATGTAGATATTGTTGAATTGATTTCTGTTGTGTTTTGTTTGGTGAAGTTTGTTGTTGAGAGCATGTAGCTAGATGTCTTCTGCGTGGCCTATGAAAAATGTATTTTTCTCTAATTGTTGTCACTATCCCTTCTTGTTTGATGATCTTGTCAGGGTCAATTGATTGATTGTTTTTCATGTTTTTTGGTGGTTGATTGCTATTGCAAATTGTTGCTTTGAAATGTCTAAGTGAATAATGAATCTTCACATTGGTGCCAAGTATAGGTGTACAACCGGGAGCACCTAATGTGTTTGCACAAGATGGTTTCCATTTCATTGTTTGAGTTGTAATTTCTCCACCTTGCACAAGTATATGTTCAGTTGGTCTGGGCTGATTCAAAAGTTCGTCCTTTTGTTGTAGTGGTTCGCAATGGCAATGGCCTATCATATCCTTTAAATAGATCAAGTCAATAGATGTTCTTGGTTGAGTACAATTACAATAGATGTGCACCTTAGATAACGGATTTGGTTTCCATATGTTGATTGCAATGTTGAATATATGTGAAAGCCATAGCAAGCACGTTGCACAACCTTCCAAGTTGCTTTTGGCATATTCTAGTCCTACATTCCAAACTAGTGTGTGTGCTTGGAATAGTAATTCGTTATCCGAGATGGAAGATTAGCTATCCATATGGAAATAATGCAATGAAAATTTGTTCTTTATTTTCAATGCATTGGCCAATGAGTGGGCCATGAAAAATCACAACGCAATTGCATCAAACCGGTTGTCAAGCAAGAAGGCTATAGCTGCAAACATGCTTTCACCATATGGAGATGTAAAATTAGCACATTGTTTCAAACCAATTAAAGCTAACTCTTCTTCAATTATGTCTCCAATATTTGGTATGGGGGACAATAAAGTTGACATTTTTTGTTCCATAGTTGGTATTGTGTTGTATGTACTTAGTCTTGAGAAGATAGGTTCATAGTGCCTAGCCAATGGAGTGATATCATGGAAAAGAATTGATATTATAGGATGAGGTGCATCTTTGTTGAAATGGAGGTATGTTTTTTTGCATGTCAATGACCAAATACATATGTGGATGTCAAGCCAAAGAGATAACCAATGGATACAAAATGTATCACCCCAGAGACCTAATTCACCTAGCGAGTTGGTTTTAGATGCGGAAAGATGTATTCTTCGAAAGTATGTGGCCTGGTAAGTTACTTTATGCAAATCATAGAGTATTGAATGGTGGAGCTCATGTGAAAAAGAGGTTGACGCTATAGCAGAACCATGGTAGAGTAATTGTAGGAAATAATCGACAAGTCCATTACAAAGTTCAACACATGTATATTGACAATGAAGCAATACTTGTATTGTATCAAATAAGCAATCACCAACATTGTAGTTAAATGAACTTATTCAAAAGAAATGTACGTTTTCAAGAGCATCGTCAATTGATGTAGCTTGAGATTGGGTGCTTGATTTGTATTTGTCTGGTATCAGTGAACTTCCTAATGCCT
Organism: Cupressus sempervirens; assembly: GCA_028749045.1. Classification (NCBI taxonomy): domain Eukaryota; kingdom Viridiplantae; phylum Streptophyta; class Pinopsida; order Cupressales; family Cupressaceae; genus Cupressus; species Cupressus sempervirens. Next base: position 588,748,363 of record CM053791.1, on the reverse strand, counting down.
GGCCTAATGTAGTTGATCTAGCTAAACTTGTGTTTGCCATTTGATGAATGAAGGAAAGATAAAGTAAGTGCATGTTGAAGATATGGGCGAGATACAACAATCTTCCTACACCAGTTGCCTACAAAAATAGCGAGGAAAACATGTTGTCAACTGTAAAAGTGCAAAGACAACATGCTTAGTTTTCTAGCAAAAATATTCACACAAAGTTATGCTATGGGAAAGATTCTGATCCATTCAAGCTAAGATATTCTGATCCTCAATCATGCATGAAGAAGGAAAACTTGGGACGACAAAATTATTTGACATTCATGCATTAACAAAAGCTAAGTTCAATGAATTCTATAAGATGTATGATATGTATCTTATAGATGTACTAGTCTGATATGGGAGGATGGAACGAGCCATAGTTCTAGTTACTTTTAAACACTGTAATCTTAATTTTAGTTTTCTGAAGATGCCTATAGATTGATGCTCCTTAATTGGAATGTAGACTATAATTCAAACTAGCATAAGACATTGACACATTGTATATTGTTCCTAGCACTAACATATTGTGTAAATCTTAGGAGCTAGAATAGAAAGGAGCATATGGTAAATAATCAAGGGATAAAACTATTTGACACAATTAAAGTTATTAATGCCTTTGTGCCCAGATATATCAACAATCATGGCATAATATTTAAATAGTATACATATCCTCCTGTAAGGAAACCAAATTATGATCTTGACATCTTTAGTAACTACTCTTCCAACAGGTTTATTGCAAGTCTATCTTATGATTGAATTTATAGCTTCTTTTAAGTTCAAGTATATTTGCATCAGACATATATTTGCATCAGACATGTTGAATTTGACATATTCTACAAACCTGAGATAGAAAGAGGGTCAAGCACAGACAAGTAGTTGCTAAAGCTTTTCAGAACCTAGGATCCTTATCAGTCCATAGGAAGAAGCAGGTAAAGATTGTGGAAGGAATAAAAGATTTCATAAGGGATACAACTATGTGAGACTATTAAAGTTATTAACCTCTTTGTGCCTAGATATATCAACATTGATAACATAATATCAAAACAGTATTCATATCATGATGTAAGGAAAGAAAACTATGATCTTAACATCTCTAGTAACCACTCTCTGAATAGGTTTAATGGAAGCCTATCTTATATTTGAAATTGCAGCTTCTCTTAAGGTCAAGCATATTTACATCAGAAATGTCCAAGTTCATATATTATGCAAACCTAAGATAAAAAGAGGGCCATCCAAAGATAGGTAGTTGCAAAGGCTTTTGAGAATCTAGGATCATTATAAGTCCATGGGGAAGAAGCAAGTAAAGATTATGGAAGGAATAAAATATTTTAGAAGGGAGGAAATGGAAAGCTACAGGAAAATAGAATGTCATAGGAGATGATCTTATATGTATAATTATTGGTCACAAATTTTGTCATCGCTTGGTAAGAGAAGACATATTCAAGTTCGAAAAACCAGCTAGATGGAGGGGAAAAAATAGCTATGTACATGGTCATATAACGTGGGAGAAGGAAACTAGCTATGAATCTAGATATAGCAGGGAAAGGAATTATGTGAGAAAATTGTATGCATACCATATTCATATGGAAGACATTGAAGAAAAACTTTATGGTGAAACTGCTTGACCATAGAAGTGGGCTCTTATTTGGCAGACATAGTAGCTGGAACTTCTAACAAAGTAGAATGAAGAGAGCAGATTCTAGAAGTGCTAGGAACAATGATTTTTGAACAAGAATTGAAATGCAGTGGAGAGGGAAACATTGAATAGGTGGTTACAAAGTATAGATACTACTATTGAGACATTGTAACTAGGCTTCAACCTTGGGAAGAGAAGACTTGACATCTAACATTGAGAGTAGTAATTGTGTGTTGAAGTGTTGTTGAGGCTAACAAATGAGTAGGTATAGAAATATAGCAGGCTATAGAAGTTTATCTTAAGTGTATATTTATTATGTTAGAATGTCTCATCGACAAGGATAGGAAGACTAATTCTAGTATGATAATCCAACTATATGAAGGGGAAAAATAAAAATGTGGCTAGTTGTATAAGGAAAATTATGGAAACCCATTCTGATTCTAGATATAGTATGGAAAAGAAGTTTGTGGGAAGATGCTATGCATACCAAATTCATGTGCCCAAGGTTAAAGAACAACTATATGATGGAATTGTTTGACCAGGAAATTGGACACTTATTTGGCATACATAGTGCACCACACATCATTTAATCTTGAGTTAGGGAGGCAAAATATGGAGTTATGATTCTAGATATAGCATGGAAAGGGGGTATGCTGAAAAATGGTATGCATACCGAATCCATATGGAAGAAGTTGAAGAACAGTTGTATGGTGAAACTGCTTGAACATGAAATTGGTCTCCTATTTCACAGACATAGTAACCATAATGTTTGATGAAGCAGAATGAGCAGGACTTATTCTGAAATCTCTACAAAGATTGTTTCTTGACAAAGAATTGGAATGTAGTAGGAAGGGAAACATTGAATAGGTGTTTAGAAGTTATAGATAGTGTTGTTCAAATATTATAACCAAGCGTCAACCTGGGGAAGAGAAGACTTTATGTCTAACATTGAGAGTAGTAATTGTGTGTTCAAGTTTTTTTTGAGTCCAGTAAATGAGAAGGTACAAAAATATAGCAAGCTATAGAATATTATCTTAAGTGTATATTTATTGGTTACAATTTGTCTCATTGAATGGTAAGATTAGACATAGTGCATGACACATCATTTAAGCTTAACTTGCAGAGGCAAAATATGATGTTAGAAGCATACAAATTCAAGGATTTTGATTCAACCTATAGGAGTGCACTCGATGGTAAGGAATGAAGAGGAATACATCAAAAACTTCTTTAGCTATCTTGATATTCTATCATCTTCATATTTACCTTAGAATAAACATTCAAATTGAGGATAAGGCAGTGGCTATTGCAGCGTAAATGGCAAGTCCATCCTAGGTCTAGTTAATAAATATAGTATTTAGTAACTAGAATAGACTATTAAAATTAATACTGTTCTACTATATAAATAATAGATGAATTAGATCCTTAGCGCATAATTTTGTTTTTACAATTGACACTAACCATTTTAGCAAGGAAAATTAAGTCTTAGATCCATATATAATCATTAGTCTATGCAATGATTTCTAGAAGATTAGTCTTCACTACAGAAAGCATGCATTAGGATTGGATTAAAACTCCCTCCTATTCCTTGTTTTATATGTAGAATTTAGAGACAAGCTAAATTGTATAAAGCATCTACTCTATTTAATTTGTAAAGGTATCTATCAAAGACATTCACTAGTCTTTTACAATTGACACTAACCATTATAGAAAGGAAATTGAAGTCTTAGATCCATATATAATCATTAGTGTATGGAATTATTTCTGGAAGATTAGTCTATAGTACAAAGATCAAACATTGGGATTGGATTAAGACTCCCTCCTATTTCTTGTTTTATATGTAGAAGTTAGAAACAAAATAAATTGTATTGAGCATCTACTCCATTTAATTTGTAAAGGTATAAATCAAAGACATTCATTAGTCTGCATCATAAATCAATATATGTAACCATATTGCACATCAAGACTTAATACATATCCATGGATAAGAAAATGCAATCACAATGAATTTACCTTTCCAGATGTCGAGTTGAGATCGCAAGCAAGGTAGGAGTGATCGATATGAAGTGGAAGTAGAACCTAAGAATTTTATATTAGACAAGAGTATCAGAGATAGTAACACACAATTGATAAAATATTATAAAAAGTAAACAAGTAGGTATTATAGTCTCCTACTTATAGATATATGCCCGGTCATATGAAGTAAGAAATAAATACAAAAGATGACTCTATGCTAGTTTAACTTTGCCCCAACTAAAAACTGATGTAGTGCAATGATTATTGTTTTTTTGGGAAAACCACTTGTTTAATATTATCCAAAATATAAAATGAACATGCAGAGCATAGACTAAATTGTAGGCACAAGTAATAACTGTGAAGAGAAATAAATTATTGAAATAGCCTAATAATTGAATGACAGTAGGAAAACATAAAACTTTCAGAACATTTGACAAGTCCTAATCATCACAAGATATGACCTTGAATTCAGAAACATAACAACAATATAAAGGAACTTGATGGTGACATTTTATGCTGCTCTACTTCTATGTTTGACATAAAAAAGTGTATCTAATTCCTTAACAATGTTGCGCATTTGAAATGTTGATGAGTTGGCCACTAGAAAGAAGACGTTCTGCCTCCAATTGCCATGCCCATGCTGCTCAAACTATTTTCTACTAATAGATGCTCGTAATATGATTTAGAATTGTAGGAATAATATATATAGGATTTTGAACTAATAAACATTCAAACATATGCTCGAACATCTATAATTCTTATTTCTGCAGTAAGGAAGTTTTTTCTAGTTTATTGTCTTGGTGTATTTTCACCAGTCTTATTTTTAGTACACATTTTAATTTATATGCATTTGATTCTTATCCAAGTATAATTAATAAGAAAAAATTCAAAGGAACGTAGTTGCCTTTCACTAGAAACCATTTTCATCGATGACGGAAGTTAAACAAATTACAAACATCAGTATAATTTGAGTGCCAAGCCAACAGACATGCTATAAGAGGATGATTTCCTAAACTTTAATGATTAAATGGTAAATTAATCAGTTTCCATTAAAATTGTAAGCCATGACAATAGCATGAATTAGTAATTACAAGTTTGTGTTTTGTTCGTAAACAATTACATCAAGAGGAGGTGATCAATTTGAATTAATTATATCCACACAAATATACCTGACCAACAGGACCTTACACTTATTAGGTTCAAAAGTTTCTACAAAGCAATAAAATAAACCAAATTTTTTTTGAATAGCTAGACAATGCGTGAAATTAAGAGCCATTAATTAGAAGGTGAAAATTTTCAACCAATGATGACTATGTCAAAGGAAGGGCTCAAAGGGGCTAAAAAGGCCCGCACAAGAATTATCATAGACCACAAAGACATTGGATGTGCCATCTAGATCCTACAAGAGTGGTTTTTTCTTATATCATTCGAGCTTAGCTTGGACTAAGTAGGGTAATTCTAGGAGCATACCTGATTAGGTTTTATAATCAATTACAATAAGAAACATTGAAATGGATAATAGCTAAATCCAACTCGTATAGTATGCCCCTAGGTAGGGTAATTCTAGGGGCATACCTAATCAGGTTTTATAATCAATTATGATAAGAAACACTGAAATGGATAATAGCTAAATCCAACTCATATAGTATGCCCCTAAAATAGCCAATAATTTAGAAAACCAGCTATCTCTAACCCCTCTGTTATGACACTTTGGACACATGGGGCAATGTGGGTTGGGTTTCACAATTCAAAAAAAATGGTTTTCTTTACTCCCTGCAAACAATGAAACTGTAATACTTCTTTTTTTTAAAAAGGATTAATAATTAATAAAATTAAAATCTAAAAGAACAAAAAGAAAGAATGATGAAGGGTTGCGACTTTTTCAAAAGGTAATAATTGTTAAAGGTTGTGACACTTGCCAAGGGGCAGACATGATGAAGAGATGCAACTTCAACCTCACATGGGAAGATATAAAGAAGAGGAGGTTTCATCTGAGGAGGATCCAAGAATATCAATTTGAGAGAATAATATATTATACTAAAATAGACTTGGAGAACCAGAAATTAGGACTAAATGACATTTCGTAAGCAACAATAGTGGTTCGAGGACACCCAATTATGAACATTGAAACTAAAACAGGAGTGAAGACATCAACTTCATATATATGACACAAAAGGATTTAGCAAGTTTGACACATGTTGAATAGATTCTGTGACATTTGAATAACTGGCCAAGCAATTAAATCCTTAAAATTTTGGGAATGGTTCCAGTAATTACAGCTTTAAATAGAAGAATATGGAAGTAAAATGAAAATATAATGTGAGTATATGATTTTCCACAAATGCATTACATAAAACAGATCTCAATGGGATCAAAATTGAAAATCGAAGCAGTGTTCAAACCATCTGTAAACCCCATGGATTGCGGAAATCTACTTGTTTTTATGCATTAAAACCCATGGAAACTCATGACGACTGAAACTAAAAAGCGAAAAAAAATTCTGAACGTTTGAATAAACTCAAAGGATGTAAGATTTCTCATTGGATTATTCCATTTGCACACATTTTCTATGCACTGCAGACTCCCAACTCTGCACATTACAAAGGGAAACCCTCCTATCCTACAATTTACAAAACTCTATCCCACACTAATAGAGCTTATCGCCAAAATGACCCAGTATCAAGTCTGTAATGGCACACCTAACAATAGAATTGGAGTGATTTGTGCGTTGCAATGGGATACTACCTGCATATGTTTTTGACGCTTTAATCAATCAAGGATTTAGGAGGAATTCACTGGAATACATGTTAACTGTATGAGACTGAACAATACACAACTTGGCAACACATCTATCCAAATAATATTCAAGCTGGGTTTCAACTAATTCCTAAAGAAAATAAATTAAAGTAACCGTGCCTTCTGACTTGCTATATTTTACCTTTCTCATAATAAGCAGCTGCTGTCTTAAAGCATAAATGTGTTTTATTGAAAAACTAGCACTTCACCTACAATAATACACTTTGATGTGTATATGTAAATATTGAGCTTACTGGTTACAAAAGAATCATGTTTGTAGGCTCTGATAAATAAATCGTTATAAGGTTTCAGAAGTCAATCATGCCAAAAAGGCCCAACTAATAACCAGACATGAAATTAGACCAGTTCATAGTCTCACATCATTAATAGTGATAGGATCCTTTTTCTTAAACCCTTGAGAGGTGTATTTATAACAAACCTGTGTCATTAAAGCTTTGGTGGGAGGAAGTATATTTTATTTCGCCTGTCCTTTGAATGGCTTATCAGATTTTCCCTTTCTCCACAACAATGGTGTTGGTTCATTTTACCCTACTTGCATTAGCTTCATTATGTAATGTGTAATCTATGTTTAGTTTATTGTTTGTCCCTCACCTCTTTCAACCTGATGCGAACTGTAATTTATGAGCCCAACAAATGCAATATTAAAAGAGAATTAAAGAATGCTACCTTGTTGATGTTACAATTTGGGCCATAAATTATAAAACTTGTCAACTAATTCCAAACAAAGAGATCATCAGCAATTTATCTAACAGCTATCCAAAATATATAAATCTAATTCTAATATATTTGAAGAAGTATTTAACAACTACCACAAACACATGAAGGTTGGTCTTATGCCTTTTGCCAAAAGGTGTTTCTTTAAATGTTTTACCTCCTACAGTGATGATATTGACCGCTTAAAATACCTCCTTTGAATAAAGTAGCAGTGCATACTAACATTCATGCAAAACATATAAAATTAAGAGAAAGTAGTCTATCTAATGAACACAGCTGGTGGATGCCACACAGTAACTAATGCATTAGAGTATTCTAAAATGTTGGTTCAATTCCAATGAAATGAACAAATGCATTAAGAATGTGTCAACAACGATAATAAGGTGCAAGATAACTTCAATTAAAAAATTAAAATACATAGAAAAGATGATAGACAATTTGGGCAAAAGTTGTCTCAAGTGGAATTATCACCCACGATCATCTAAAAAAAATATTACCCACATGCATATTAAGCAATAATTTCACTCATGTTACATCCATGGTCAAGATCTAGAAATCTATGCGCATTGCAAGCAACTTGTGACTAAAAAGTGTAATTCCCTTACCTCATAAAGGTGTGTAAAGTATTAAGTAATAATTTTACTATTGCTATATGCATTGTACAACTATAATAGTTGAAACATGTTAATGAAAAAGTTCAAAAATGTTACCATGGCTATAATAAGATAAGCTGTGTCCGATTGTGTATGTTTTTCATTGGTATATCAGGTATTGATGAACTTGATTATTCATGGTCAAAATCTAGAAATCCATGTATATAGACACGAAGAATGACATGCCAATACCTCATAGAGGTGTAAGCAATCATTTAACTATTGTTGTATCCATTATAGACACAAAATTCTTGAAACATGGTAATAAAAGATATTAAAAAATACCAACAAAGCTGCAATAAGATAATCTATGGGCTAAATTGTGCATGTTTTTCATTGGACATTTTAGGTATTGATGGGCTTGAAATTTCATATCACGCTAACAATTGTTTGCAGGTGTTGATGGAATACTCATAGAATTCTGAAGCATTGTGAAAGATAACACAGTTTCGCCTAAGATCTCAACTTGTTGCTTCACAAATTTAACAAACTTATAAAGGGTTTGAAACCCCATTTCTCAAACCACAATCAGGATTCCTAAACATTCCAAAAGACTTGATTAGGGATTAAAATATTACCATTGAAATCATTCTTCCTAAGCCGAAAGCAAACCAAAAAAGTCAATTCAGTTGAACAACTCCAGGGAAATTGAAAACGAATTCAATTTCAATTTTGACTTGTAGGCTCTTAAACTGCTATTTTAAGAAATCCAGGTTAGGTATTTACATTTGCTTTCTAAATAAAATACTGCTATGACTGATATTGTTTGAACCCATTTTCAAACACTGGGCAATGAAATTTGAGATAGTTTTAACATAGGAAAAACTAGGAACATGTAAAGTTTTAACAGATAAATCACTGATAGCTGGCAACCCCTTCAACTGTTGCTACAACATTAGAAACCCTAGAAATAATATCCGTTCGACCCCTTTGCAAAGTTTGCAGACATAAATAAAAAAACCTAAAAAAGCTATTTTCTAACTATAACCGCAGAAGAAGTAGAATGCCTTTGTTTAAACACTAACAAAAAAGAAAATGCACATAACTTTAAACATCCACCTTAAGGAAAACAAAACCGAATCGACCCTCAAAATGGCCAACCACGCAAGACGTAGGATAAGGACTCTGATCCCTCAAAGTTTTGAAGGCTTCAATCAGTAGGTAGATGTCGTTCAAAGATTTGCATAGCTCGAATCACTGCGTTAACGTCGGCTGATTCTCCAAACCCTCAACAATAATGCATCATGTGAATGCCTTGGAAAGGTGCACGATGTCCTCCACAAACTCAAACACAAACAAAATCCAGTCGCTTGCATCTTGCCTTTAACACTGCATCGACCTCTTAAAAAATGGTTTTAATGCGCCATTGAAAGAGTATTGAGAATAAGCATATGAAAGATTTCACCGTCCCATTTGCCAGCTGCCTCCTCCTCGCACATGACGATCACAATAAATATGACAGCTGGTTGCATTTCCACATGTACTCGCTTAGCTTTTTCTTTTTTTACTATTTAAGAAAAACAAAACGAATAAAACCACTGGGATAAAAAAGAAAACCAATAGGAAAATGAGGAAATTGGAATAAACTGGCAAATTAGACACTGATAACTACTATGCACCATAGAATATATATTTTTTTTTGCCTATCATCCGAAAAATATAGAAGGAGAATTAATAATTCATCTGAAAACAATAGTCTCTGCGTTTTAAATGGCAGGGACTAATAAAAACAAATTGAAAGGAATAACCCCCATTCTATTTGGCAGCTAGGGTCGAATGTCAAATTTAGGCCGTACTGACCCACCGGAAATGGTTGGGTTTACGGTGATGGGTAACAATAGATGGAGCTCAGAAAATTGTCCCAGATTAATTGGCCTGCAGGGCCCCCATGTCGTATAGATCCACTGTTTCTTGATCATGTCCCGTACGAACACTTGGAGTTGTGGGTCAGCCCGTATTGAACAGAACTGTCCATTTCTTCAGAAATACGATAGATGCATAGAAGGGTTCAGAGGAGCTTCACTTTTGAGGTCAGCATATCTCTGAACTGTCTCTCTCACTCTTCGGTGCAGGGTAAAATGTGACGGTCTACTGTACGACTGCTGCCCAAATTTGACAGCTTACCCAAAATGTACGTCTTTCTAAACTTTTGTATAAATATTGATTTTATGTCCAGGGCCCAAGGCTGAGGCTGAGGATTTTGGGGTTTTTTTTTTCCAAAATATATGTATCTGAGGAATTGGGGGTTAGTTTATTTTGGAACTTTGGAGTTTAACTTTTAGGTTTAAGATGAGTTCTTAGGGTCTGTTTGGTTGGAGGGAATAAGAATGTATATTGAGAATAGGAATGACTATTCCAATAACAGCTATTTTTTGGAATGAACATAAGGTCGTTTAGGGCAAAATAGAAATATGTATTTGTATTCCGTATTTCAATTTGCACACCAACTGGAAAATAGAAAACATAGAAAACATTCACTAGACTTATGTACACATTCACTGAATTAGGAACTGAATATTCCAATTTAATATTGAACAAGACCTCTAGAAATATCTTTTAGGAATGACTATTTCAATAACAGTTATTTTTTGGAATGGACATAAGGTCATTTAAGGGCAAAATGGAAATATTTATTCCTATTCGATATTTCAATTGGGAAACCAAGTAGAAAATAAAAAACATAGAGAACATTCAATAGACTCATGTACACATCAACTGAATTAAGAATTGAGTATTCCAATTTAATATTGAAGAAGACCTCTAGAATATCTTTTATTATTCACATCTATTTTTTTAGAAATAATTTTTTTTTTTGACTAGTCACATCAATTTGCTAAACAAAGAATGGCAGGCACCCATTGGACTACAAAATCTGGCTCATCTTAATTAGGTAGGACTTTTGAGAGCAAGGGATCGCTAAGCTACATATGGTTATAAAAACTGACTGCTCTTAATAAGATAAGACATCAAACAGCCAGAGGATAAAAAAATTGGCGAACATTAATTGGATGAGACTTTGTTTTAATTGAAGAGAGTTCAACTATAGAACAGCATCATGGCTGTTCAAAGAATTAGATAAGACTTAATATGGCTATACAAGATTTTTTTTTTCAATAATAAAACTAGTCTAAATGATCTTTAGGACTTTTCTAAACCAGGAACATAAGGCTACAAAATCTAGATATGACATTGGACAACTGCATAGGAGTCTAAAAATTAGCTGACCTCAGTTGGGTAGGAGACTAATCTGCCTAGTGTGACTAAAACACTGACTGATGTTAATTAAATTTGTTTTTCCCAAACAAAGGATGCCTTGTTGATTAAATTAGATAGTACATTGGACAGTCTCCCAGGCGTATAAAAATTGACCGCCTTCAATTGTATATAGATAGGACCTTAAACTGTCCCACTGGATATAAAATCTGGTTACGTACATGGGGCACCAGAATGTACAGTGTTATAGTATATTTTACCATTGTGATCTTATAAAATATACTATGTAGTCATACATTCAAATGGTCCCATAGCTATTGTACAAAAACATGTTTGGTTCAATTGAATAGGACTTTCTAAAGTTAGGACAGGCAGGTTATCACAAGGCTAAAAGACGACCAGATTTTCTGATGTCCTTGTATATTTGTTATTTAGTCTAATTTACATAACAAGTATTGTTTGTTAACATTGGTGTTCTGTAGTTTAGAGAAATTGTTTTGCCAAACTAGGAATTAACTCTGTCTGAGGAATTAACTCCATCTGTGTGTTAAGATTTTTCCTCTTAATAGGAAATAGTGATAGAAAATGACAGTTGCTTATCACAAAAACTCAGTTAACCCATCAAACTGACGGTGAATGATAATGTGTCACGCTATCCAAAAAGGTACAAATTTCAGAAGCCCAAATAGGTCGAAAAGGGTTTTAAAACGTGTCAATTATATAAGCTGCAAATTGCAGGTCCTCGAAATGCGTTAAAGTATTGTGATGGGAACAAGTCGTTAGTAATGTACTAGACGGCATTGAAAATCCTGGACTCTCCATTGCCTTTTAAGCAGAAATATCTGCAGAGTGTAACCCAACCTGTGACAAGTTGTGGGTCTTGAACTACAGCCTGCTCCTGTTTTTAGTCTTTGTAAAGATCTCATATGGCAGGCTTTTCTGTTTATGATCAGACAAGCATGAATTCAGACTATCCATTATTGGATTTTATGGATGAATTGCTTGCTGCAATAACTAGTGGCACACTCTCTCCTAACCTGTGGTCAGAGCCCAATTCCACCCTTTGGACAGCAGGCAATAATAGCCCTGATTCATTTCACATTCTGGGAAACAACACTGTCTGCCCTCCATTGGATACAAATGGATTAGGGCATCAGCCAAGGAACTTCCAATCTCTTTGGGGCTCACAGAATGATGAATATCCATTTGCATTTGAATGTGATAGTTTGCCTCCTGTTTTGGAGCATAATGTGCAAGAGAAGAACCAATGTGCTGAAAAAGCCTCGATATCAATCACCAAAGCTTTTGAACCAGAAAATTGTGATGGTGAAGTGTTATTAGTCCACAACGCTGAAACAACTCCAAGTCGGAGGACCAGGAGAAAACTTAAGCAGAATGGCAACTCTTGTGTGGATAAGGTATCTGTACCCAATTCTATTGAGAAGCAACCTTTCTTTAGCAGTAGTCGTAGAAATGTTTCATTGTTTGAGTTGAGCATATATGTTTCCGAATCAATCATATATGTTTTAATTAACTTGTTCTTATTCATGATTGTCTAGAAACCTTTGAAACAACATTTCAGGTTACAATATTTGATCATTCTAATGATATCTCTACTTCTGTTTCAGGAGTTGGAGGAGGATAAATGCCAGCAATTTAAGAGATCAAAATATCCTCAAGTGGGCTCTGATAATAAAGAGAGTGAAGCTCAATTGCCTCGAAAGATTGTGAAGAAGGAACCCAATGATGAGTCTTTTAAGGGTTTCATATGTGTGAGAGCAAGGAGGGGCCAGGCTACAGATAGCCATAGCCTTGCAGAAAGGGTAAATAAAGATCAATTCTCAATCTTTTACATTTATTATGAAGATAGTTCATATGTACACTATAACTATGGATTATAAATTGCTATCTGAAATTTTTATATTTAAACCTAGTACACGTATACACATTTATATTTTCATTATAGGCCAGGAGGGAGAAAATCAGACAACGTATGAAAATGTTACAGGAACTTGTTCCGGGCTGCAGCAAGGTACAATTCCTTTGCCTCTTTACTTAGCACTTACAGTTTTTCAATATATTTTTCAATAGGCTTGTCGTGGTCCCTATTTTTTAGGGATTATACTGTATGTGAGTTTTAAATCAGTGCTTAAGATCATACCGTGACCCATTCATGTGATCTGAAACATTGATTTAAAAATTCATATATAGTGTAATACAAATAGAACATTAAGTAGAATTATAAATTTTTGAAATCTGATATCAATAAGGTCTCGTTGTTTTAAGGTTGTAAGCAAGGCACAACTGCTTGATGAGATTATAAAGTATGTGAAGTCTCTGCAGAAAGAAGTGGAGGTAATGAGAATTCATATCAACATCTGAATTCACTGTACATATTTTTTTACTCTTCTTTTCATGACTTATATTTTGATACATATCGAATGATTCATCATCTATAAGTAGAACTCTAATTTTTAAGATTAAATTCTAATTATATTGTCATTAATATAATAAATCATGATTACGCTCATAAATTTTGCAGTATCTTTCTGAGAAGCTGGCATTGGCATCTGAATCATATAACCCTGAAAGTGATGGTAGCCAGTATGAATCTGTAAGAATTAGTATCTCACTATGTCTGATTTGAAGTTTATTTTGACAGTAAGAAGAAAAATAATAAATAGGAAATACTTTTTATAGAATATTATTGTGATAAATAAATAAATAGAATCAAAAAACAATTAATGACTATTGTTTTATAGTTCTCATGAATTGTCTTTCCAAGTTTTGCATGCAATTTCTGATGGTTACAGTAACTTGAACAGATATACCAGCTCTGACTTAGCATGGAATTGCTTGGAAAGATATAGAACAGTGGGAAACCGCAACTCAACTACAAGTACTTAAGCAATTTCTTTATGTATATTATTCTCTATACATCTTAGATAATTTAGATTTTGAGCTGTAGCATTTTAGATTCCTATAATAATTACAGTCTATTACAATAGTCTGTAAAATTTCTGAATTAGATTATCTTAACTCACTCTCTTTATCTAAATTTATGTATTTGTTGGTATAAAACTTTTATGGGTAGATTGAAAAAAACTTGGATTATTTTAATCCATGTATCTGTAATATCTGTTGATGTATGAAATTATCTGTTAAAGGTATAAAAATTTTATAAGTAGATTATGTGTATGTAATATTTGCTGATGTATGAAATTTTCAGTACATAATGATAATTTATAAATATTTTAGACTTAGATTATTTTGATTTAATTTATCAATCATTATACATTTTTCATTGTCTAGGATAATAGTTTGTAAACAAAATTATTAGATTATTTTAAGTTTTATAAACAATATTTTTATTAGGTTTCATAATTATAATAATTGTTAAAGATGTGATATTTTCAGGATTCATAACAAGAAATTATGAAATTATGAAATTATTTCCTACTTATCAAGAAATTATGAAATTTTCACATTAGACTATTTTAATTTATTTTATTTATTAACGTTTTCACTCATCTTCTATTATTATAGTATTTATTTAATTATACAATTTTTAACAATTCAAGACAATAGTTTTGGATTAGATTATCTTAACTTTCTTTATTAGTATTTGTGGATATTTATTGTAATCAGTTTGGTTTAACTAGTTATTAACTAAATTCATTTACACTCAATTAGAATGAAGTATTTCTATGTTATAAGAGTGCTTAAATAATTTTCTAAAGTAATGTGTAAAATATTTAAACTAGTATAGATATATTAAATAAATATATCTAAAGAAATGCCAATAGATATCCACTACAAAATGTTTAAAATTTAATTTACTACACTCAAAACTATTTATATTTCCTTTCTTTTCCATTTGTTTTGTTTTACTTGTTTTAAATTGATGATTTATATGTCCAAAGATTATATTTTTAACAAATATTTTATTTGGTGTGTATTAAATTAGTTTTAATACTATAATATATTTATAATAAATTTTAAAATTTTGACATGTAGATGGTTGTCAAATTTAATCTAAAAATATAAAACTTAACATTAACATGCTCACACCATGACACCACCCATTCTACCATTGTAGAATGCTTATCGGCATTAATTTAACAAACTAAAAAAATGATTTTTCTTCACACTCATTAGTTAATAAATTTGAGGTCTTATACATTTTCTGAAGAGAAAAATGGGTCTGCTTAAAATTTTTGGTACTATGAACAAGTAGAAAATTAATCATCCATCTTGCAAACCCCAATTTTTAATTCACACTGCAAATCATTTTGATGTATTACAAAACACCCAAATGGTTGATCAGTAGCCAGAAATAGAACCATTGAAACTAGTCCCGACAGATTTGCTGCATTTCTTAAACTGCATGAGGAAAGGAGTAAGGAAATTTCAAGGCAAGATTCAGGAGAATCCACTACCAATACAACTAGAGAATAGAACACTAGATGGAAAATGATGAAAAACAAGAAGTGTAGGCTAGACAGGAGTCAAAACTTGATGATCCTAGACAGAGAAAATTTTTGACGGAAGCATTGGAATGGAGATGGTAGAAATAGGACACAAATACCACTAGGGAAAAGAAAATATGGTCCAAAGAATCTAGCCCAAGTTAATCAAGGTAATAAAAACCAAGTACAAACTAGGTTTTCCTCATTCTTATCCAAAGATCAAGCAAATTATCTAGGAAATAGATCTGATGGGAAGCCCTATTCGGAACATTTAAAACCAATAGTTATTTCAACTGCTAATAGCACACCCATAGGTAACCCTAAACTACCTTCGCCATACTAGAATTTCGCTACAAGGATAACACTGCCTAATTTCCACCAAAATAATAGTTTTTGTTAGAAACCCAATAATGAAGTAATCTTAGACCAGCTTAAACTCCCACATACATTGCCTAATCCATATTTGCTCCCACATAGATAATTTTTTCCCTCAACCCACCTTAACTCAAGCAATTAGACTTATAGCACAAACAAACTAGAATTGAAATCCATGATTATCATTAGTAATGAAACCCTAGAAGTAAAATGACATGAAAGCCAATTGAAAGGGTTGTATCGATTTTGGGATGCCCTGAGAGACAAAGGAGAAAGTTTGGGGGACTAGTTTCAATCATTCAATCTGGAATAGGTAAGTATATTTCCTCTTTCTCACAGATTAATTTAGATCCATTGTAACTCTAAAGTAACTAGAAGAGAAATGTCGTCTTCTACATTATGCTTTTTTAAAGGCTTTATGGTTAATTTTTTCAAATGGTTACCTAATATTACTGAAGAGTCAATTCAATAGTTCAAATTTTTGAAATGGTTAATCATTAAAAACATTCCAATGGAAATATTAGATTCTCAAACTCTAGGTAGAATAGGATTGAGTCTAGGAAATCTGATAGGAATAGAGGTGGACAAAAAGACCCATAGCAGAAGAAAAATACTAGTTAAGTTAAATTCAGAAAGTGAAGTAAAGGGAAAAGTTAAAATTATAACAAACAAATCTATTTATAACTTACAATATGAAGAATATGAAGGACCAATCATAGACATATTGCTAGTCAATAATTCATCATCAATATATCCACCAAATCTTGAATTTAAATCCATAAAGAGAACTACAAATCTTAAAAAATTAATCAACAAATAAAGTGCAACAAATGCTGAGAATTTTCTCAAAGCCATCACAAAGGAAGGTGATCATTTGGGCCAATGCATTAGAAAGGAATCTAGAATACAAAGTATGATCATTTGAGATTTAGATAGTGAGGACATAGAAGAAGGAGAAATTCAAGATAGTGAAAAAATTAGGAAATTAGAGCTTTCCACAAATACTCCTAATGCATAGAACCCAATGAAAAGGAATTAAAGACAATGTTGAAAATAGAGCCAAAGTTATGGATCCAAATTTGGAGAAGAGTTTAAAGCTTATAGGCCATAAGCACAAGGAGGATGTCAAAAAGATTTAAATTTGTGATAAGTGTGCATAACACAACATGTCAATTGATGACATAAGAGAGAACCTAAGAACATACAATCAACTTATAAATGGGTTCATCCTAATTCACAATGATATTGTGGACTAGATAGAAATCTAGGAACATGCGCACACACTTCATCAAGAAGTTAATAGGGAAAATTTCGAAAAAGGAAAAAATTTAAAATGTGATCAAACAAAGGAAGGAGTAAACTATAACAAACATTTATCTCAAAATAATTAGTACACTATGTGCACACTCAAAGAAAGAACAACGACTAGGAATAGGGAGAAACAAACAGGCAACAAAATTGTCATGGAAGCTAGTAAAGATCAGTCAGTACCCATCAAGAAGAATGAGACATTCAAAAGTCCAATCATCTGAGCCCCCACTTTGATGATAAATAAGAAACCAAATAATATGGAAGGAAAAACATCCATAGATCATAAAATCAATAGTGAACACAAGATCAAAGAATCTGAAAGGATAAACACATTGTAGACAAGCAAAAAATATATAAAAGAGAAACCTAATAATCACAAAAAGAAAAAATTAAAATTCTAGTTGACTCCAGAGAATGGAAGAAATATATTTTCAACATCAAGGAATAATCTTCTAACCACACTAGTTGCATCAAGCTTTAAGTTCTCTTTTCCACCAGACACAATAACTATTGAGTTAGAAAGTGCTTCAGCAAACATTTAGCAAAAGAAACTTAATAAGATACCTAGGGAAGTAGCAACCTCGTTGAAGGAGATGTGGATAGACAACTTTGGGAATACAAAAAATGCAGATAAATGCACAGATGAATTCTGGGAAGAATTCAAAGTATTGGATCAATTAAAAGAAGGGCAAAATTCTGAAATAGAAAATGGGAATAGGAAAATGATTGAAGAAGAATTAACAATGGAAGAAGAGGTGAGGGTCATTTAGGAAGAATTACTGGAAGAAATTAGAATGGAAGAGCTGGAAAACAAGGAAGAAACAGGTGAGCATGCATTTTTACAATTAGAAACAAATAAAGGAAAACTAGGGATAGCCCAACTATAAATGGGATCTCTAAACCAAGAAGTGGGGAGCTAGAAAAAAAAAAGAAAGAGAGGTAGAAAATCACTAGCAGAGTTAAGGGTAGAAATTGGGAAAACAAAAAATCAGATATGGGACACATTGAAAGGTTGGAAGGGGAAGACCCTTCCCTATGAATAATGAAGATAACAATGTGGAATGTTAGGGGACTAAACACCCCTAACAAGAAGCGCTTACTAAATGAAATCTCACCTTATTTGATTCATAACTAATATTGATATAGGAAATACAAACTAAACAAACAAGAAGGTGAAAAACTAAATAAAAAAACTTGTCTCCTGGAAGACTCTACTTCAAGAATCAGAGGGAGCCTTAGGGGGAATAGATTTGATGTGGGATCTATGGAAGATAGAAGTAGAAGAAATATCAATAAACAAAAATTGAATTGAGGGAAGAGTCAAAATCCATAAAGAAGACATTCAACTCATAATCATAAATGTTTATGGGCTAATGCAAACGATAGAGAAGAAATTGCTATGGAATAAAATCAACAACTTCATCAACCACAATCAAGAAGAGAATATATGGGTAGGAGGAGATTTCAATGCCATTTTAGACTTAAAAGAAAAGAGAAGAGGCTCACAATCAATAACACAAACTTTGGTGGATTTCCAAGAATGGATTCGACAAGATAATCTCATAGACATCCCCTTTATGAACGTTCAATTCACTTGGTTTGACAGGAGAAAAAACTTTTGTCAAATAGCTAAAAGACTGGATAGATTTATATTTAAAGAAAACTTTCAGACCTTCAAATTTGCATTTCAATCTTCAATTCTGCCTTATGCCAGCTCTGATTACTTCCTTGTCAATCTTGAAATCTTTGAACGCATTAAACCAAATAGAAATCCATTCAAATGTGAAAAAATGTGATTCAAAGATAAAAGTTTCATGGAAAACAATAACAAATGGTGGTTGAAAATAGAAGTGGAAGGATCTAAAATGTTTTGTTTTTTTTTTCAAACTTAAAATTTTTAAACGATATATCGTAAAATGGAACAATAAACACTTAAAAAAAACATTTGAAGAAAAATTAGAAATAGAAGAAGAATTAGAAAATCTAAATTAAGATGTCATCCAACAAGGAATAGATAACGATGAATTTGAAAAAGAAAAAGTACTTGCACATAAACATGAAGACATTCTTAATAAAGAAGAAATATTTTGGAGATAGAAACCTTGAGAAACATGGCTTCAAGAAGGAGATCGTAATACCAAATTCTTCCATAATAGTACATTAGGTAATAGAATTGTCAACAGGATATTGAAATGCAAGAATAATATAGAAACTCTAATTGAAGAACCATAACAAATAGTGCAAAACTTAGTAAATTACTACACTGACATTTTAAACAACTACAAACATTCAAATCTCACAACTCAAAAGGTATTGTTAGAATCAATACAAAGACTGATTACTGAATAGGAAAATAAGATGTTAAACAAAGCATTTACAAAAGAAGAAATTTAAAATGCATTATTTAGTATAAATCCTGATAAGTCCCCCAATCCTAATGGCTTTCAAGCATTCTTTTCTTAGAAATGTTGGCATATATTAGGAGAGGGCTTATGTGCTACCATAGAAGCAACTAGAAACTCAGGCTCGCTATTGTCAAAGATTAATGACACTTTTATTACACCTATTCCCATGAAATATGAACATTTGGAACCTGGAGACTTCTGCCCTATCACTTAATGTAATACCATCTACAAAATTATATCCAAAACATAAAAAAAATAGGATTAAGCTAGTACTCCCAAAATTAATTAGTGAAGAGAAATTTGGCTTTATCCCTAATAGATCCATTTTGGATGGAATTATTATCATTCAATAATTTTTACGCTCAGTTCAAACCCGTAAATTAGCTTGCATGCTCATGAAGTTAGACATACAAAAAGCCTACAATAAAGTAGACTAGAGATTCCTATGTAATTCATTAGAAGCCTTTGGTTTCTGTCGGCAATGGATTAATCTAATCTATAAGTACATATCAACACCAAAAATTTCTATTTTAATCAATGGAACCCTAGAGGGATTCTTCAATTCATCTAGAGGAATCAGACAAGGGGACCCCATTTCACCTTTTATATTCATCATTATGGTAGAATCCTTTGGAAGGGCCATAAAAAAATGCCCTTACAATTATCCCCAAGAAATATGAACATTTGGAACTTGGAGACTTCTGCCCTATCACTTAATGTAATACCATCTACAAAATTCTATCCAAAACATTAAAAAATAGGATTAAGCTAGTACTCCCAAAATTAATCAATGAGGAGCAAACTGGTTTTATCCCTAATAGATCCATTTTGGATGGAATTATTATCATTCAAGAATTAATACATTCGATTCAAACCCTTAAATCAGCTTGCATGCTCAAGAAGTTAGATATACAAAAAGCCTATGATAAAGTAGATTGAAGATTCCTATGCAAAACATTAGAAGCCTTTGGTTTCTCTCGGTAATGTATTAATATAATCTATAACTGTATATCAACACCAAAATTTTCTATTTTAATCAATGGAACCCCAGAGGGATTCTTCAGTTCATCCAGAGGAATTAGACAAAGAGACCCCATTTCACCTTTTCTGTTCATCATTATGGTAGAATCCTTTGGAAGGGCCATAAAAAGGCCCAAACAGAAAATGAGATTTGGGTTATCTATTACAGAAGAGGTCAGTAATGTCACATGCCAACAATTCACTGGTGACACAATAACAGTAGGGGTTAGTACCCTAGATGAAGCTAGAAAGTATAAAGAAATCATAGCTACATATATGAGAGTGTCAGGACAAAAGGTAAATAAGGAAAAATCTAAAAATTTCTTCTTAAACACCAAAACAAATATAGAAAATAACATTTTTCATATTATGGGATATAAGAAAGGTAACTTCCCTTGCAAATATATAGGAATACAGATAGATAAAGGATCCAGGAATGAGAAAACCTAAGGGTCCATTTTAGAAAAACTTGATAAGAAAACTAATAATTGGAAAAGTAAATGGCTCACTAAGGATAGATGGGTAACCAAGATCAAATTTGTATTATCAACAATTCCTTCATACCAAATTCCATGTCTCCCACTTTTGAATGGTGTTAAGAATAAAATAGTCAAGAAATTTAGGGATTTCTTCTAGAAAGGGACAAAAGAAAAGAAAAAAACAAGAATTAATCAAATGGGACAATATATGTAAACCTAAGAATCTAGGAGTCTTAGGAATTAAAAATCTTAGTTGGTAGAATGAATCTTTTGGGGACAAATTGGTATGGTGAATGTACACAAATAAGGATGATAAATGGGTAAATCAGTCCACCACAAGGATTGATCAACACCTGAAACTTCATGTTACATTGTAGACCTCTTATCAATGATTTCTTAACATTGGATATTGGTCGAGGGGAAGAAGCATTATTCTATGAAGATTCTTGGGAAGAACTTCCCAAGCTCAGCTCTAACACTCTCCTTGAGACCATTAAACTTAAATTGATCAATCAATGGGGAAAGTTTGTTAAAGACTACAAATATAGAGAAATTATTAATCAAATAGAAATATGGAAGTGGAAGATAGTGGAAAACACTGAACTTACAAATCAAGAAAAAATATAGTTTAATCAGTATATTGATCAAAGACTAGTCAAACATATAGATCGTTGCAATAAGTAAATATGGGGGGGCTTGAAGGAAGGAACATACAGGGTTAAGCTAGGTTATGAGCTAATAAAAAATTCACAAAGATGGGAACAAATAGAAATCCCTCTTTCTCTTTGTTGGGATCTTGCATACCTTCCCAAAGTAGGTATATTCTTGTGGACAACATCCCAAAACAAAATCCTCATAGTAGATTGGTTCACCAAAATGGGTTTTGAAGGACCCTCAAGATGCCCCATCTACAAAAAGACTTTAGAGATGGTAGATCATCTTCTTTATCAATGCAACTTTGTCGAATCATGTTGGAACTAGCTTTGTGAGAAACTTAATTGGTCCTTAGCTCCCCAGCCCAATCTCTAGGAACACCTAATAGGCTTGCCAAAAGATGGACAATCTAAAATATATAACTTGAGGAAAGTCTCACCATCTATTCTCTTATGGGAGATTTGGAAGGAAAGAAATAAGAGAACCATCAATAGTGAGGGTATGTAGCTTAATTGTTCCCTAACCAAAGTAGAATCTAGTATCACAGAAGTTATGAATAATTACTTAAGCAATTACATCAAGGAAGAAGGAGTATTCTTAGAATGGGATGCACTTATGAAAAGGAACTAGAAAAATCTAATCAACCCCCCTTGAGGTTTATACCAAAACTAACAAATGAGCCCGAGAGAATTCCAAATGGCTTCCCCCACCAATAGGTTGGGCTAAGGTAAATTTTGATGGTGCGCCTAGGGGAAATCTAGGGATTGTTGGCCTAGGTTGCTACATCATTGTCTCAGATAAGTGGATCCTTAAATGGGCTAAACCATTCGGTATGTGCAAGATCATGGTCAACCAAACTATGGCCTTAAGTGGCAGTGAAAAACCAACAAATCAGGGTTATGTCAAATTGACACATAATTTTAAAGTGGTTCTGGACTTTATATCAAAAAGTTGTAAGAAAATAATTTGTAGAAAATTGAATATAGTTTCTAAACTACTAGGCCTTATCTGAAGAAAAAAATAATTGATTAGTCAAAAGTTTGGATTTTAATGCAGTACTACAAAAATTTCAGGGCAAAAATAAAAAGTAGGTGTATGTCTAACCACCTTAATCAAAATCAAATGATAATATTTTTTTAATATAATTATAAATATAAAAATTAGACTCATGCTTGGATGTGACACATATTTTTGGGTATTTTTATTACAAATAAATAATTAAATATGAATTTTCTACTAAAACTTCTTTGGAAAAAAAAATCTCGTGTTTGGCCACCTTAACTAATAGAAAACTTTACCAAATTTAATTTTTATTTTATTTTTCTTATACTAGGCGAAGCATAGAATGTGACGCAACTTTTGGATTTAAAAAATGTTATACCGTTTGAAAGTTATAGCTATTTTTCAATCAGTATGTCAATCAACACTTTACAATCATCTTCATTGAAAATTAACTAATAAATACTTATCGAACTCAAAATTTGACAACAATTATATCGATGGAATCTCGAGAGTGTTATAAAAAAACCCTTTTTGTTTCATTCAATTTCAATGAAAATAACATTGTCAGATGGCTATCCGAAGTCTGAGTGTTAGTGAAAACCTTCTCAAACATATTTTTTGGGTTGACCAAATAGGCTTGGTAAATAGCAAGCCTAATTGAATACTCAAAATCAAATCGGGTATCCGATCAGGCCCCTGATTTTTCAATTGAAATTTGCGAGGGAAATTTGAGAAGAAAGATATTCCAATTGCAATTTTGGAGGGAGGGAAATTTGAGAGGAAATAAATTTGAGAGGGAAACTTTAGAGTGTTTTAGAGGGAAATTTATTTGGGGGAAGTGTGGAGATTGATATTATTATTATTATATTATAGTAATATGTATGATTATTATTATTAAATATAATATAGTTATAAATATAATAATAATTATTATAACTAAATATAATATATTAATATATATGATAAATATTATTATTATTAAATATATATAGTAATATTATATGACTATTATTATATATAATAATATATATGGTTATTATTATTATTAAATCTATAATCTAGTAACATATATGATTATTATTGTTATATAATCTAATAATATATTATTATTATATTAAAATATACAATACTATATTATTATTAAATATAATATTGTCATAAAATGCATCAAAAGGGGTCATAGGTTAACCTATGACCCCTTTAGATGCATTCCCAATGGGTCCCTAGAGGTCCTAGGGGTCCTAGGGACATAAATTGTCATGAAATGCATCATCGACACATTGGAACCAACCAAATGCATCCCTAGGGGTCTTAGGAACCCTAGGGACATAGGTTGTGATGAAATGCATGGAGAGGGGTCATAGGTCATCCTATGGCCCCTTTCGACCCATATAAATGATTATAATATGTCCCTAGGAGTCCTAGGACCCCTAGAGACATATGTCATCATGGAATGTGTCGAAAGGGGTCATAGGTCATCCTATGACCCCTTTCAACCCATATAAACAATTATAATATGTCCCTAGGGGTCGTTAGACCCCTAGAGACATGTTGTAATAAAATCTGTCGAAAGGGGTCATAGGTCATCCTATGGCCCCTTTTCACCCATATAAATGATTCTAATATGTCCCTAGGGATCTTAGGACATCTAGAGACATATGTCGTCATGAAATGTGTCAAAATGGGTCATAGGTCATCCTATGGCCCCTTTCGAACCATATAAACAATTATAATATGTCCTTAGAGATCTTAGTACCCCTAGTGACATATGTCATCTTGGAATGCATTGAAAGGGATCATAGGTCATCCTATGGCCCTTTTCAACCCATATAAATGATTCTAATATCCCTATGAGTCCTAGGACCCATAGAGACATATGTTGTCATGGAATGTGTTGAATCAACCCATATAAATGATTCTAATATGTCCCTAAGGGTCCTAGGACCCCTAGTGACATATGTCATCATAGAATGTGTTGAAAGGGGTCATAGGTCATCCTATAGCCCCTTTCGACCTATATAAATGATTCTAATGTCCCTAGGGGTCCTAGGACCCGTAAAGACATATGTCATTGTGGAATGTGTCAAAAGGGGTCATAGGTCATCCTATGGCCCCTTTTGACTCATATAAATGATTCTAATATATCCCTAAGGGTCCTAGGACCCCTAAAGATATATGTTGTAATAAAATGTGTCGAAAAGGGTCATAGGTCATCCTATGACCCCTTTTGACCCATATAAATAATTATAATATGTCCATAGGGGTCCTAGGACCCCTAGAGACATATGTTGTAAAAAAATGTGTCAAAAGAAATTATAGGTCATCCTATGGCCCCTTTTGAACTATATAAATGATTATAATATGTCCCTAGGGGTCCTAAGACCCTTAGAGACATATGTCATCATGGAATGTGTTGAAAAGGTCATAGGTCATCCTATGACCCTTTTCGACCCATATAAATGATTCTAATATGTTGTTAGGGGTCCTAGGGCCTCTAGAGACATATGTTGTAATAAAATGTGTCGAAAGGGGTCATAGGTCATCCTATGACCCCTTTCGACCCATATAAAGAATTATAATATGTCCCTAGGGGTCATAGGACCCTTAGAGACGTATTTCATCATAAAATGTGTTGAAAGGGGCCTTAGGTCATCTTATGGCCCCTTTCCACCCATATAAATGATTCTAATATGTCCCTATGAGTCCTAGGACCCCTAAAGACATATGCCATCATGAAATGTGTTGAAATAGGTTATAGGTCATCCTAGGCCCCTTTTGACCCATATAAATGATTTTAATATGTCCCTAGGGGTCCTAGGGCTCCTAGAGACATATGTTGTAATAAAATGTATCGAAAGGGGGTCATAGGTCATCCTATGGCCCCTTTCAACCCATATAAACGATTATAATGTCCCTAGGGGTCCTAGGGCCCCTAGAGACATATGTTGTAATAAAATGTGTCGAAAGGGGTCATAGGTCATCCTATGGCCCCTTGAGACCCATATAAATGATTATAATATGTCCCTAGGGGTCCTAGGACCCCTAGAAACATATGTTGTAATAAAATGTGTCGAAAGGGGTCATAGGTCATCATATGGCCCCTTTCAACTCATATAAACAATTCTAATATGTCCCTAGCGGTCCTAGGGCCCATAGAGACATATGTTGTAATAAAATGTGTCGAAAGGGGTCATAGGTTATTTTATAGCCCCTTTCGACCCATATAAATGATTCTAATATGTCCCTAAGGGTCCTAGGGCCCCTAAAGACATATGTTATAATAAAATGTGTCAAAAGCGGTCATAGGTCGTCCTATGGCCCGTTTCAACCCATATAAATGATTCTAATATGTTCCTAGAGGTCTTAGGGCCCCTAGAGACATATGTTGTAATAAAATATGTCAAAAGGGGTCATAGGTCATCCTATGGACCCTTTCAACCTATATAAATGATTATAATATGTGCCTAGGGGTTCTAAGATCCCTAGTGACATATGTTGTAATAAAATGTGTCGAAAGGGGTCATAGGTCATCCTATGGCCCCTTTTGACTCATATAAACGATTATAATATGTCTGTAGGTGTCCTAGAACCCCTAGAGACATATGTCATCATGAAATGTGTTGAAAGGACCTATGGCCCCTTTCAACCCATATAAATGATTATACATCCCTAGGGGTCCTAATATGTCTCTAGGGGTCCTAGGACCCCTAGAGACATATGTCATCATGGAATGTGTTGAAAGGGGTCATAGGTCATCCTATGGCCCCTTTCGACCCATATGAACAATGTTAATATGTCCCTAGGGGTGCTAGAGCCCCTAGAGACATATGTTGTAATAAAATGTGTCGAAAGGGGTCATAGGTCATCCTATGGCCCCTTTTGACCCATATAAACGATTATAATATGTCCCTAGGGGTCCTAGTACCCCTACAAACATATGCTGTAATAAAATATGTCGAAAGGGGTCATAGGTCACCCTATGGCCCCTTTTGACCCATATAAATGATTATAATATGTCCCTAGGGGTCCTAGGACCCCTAGAGACATATGTCGTCACAGAATGTGTCGAAAGGGGTCATAGGTCATCATATAGCTTCTTTCGACCCATATAAACAATTCTAATGTGTCCCTAAGGGTCTTAGAACCCCTAAAGACATATGTCATCATGAAATATTTTAAAGGGGTCATAGGTCATCCTATGGCCCCTTTCAACCCATATAAATGATTATAATATGTCCCTAGGGGTCATAGGACCCCTAGCGACATATGTCATCATGGAATGTGTTGAAAAGCGTCATAGGTCATCCTATGGCCCCTTTTGACCTATATAAATGATTCTAATATGTCCCTAGAGGACCCCTAGAGACATATGTCATCATGGAATGTGTTAAAAGAGGTCATAGGTCATCCTTGGGCCCCTTTTGACCCATATAAACAATTGTAATATGTCCCTAGGGGTCCTAGGACCCCTAGAGACATATGTTGTAATAAAATGTGTCAAAAGAGGTCATAGGTCATCCTATGACCCCTTTTGACCCATATAAACAATTCTAATATGTCCCTAGGTCATAGGTCATAATAATAATAATAATAATAATAACAACAACAACAATAACAATATTATATGTTGTTATAGTAACAAATAAAAATAATATACAGTAAAAATATTATAATATAATATAATAATCATATATATATATATATAATATTATAAATAATAATAATAACAACATAATATATTATTATATATTAATAACATAGGTAATAAAAATAATAATATATATTATAGATTATAATTTGTAGATAATAATAATAATATATATTAATAACATATATAATATATTACATTATTATATTTAATAATAATAATAATACAATATAATAATACATTATAAGCTAACACATAACTCATAACTCATATAATAATATTATAAGCTAATACATTATAGTAATTTATTTTTCCCTCCAATATTTTGGTTCAATATCAGATATCTGATTTGAAATCGGGTATTTGATCTGAAATCGGATACCCAATTTTACTAGCATTATTTTCTCAAAATATTCCCTGTCACTGCAGACCCGACAACATCATTTTTTGTGAGCCTTTTTCATAGGTTTTAGGAAAAGTCACATTTTGGGGCCCAAACAATTGAAAAAAGTTTGATAATATATCCCTAGGTGTCTGATATTGTCATCTGAATGGGGAGCAGTAGTCATCGAAAGGCTAAATGCAAAGGGAAGGTATTCAATGAAGACATTGTGACATATAGGAAAAGGGACAAAGTAGAACACTGAAGGAGAAGACAAGGTATGTTAAATGTGAGTCAAGTTGACGATGAATTAGTTGAAGGTGAAATCATAAGTCAGATAATGAATATGTGTAGTTGGAAAATGAAAATGTACCAATTGAAAATGATAATGCTAAGATTGAAAATTTAGAGAATGAAAATTTGGAGGATGAAATGCTACCAAGTCATATTGTAAATTGCATGATTGACCATGCTGAACATGACAATGCATAGGAACCTAATGCATAGGAACCTTACATATCTCCTAATTATAATCGACATGAAGGTTCTAGAACACCAAAATGGATAATTGAAATGATGATTACCAATTCAGAAGGGAAAAAATTAGAAAGAACCATTCAATTATGGGCTTCAAGACTATATAAGATGTTTTTTGGCAACAAGACAGTGATAGAGCAATGTTAGCTTCTTATGCAGTTATTAAAGTTGCAAAAGATGAGACCTATGCTTTCCAAATTGAAGATTCATGTCAATAAAAAATTGGAAAGAAATGCCATTATTGTGAAGATCTTTTTAGTGCTCTCAATAGCATTGGGAAAAATAGTAAGGAGAAGGATAAGAGATCTTCTTGAAGGGTTATTACAACATCTTTGGTAAGTCATCATTTGAGAAAGGGTAGATATATGAGACAAACTTGTATTGACTTGAACCTAAATCATACTACTTTGAGAAGAGCACTTAGTCAATGACAGAGAATTGATGATCCTCTTCAAAATGAAACATGGGCTTTTTGTGAGAGACTTCCACATTCTAATAAGAAGCTATCCGATGATGTGAAGGAAGAAATTACACAATTTTGGCACTCCAACTCACGAGTATCACCCAATGCTAAAGACGTGTTAAAGTTGAGAATTGGCATCAGAGATCGCATGCCACATTCTAAACACTATTTTGAGGTAAGTCAAACTATGTTGTTCAAACAATTTAGAGAGAGTCATCCAAGTCTTCATATATCACAAAGGGCTTTTGAATCTTTGAAGCCATTTTATTGTGTACCACTTAAAATTTGAAATACATGTTGCAAATATCATGTTGAGTTTTCTATGCATGAACTATGATGCTCCATCTGTTCTACTTTGCATAGTAAAGAAATGTTGGAGAATTGTGGTGCTAGTGGGCTTCCAAAATCGTCAAGTGACTTCCTAGATCAATTTTTATGTCATAGAGTTGATGGTTGTTTCTTTTATAAAAATGCTTGCTTAAATGAGAAGTGTTCAGAATGTGGTGGCTTATCCAAGTTTGACACATGTTTCCATGAGGGGTGCGAACAAGATCTTGGAAAGACAATAGTTAAAAAAAGGTATAGAAAACGGTGAAATACACATTGAAGAGTGGGGGTGAGGGCTCTAGACGTGAATTGGTTGCAAAAGAAATTAGTGTGGCTAGTTTTATTTCAAATTTCAAGACAAATCTTTTCTACAAGTATGCAAGACATAGTCATAGGTCTCAGTTGTTGGATCAACAATTTAGAATGTGTATGGAGACTTTTCCCATTGGCACTATTATATCAATTGTTGATTTTGTTGAGAACTACACATTACAACCTCAAAATGAGACACAATCTTAGTATTACAACTCCATTCATATTGCTATTTTCATCCACATAACATATAGACATGCCCCTGATAGTGTGGAAGATAATCAAAAGATTATTAGAGAGTATCATTTTTATATGAGTGATGATAGATCTCACTCTCATGAGTTTGTGCAACATTTTTTGAGAATTATTTTGATTTCTTACAAGAGCATGCAATTGCTATGGATAGACATATCATTTGGTCAGATAACTGTATAGGTCAATTCAAGAATGCTCGCATGCTTTATTGGTTGTGTAGGATGCATGTAGAGAGGGGGGTGCCTCATACTTGGAGTTTTTTTGAGTCCGGCCATGGGAAAGAGGAACATGATGGAGCAGGGGCATGTGTGAATAGAGCTATAGTTAAGGAGCAATTGAAGATTTCAGCAATAGAGCTTCTTGATACTCGGAGCATTGTTGATTGGTGTAGTTTAGCATTATCACAGGGGGGGACTCTTGATTCATTGGTACACAGGTTCTTTTAGTTGGTTGATGAAGGGTCCATAGGTGATAGATCATATTTTTCTACAGTGAAAGTCTAATAAAAAATGCATTCATTGTAGAGCTCTGATTCTAGTACATGGACCATTTGGACATGATAGCTAGCTTGCTTTTGTCCTAGTTGTTTTTAGTGTGATTGAGATTATTATGAGTGGAGTGAGTGGGTGGACACATGGGCTCCACATTATCTTAATCCATTGTCTATCATACCCTTTATAAGAAATGATGACATGGAAAGTCCACTTGAGCATAACCATCTATCAGATCTTCTTCAACCAGGGCATGTCTTTGCATTGGTTGCACCATAGGGGATTGATGAGAAATCTGATTATTGGTTAGCACGTTGTGTAAGAGGTAAAAAAAATCTTGCACAACCGATCATAGATGATGATGGATTCACATATCCTACTAGTTTAGTGGTTGTCGCTGGAACATGGCTGCAGGCATACATGCTTAGAAGGAATGGAATTCCTACATTCAAAGACTATCAAAAGCACAAATAATTCTCATATATTCGCATCTTATTATTGCAACAAATGTAAAGTTGTTGAAGCATCAAGGAATACCAAAAGTAAAAGAACTTTTTACTATTACTAATGCTGATCATGAAGCCCTGTTGGAGACCCTAAAATAGAGAGAGGACCCTACTAGAACACTCGACTAGGTATATTTACTTCTTACGTTATTTTCTTCATAATGATTCAATGAACTGATGATTATCTTGTTTAATACAATAAGTTACTAATATTTTTTATGATATTGGAATGTAGTTACATCATGAAGAGTGGGGGGGGGGGGGCAAGGTGTTGGGGAGAATTCCTAAAATTTATGATGTATTATGATGTAAAATGTGAAGTTTTTTATATATATGGTTTTTGTAATAATGAAAAAGATAGGTTAAATTAATTACATATCCTAATTTTGTATTTTGGTAGGTTCTTTGTAAGGAATTATAAGAGGAAGATATTGAACAAGTTCTTGTAAATCATATTTGCATGTGATACAAGGCTCTAAGGATAATTTTAAGAGCATTTATAGCTATATGAATATTGAAGCAAGGAGACAATGAAAGAAAATTGCTTCTGGATATCTTATTACAAGTTTTGCTTTTTTCTTATTTGACATAGAGCTGACATTATGATTATTAAAACCATTTTTATCAAACTAATCAAATAAGACAAATCTAGAAAATACTAATGAACAATTAGAATACTTGATTCTTTAAAAAACAATTTGGGGAAGGTGTCAATAAGTTTGATACTCATTCACAATGAGGCATTGAAACAAGAAGTGATTTTATGATGCTAATATTGTGTAAGCCTTTTACTACAAGTCTTATCAATGCATTTCATTTCTTTTTATGGTGTGAAGTTTCCATTGTATATTTTACTCATTATTTTATTCTAATAATGTGATCTTGTATATTGTTAAAGTTAAACCCTTGTCTTTTTTTCTCTTTACCCATATGTGACAAGTTCTTGCATACATGTGTTCTTTAGGGTTTCATGAATTTATATTGTTCAAATTCTTCAATGGAAAAAAAATAAAGCAAGTCTACAAGGCTCCTTATGACCATCCACTTTTGTAATGGACACAAGACCCCATGGTGCAACTATACTTGCCTTGGGCATCAATTAGTCCAATAAAGTGGATTTTTAGTTATTTCTATATTTTTTAGGCAGTCTAGGTGTTTAGAACACTATTAGGGTCCCAAGGAGTTTTTGGAATCTATTTACAAGAAAATTTTCAATAAAAGTTGTCTTAGTGCAAAAATTACAAAAAGTTGCTTGGCAACTTTTGCAATTTTCTTGACAACTTTTCAAAATGTAACTCCTAATGGCTACAACTATCCATAGGTTGGTTTAATTAGTTGCAAATAGCCTATAAAGGCTTTGAAAATTTGAATAAGGAGATAGATTGAAAAAACACATTGTACTTGCTCTCAAATCAACAAAAACTTGCTGTTTCTAGTGCATTTTTTCTGATTTCTCACGTGCAATACGAAACCAAGTGGTTGTAGGGTGAAATTTTTGCATTGATAAGTTGAAAATATTCATTTAGAAGATCTTGGTTTTGGTTTGAAGTCCCTATCAATCATTTTACAAAAGATATCCTATTTTCTTGGTTGCTGGTTTGAGAAACCCTTAAAATCAGAGTTTGGTCACAAAAATGACCCTAACTTGATTCTCCACTAGTGGATTTCTTTCCATTTTGGCATGGAGAAAGTTAGGGATGTACTTTATCATATTTTGGAAGTTTTGGAGCAGGAGGTTGCATTGGTGAATTTTGAGAGCGAGCCCTAGGTAAAATATCTTTATGTATTTGACCCTATTTTGGAGGAATTTGTGTGGATAGGATGGTGAAAAGAGTTTGAGGACTTGGAGTAAAAATAAAGTACCCTTATTTGATTCTAAAGAAGAATTTTGTGGTAGAAATTTGACTTTATGTACCCATTCTTGACCATTTTCCTTGAAAACCAAGCCTAAAGTGGCTAATTAGGCATGTGTACTTGGTGTTGGTTGAGAGATGCTAGAGTGGAGTTGGCCTTTGAAACTTTGGATTTTTTTAGTACTTGGAAAAGGGTACTTTAATTATCATTTGATTTCCTAGGTCCTTTGGTAAGTTTTGGAGTTATTGGTCAAAATCTGTTTTAGGAAACCTAATAGGCTACTAGGTCTAATTGAGAAAATTGAGTTGTGGTTTTTTGGGAGTGCAACCAATGGTTGGTTCACCTTTTTTGTGTTGATACCAAGTTGTTCCAAGCCCTTACTGGTGGTGGAAAGGCCTAGAACACCAAAATCCTCATTTTTCCCATTTTGAGGGAGGTTGTCATATTTGCATTGAATTGGGTGCATGTGGTTTTGGGTCTTACTTCTGGAAGGTAAGTCTAGAAACCTTTTTTAGTGTTTGTTAGGAGGAGTATCATAACTATTATACCAATGTACTAGTGTTAATGTATAGCCATTTTATAATTGTGAATGAAAAAACACCTAGCTACATTAATGGATTCCCTTTAATTGGTAGGGATGAGCTAGCATACCCAAAAAGACATAATAATCGAGATGGTGGTTAAATGTGGAGTTAATCGAATGACCAACTAATTTCGTTATCCATAATTATCATTGATGGTTTGGGCAATAATTGACATATTGTTTATTTTGGCCTATCATTTACCAAGTGGTAATAATTGAAGCCCTCGCTTCCTATGTTGTGGTGTCAAACTGGTTGCATCATCTGATGTATGATACATGCAGTGGTCTCAAGTTGGCATGTGAGTTCATTTAAGAATTGGTTTTCCATGTGTTTATTTTTTGATATGCTTTGTTTCCTAGTCTTCATTTTTCTATTTGGGGGTCTTAACTTTATGTGATTTGTCATCTTGTGTATGCATTTGGTACATGTCATGACAATATGTATGCACTTGGCTCTTGCAATGTCTTAATGGTTCTTTACTAAATGTGAATTTGTAAATGTGCTTTGTTAATGTTCTTATTAAAATTATTGTCATTGTGATGTATGTGAATGGTGTATGATGTTGACATTTTGTATGCCAGTTGTTGATCAATTGCATGCCAAACACAATATAAGAAATGAAACACATATTTCCAAATACACATCCATAAAAGTGCATAAAAATAACATTCTATGACATTAAAGGATCACCACAATGTAACTTTGAAACTTTTGATCTTGGCATCAAATCTTTAGTGCCATTAGCTTTGAGTGGGCGGGTGATCCCTATTGACACCCTTGTTCTGGCCACAGAGACCATCCATCATCCGTAGCCACTTTGTACTAAGAAGTCTCTAAGGTGCTCTAAGTATGTTTCAAGGTTGATCTTTCGAGGGTTGTAACTTAGAGCTCGTGAGGGCAATCGATGAAACATCAAATGCTACAAGATGGTGATGTTGAGGCCTAAAATAACCTATCTCATTTTCAAGAGATCACGTTCCAGTTGGATTCGGAACAATGATCTCACTTGATGCCAAAACTCGCAGTGTGCCTCAGTTCATAAGTGCACCACAACGTAACTTTGAAACCACTGATCGTGGCATCAAATCATTAGTGCCATTAGCTTCGGATGGGTGGATGAACCCTAGTGACACCCTTGTTTTAGCCACAGAGACCCTCCATCGTTCGTGGCCACCCCATACTGAGGAGTCTCCAATGTGCTCTAAGTGCATTTCGAGGTCGATATTTCGAGGGCCATAAATCAGAGCTCATGAGGGCTATCTATGAAATGTCAAATGCTACAGGATGGTGATGCTGAGGCCTAAAATAACCTGTCTCATTTTTGAGAGATCACGTTTCATTTGGATTTGGTACAACGATCTCACTCGATGCCAAAACTTGCAGTGTGCCTTAGTTAATAGGTACACCACAATGTAACTTTGAAACCACTAATATTGGCATCGAATCATCAGTGCCATTAGCTCTAGATGGGTAGGTGAATCCTAGTGACACCCTTGTTCTAGCCACAAAGACCCTCCATCATCTGCGGCCACCCCATACCGAGGAGTCTCCAAGGTGCTTTAAGTGCATTTTGAGGTTGATCTTCTGAGGGCCATAACTCAAAGCTTGTGAAGGCTATTGATGAACCATTAAATGCTATAGGATGATGATGTCAAGGCCTAAAATAACCTATCTCATTTTCAAGAGATCACCTTTCGTTTGGATTCAACACATCGATCTCGTTTGATGCCAAAACTCGTAGTGTGCCTCAATTCATAGGTGCACCACAACGTAACTTTGAAATTGCTAATCTTAGCATCAAATCGTTCTAGCTGTGGAGACCCTCCATCGTCTGTGGCCACCCTATACCAAGGAGTCTCCAAGGTGCTCTCAGTGTGTTTTAAGGTCGATCTTCTGAGGGTCGTAACTCAGAGCTCGTGAGGGCTATCAAGGAATCGTTGAATGCTATAGGATGATGATGTTGAGGCCTAAAATATCCTATCTCAATTTCAAAAGATCACATTCTATTTGGATTCGACACATCAATCTTGCTCGATGCCAAAACTCGCAATGTGCCTCAGTTCATAGGTGCACCACAACATAACTTTGAAACCACTAATCTTGGCATCAAATTGTCAATGTCATTAGCTTTGGATGGGCGGGTGAACCCCAGTGACACCCTTGTTCTACTCGCAGAGACACTCCATTGTCTGCAGCCACCTCATACCAATGAGTCTCCAAGGTGCTTTAAGTGCATTTTGAGGTCGATCTTCCGAGGGTTGTAACTCGGAGCTCATGAGGGCTATCAATGAACCATTGAATGCAATAGGATGATAATGCCAAGGCATAAAATAATCTATCTCATTTTTGAGAGATCACATTCTGTTTGGATTCACCACATCGATCTCACTCAATGCCAAAACTCGTAGTGTGCCTTAGTTCATAGGTGCACCACAGCGTAACTTTGAAACTGCTGATCTTGGCATCAAATTATTAGTGCCATTAGCTCTAGATGGGTAGGTGAACCATAGTGACACCCTTGGTCCTACTATAGAGACCCTCCATCGTCCATGACCACCCTGCATCGAGGAGTCTCCAAGGTGCTCTAACTATGTTTCAAGGTCGATCTTCTGAGGGTCATAACTCAAAGCTCATGAGGGATATTGATGAACCGTTGAATGCTACCGGATGATGATGTCAAAGCCTGAAATAACCTATCTCATTTTTGAGAGATCACATCTATTTAGATTTGGCACAATGATCTTGCTCAATGCCAAAACTCACAGTGTGCCTTAGTTCATAGGTGCACCACAACGTAATTTTGAAACCACTGATCTTGGCATGGAATTGTCAAGACTATTAACTCCAGATGGGTGGGTGAACCCTAGTGATACCCTTTTTCCAGTCGTGGAGACCATCCATCATTTGCGGCCACCCCATACCGAAGAGACTCCAAGGTGCTCTAAGTGCATTTCAAGGTCGATCTTCTGAGGGCTGTAACTCGGAGCTCGTGAGGGCTATTGGTGAACTGTCGAATGTTATAGTAAAATGAGTCATAAATTTTTATTGCAAAGTGAAAATGAGTGCAAAGATTCAGTTAGGGGTTTAAGCACAACCATAAAAGGTTGGAAACCCCTATATAAAGTGTGAAATGATAACATGCATTAATAAAGCTAGTTTTGTTAAGTGGATCAGTATGGGTAATTTGATCAATGTGAGAAATGTGTAGATGTTATTCATATGGATATGGTATTGGGAAAATAAGTTAAAAAGGTTTGATCCAATCAAGTCTCTTAAGTTGAGATATTTTGAGGTTATTTTGAAATTGAAAAGTTGTAGTATGAGGATAGTAACAAAGTAAAGTACTAGTTATCAAAGATTATGAGTCTAGGAATGAGTTTGTGGTTGGGAATAGAATCCATGGTTGAGGAGTGGAGTCCTTAAGTGTGTTGAGATTAGATTTGAAGCCAAGAGTTAGTTTCAAGGTTGAAGGTGGAGTTTAAAATTAGATTTGGGAGTTGGTTTTTTCGCTCTACTAGGGTTTCTTGCTTCATGTGATCTTTCAATTTTTTGTGTACAACTTTTCATCTAAACTTTCCCTCTATTAGCTCCACTTGTCACACTACATTTACTATGGAAGTTTTTTAGGCTAGGTTATACTGGCTCCAACCAATGATGAACCAGTTGTTTCTGGTGTTCACGTTGTTGCTTCAAACTGCTATGGCACCTCCTCCAAACAAACATCCGTGCAAGTTTTTCCTAAAGGTTTTTCATGAGGTAATCCTGACATTATCCTTCCTTTGCAAGAATTTGATGATACATGTGATTAGTTAGAACAACACACCTTGATAGGTTATTTTGTGGGTAGAAATCCCCCTAAAGCTATGCTTTGAGAATGGGTTAACAAGAGTTGGACTCCTCATGGAGTCCGCCTTGACGTTGTGCAAAACCTTACCAAAGGTTTTTTTTAATTTTGCTTCGCTAACCCCTTGCAGGTAGACGTAGTCTTTAACAACAGACCATGGTTTGTGCGTTCTTCCTTTCTCATTTTTAAAAAATGGTTATGAGACTTCATAGTCTCGGATGACAAAAAGCTTAGGGTTCCTATTTGGGTTGAGTTCCCAAGTTTACCCTTGCCTTGTTGGCATTTCATTGAGTCCATTGCCAAAGCCCTTGGAAAAGTTGTCACCAAGGAGTCTGAGAAAATTTGCAATGCCTGCCCATAACAATGCATTTGCGTAGAGGTGGATCTTTCCAAGGATCTCAAGGATTCTGTGGAAATTCAGATTGGGACTACAACCTTCTCGCAAAAGGTTCTTTACTTGAACCTCACCAACACCTATTATAGGTGCCAGTCTATAGAACACAAGATCAAGGACTACCCTCTAGCTGCGCCTAGGGTCAAGCCCATGCCTAAAGAGGTGCCTATCAAATAGGCTGACGGAAAAAAAAGGAAGAATGGGTTACTGTTGGGCATAAGGGCAAGGCTCCCTTGAATCCCTTGCCCCCCAAGAAGTCTTATGCTATGGTCACCATAGTTCCTCCTTTCCCTACAGGAGTGTCAACTCCTGCCAACGTAGGGACGTAAGCGGTAGACAAAGGAACGACACCCAAAATTTTGCAGGTTTCAAACCCTACAAGCTCGTAGGGGATTAAGGTAGCTGCCATGGTTTCTACCTTGGTTTAGGTGTGTACTCCTCTTATTGCCTCTCCATAGCACCATTAGTGATGCAGTGTTCTCGCAGTCCTCTTGGACATGCGGAGATAACAAAGGTGAAGTGTTAGGTTGTAAGTCTAGAGGGTTTTCTGTTTGACTTCAACCATGATTCTACCTTCTTGCGAATAGCTACTCCTCTTTTGAGGATGAAGATGATATGGAAGAGTTCTCATGAACTTCCTTTTATGGAATGTTTGAGGTCTCATAGACCTCCCCAGAAAGTACTATGTTCAGGATGTCTATCATAGACTTGGTAATTTAGATTTTCTCTGTCTGCAAGAAGTTAAAATTTTTGGTTTCATGCTTGCTTTGGCATGCTACGTAATTTGGCAGGATGGCATGATGTTTTCTTCCTAGCACGAAGCTGTGCGAGGTGGTGTAGTTACTCTCCTATCACCTCGCCTTTATTCTATGATTATTTTGCACGGTTCTGACCCCACACATAAAATTATTTGGCTTTTTCTTTCTATCAACAATCATTCTTTTGGAGTCATTAATATTTATGCTTCCAATGATGCTATGGAAAGATCCTAGTTGTGGGCCTGGCTAGCTAACAATTTTCCTCTAGCTACTTGGGTTATGTGTGTGGGGACTTTAATATGGTTGAAGTGACCTCTGACGAAGACAACATTCTACGCTTTATCTAGATAGCTAGGGAAAGGCAAGACTGGTATTACATGTGTAATAAATTGGGCCTTTTTGATCCCAATACCAACCGCCGCCAGGATAGTGGGGTTTGGCACACTTGGTCCAACTTTTGAGCTGGCTCTGACCACATATTAAAACTTCTTGATCATGCTATGATCACTATGCAATCTTTTTTCTCTTTTTCTGAGGATCGAGATTTTCTTATCATTCCCCTACTAGATGTGACATTATCTGACCACTCCCCCATATTTTTTGTCATTTCTTGGCAAACTACTATCCCCAAGGTGGCCCACTCTCAATTCTTCCTCAACATGTATGTTCTATTGCATGCTTCCACCCTTTCACACGTCCAACATGTTTGGAATTTGGAGCCACGTCTGCATTCCCCAAGGGGATCGATTCAGTGGTGGAATGATGCCATTACTAGAATTGATTAGTTCCTATGCATCTATGGGCATCAACTGGCTATATTCAGAAAATGTTCTTATGAGGCCAACACCCTTGCCCTCAAAAAAGCCTCTAAGGCTCTCACCTTTAACCCCTTTGATGTGGATCTACAAATTCAATTTTCCAAGCTTCGATATGATAAGAAAATTGCTGACAACTATGATGCTCGAGGAGCTTAAATCAAGGCCTATCTCCACTAGTTGGAGGTTGGCGATAAGGCCTCGAAAGAGTTCTTTCAAGTTCTCCGAGCCTGTCATACCAATGTTGGGATTAAAAAGATCAAACAAGGAGCGGTTGTTCTATCTAGTCTCCTCGACATCCTACAAGCATTTGTTCATCACTATGAGAAAGTCTTTGCTTCACAGGGAACTTTGGTTGCTCAAGAGGAAGCTCTCAAAATGTGTATCTCTGTTGCTCCAAACCCCCTAGCAATTGAACAACGTTCTTTCTATGAGTAACTTCTTTTCCTCAGCGACCTTAAAGAGGTAGTTTACTCCATGGGGATGATAAGTCCCCTAGGTGTGATGGATTTCCTTGTGAATTTTACAAACACCTTTGGGAGCAAATAGGTCCTGATTTGCACAAAGTCTACCTCGAAGCATATCATTCTAAAATCTTAGGAGCAATTATAAATAAAGGGAATATCAAATTCATACCTAAAGCTGGTGATCCTGAGGATATATGAAATTGGAGGCCCATTACCATTCTGAATGTGTCTTATAAGATCATTACGAAGGTGCTCTCTCTCAAATTCAGGCACATGTTGCCTTTAATTGTGTGGCCTGAGCAAACTGGCTTCATCAAGTCCATATATATTCTTGACAACATCATTGTTGTATGGGAAGGTATGGAATGGGCTCATAAGTCCAAGTAGCAGGTTATCTTTTTAAAGATAGATTTTGCTAAAGCCTATGATCGCATTGAATGGCCCTTTATCTTGGCCATGTTTCAGGCTCTAGGTTTTGGTCCCAATTTCCTTTAGTCTATGGAGATGCTCTTTGGTGATGCTAATGCTTGCATTACCATCAATAATTCACAATCTAAGGCTTTTTTACTTTTTTATTCAATCAGGCAAGGTTGTCCTTTAGTTCCAGCACTTTATGTCCTTGCTACTGAAGGTTTTAGCTATTTTCTAGCTAATTTTGTGTCTTCAAGGCTAGTTCGTGGCATCTCCTTGCCTGGATCTTCCTCCCACTTAGTCAATGGTCATTTTGCTGATGATTCCTTTCTTACTCTTCTTGAGGATGAAGAAAACATCCAAAATGCTTTAAATTGTATGGATACCTTTTTTCAAGCCTCTGGCTCTACCATTCAATGGCATAAGATGCTCTACTACCGAAAGTCATTCTTGCCAGCGCCACCTTGGCTTAACTAGTTTCAATGGAAATGGGTTCCTTATGGGGAAATCTTCTACTTTCTTGGCATTCCCTTTGCCTTCCAAGCTTCTCCTATGGAGTTTTGGAATGCTATGCTTGCCAAGATTAGCAAAAAGCTCAAATATTGGATCACCAAACCGCTTTCTCTTGTTGGTAAATTTCAAATTTGTTTGAAGATTGTGGTAGCTACTCATGTGTACTATTCTTCCTATTGGGCTCCCTCCAAAGTTTCCTATCTTAAGCTAGAATGTTTGCTCTAAGACTTTCTTTGGGCTTCTAGTTCTGATCATCATGGTTTTCATAGAGTTGCTTGGGATTTTTGTTTTCTCCCAAGAGAGTCTAGAGGTCTTGGCCTACTCTCCACTCGAAAATAGGGCCTTTCTCTCTGTGCTAAATGGATTATTTGAGCTATTTCTAGAGATGAAGCCTAGAAGATTTTGGTTTAGCACTGCATTTCTTCCAGCTTCCCTGTTAACAGGCCTATGTGGAAGGGGATTGGTTTTTAAACCCTTCTCATCATGTGTGAACCCATGGCCATATAGGGCTCATTTGTTATTAAGAGCATCTGGAAAGCTTGGGAAGCTATTAAGCCTTGGCTTCATTGGGCTGGAGATGAGTTTTGCAATGGGCTTTCCTTGAATCAATAGAACATTTGGTGGTCTCCCCTATTTGTCGTTCAGGGTACTCCTCTCACCAAGACACTCAAGGTACTAGTGCTCTGCATTTTTTCAAATGTGGCATCCAAACTCCTAAGGATCTCTTCTCAAGAGTCGCCATGAGTTTTAGGTCATGGGAAGATTTGCAAGTCTAATACCACCTTGTCCATAAAGATCGGCCAACTTTTGACCTCCTATTGTCTTCCATCCCTGTGCACTTAGTTCATAAAGTGGGAATTCTAAATGTCCATCCTTGGTGGCATGATTTGAAGTGGTATCCTGCCAGTCCATTTTCCAATTACAAGCCCAATATGGGGTACAGATGGTTTTTACCCCATCTTTTGATGGTGGACACACTTAACCAGTGCTAGCATTTGTAATCTTCACTTTCTCAATGGAGAAAATGTTTTGACACCATTTGGAGTGCTATTACAACACCCAAGATTGCCCACTTTGCTTGGTGCCTTGCCTTCCAAGGTCTTCCGCTGGGGCCTCGACTCAAGCACATTGGAGTTCCTGATCCTAGATGCCCTTTCTATGGTCAACCAGAGTCCTTTTTGTATATATTTTGGTTTTGTAAGCGTGGTCAAAATTATTGGCATTGGATTCATGATTTTTTCAAGCCTTTTAGGCCCAAACCATTTTCATGGCACATGATCCTGCTAGGTGATTCCCCCAAAATTCCTCAAAAGTTCACCCAGATTTGGCATACCTTCAGGATGGAAATTTTGTTTTCTTTGTGGAAAGATAGGAATGCTATTCTATTCACTCATAGCTTTTTAGATGTTAACATTGCTATGTACACTAAGGCATGCATTTGTAACAATGTTATTATGCAGATCCAGGTGCAAGCTAACAAGGTTGCCCTAGAAGTTTCTCACCTGTAGGAGTTGTTAAATCGCTGGGGCAATGCTCCCTGCACTATTGCTAGAGTGCCTCCTGATGCTTCGGCTAATGTCTTGACGCCTCGTGGCCGCCATTCTCGGCACTAGTCTTCAGGTCACCACTCACACACGCCGCACTCCCAAGCTTCTCACTACTGCTCTCCTAGTGGTGGTGATGGCAGATGGAGGCACTGCTTTGCTTCCCCACCCTGTGGGAGTTTTGGCTGGTCCTAGCCTCCTCCTCTTGGTCCTCGACTGGCGCATTTTGGAAAGTATCCTCACCTAACCTTAGCGATTTCTCCTTTGCGGCCTGAGGTTAAAGATGTAGAGACTATCACTGATCTTGCTATTGCTGATGACGACTGGTCTGTTCCCAACCCACCCCACAATCCCATTGATGTGTGGGGTTTTCCTAACAAAGATGGTCCTCCTCCCTTGGGTTGCACTATTTTGGTAGCCTAAGGATGCTTTTTTATTATTTTTGATGAATAGTTGTTGTTTCTGACTGAGGCCATGTTTTTAAGTCTGGCTTCAACCATGTGAACTCTTTTGCAAGGTGATCTTGTATCCCCTAGCCCCTTTTTTGTGAATTGTATTCTTAGTATATTTTTATTAATAGAAAATGACTATTCATCGAAAAAAAAAAAATATTTGGGGTTATGTGAACCTTGTATAATTGGTTAACAAGTGTGTTTATGTCATGATAGCACTTCAAATTAAACATTGCATCCAAATTTGATAATAAAGGTTGTTAAAAAATTATTCAAAAATTATTGCATTTTAATTGAATATAACAAACATAATCAAAATTAATGATATTCCATAAACATAAACAATACACATGATCCACGATAAATTGAACAAAACTAGATACTAAATTAATATATATATCATTGTGCACATAAATGAAAAAAATATATATCAAAATACATGTATTCATCGATGAATTACATAAATATATATATCAAAGATCATGTATCCATAGACAAAGTACACAAATATATATCAAAATACATAGATCCATGTACAAAATGTGGCTGATCATGCCATTAGAATGTGTATAATATCAATGTTTTTGTAAAAAATGTGGCATATGCCATCTCAAAATGTCTCATGACACATCCTATGACAACTATACTATCCTAGGGTGCTGGTCGATGATCAAAATATAGCCTCTTCCCTGCACTAGGTGGATCAGATGCCTCCTACATAAACAATAAAGGAAAACCCAAAGTTAGACTACTAAATTTATATGATTCTTTGTATCTAATGTTGAATTACTCAAATGCATAATGATCCTTTTTTTTATGAAGATTTATACTATTAAAATTTCATAATAAATACCTCTCTCGTCGACCTCCTACACCGATCAAAAGTCCTCTCGTATACCCTTGACAATGCTTGTACCTCATTGATTGCGGCCTGTGTATGTTCAAATATGTTTGTTAGATGAATCTACAACTTAAACTATAACATTATAATTCATAGCATGCTAAATTTATAACATATTTAATCATGAATTCAAACTACAACTTACTAGTGTAGGCTCCTCCTCAGGATATAGTGGCTGCATCATCAAATCTACAAAAGTCTCTCATCGAACCTTGTGTGCACTAGGAGTCTCCTATGGGATACAAAATAGTAGTTGTTAATATCACAGAAATTAGTTTTGAATTTATAAATGTAGATAAGGAAAAATAAAAAAATGATTCTTATACATACAATGGGGCTCTCGGTGCAAATGGAAATG
The DNA here is from genome assembly GCA_028749045.1 of Cupressus sempervirens. Taxonomy (NCBI): domain Eukaryota; kingdom Viridiplantae; phylum Streptophyta; class Pinopsida; order Cupressales; family Cupressaceae; genus Cupressus; species Cupressus sempervirens. The sequence continues at coordinate 588,704,759 of CM053791.1, read as the reverse complement.
CCTGAGTGTCTATGACATGGAATCTGTATGGGCTCATTGCCAGTAGATACACCCTATATACAATAAAGAATGTAATTAAATTTCATTACCACAAACATTTTACAAGAATGCATTGATATTTAATCAAATAGAAAGCACCTAATTACCTTTCCTTTGTCAATGGGTGCTGGCTTATCCCCCGCACTTTGTCCCCTAGGGATAGGTGGTACGTGCAAGATAAAAGAAAGATTAGCAACCATATATGCTACAATATCAAATAGAAAAAATAATGAGAACACAACATAATGTATCGTAGATGTCTCAAGGCCAAATGAAATGGTAGAAATCATGGCATCATCAACCTATTTGAGCTCCTCCTCGGTCATCAACTAAACATGAATGAAGATCACATACATGTATAAGTTAGTATGGGTTAAAAATTAAAATTGCTCTATTATAAAAATTAACTTTAAATCGTATATGTCATAACAAAAAAATGTATACACATACTGACACCAAAGGAGTCCATGCCTCTGCATTCCCCTTCTCTCTTGCATCAAGGTCTATAGCCTCTGCACGTGTGTCTGGTGTATCCTTGTCTAATACAAAATGATACTCAGAAATATCACCTATGGGACCCAGGAAAATATTTTTGCATGTAATGCAAGTGTGAGGCGCACAAATATGTGATGAGCTAGCTGATAATGAACTAGTGCTAGCATCATCAACACGGGGAGGCAAGACTGACCTAGTCTGAGATATCAATAGGCTACTTAGTCTATGAATGGCTCTAATGGTTTGAGTTCTAGCCTTTGCCATAATATTAGGATGCTACACTTGAGGAGGGGGGAGATATCAGTAGGGGGGACAAAAGTGCCAACATTCTTCCACTGGGAAGAGGGTCTATCCTTAGGAGCTCCTAGTCCTACACCCATGTTGGGCTTCATGCTCTAATAGTTCACTTTGAGTTTCAACACAAATTTTGTATATAATTTTCTTTAAAAAAAAAATGGCACCTCTAAATTTCTATGTGGAGGGATATCAAAAACAATCCATCAACGATCCCAAAAGCTTGCATGTATGGTGTCATTTGTGCACCATTTAATCTATAGTTTGGGTTTTTTGTGGTCAATTGGTATACCTATTTTTGGGTTCGTAAAAAGACCAACCAAATCATCTTTGGTTATATTGAGGGCTGCAACCTCATCATAGTCCAAGCCATCATCAAATATCTCATGCATTTCATCACGCCAATGAAGAGCGGCATTTTTTTGGTTGGTAAGGGTTTCAATGTTATCCACTATGGTGTTTAACATGGATAACATAGGAGCCAATGTGGGTACATTATTATATGTTCTTCACAAAGCTCTCAATTGGGTGAGATTTTCAATTATCAAATCCTCGATTCGAGGAGGGTTTTGAGGGGGTAAAGGATCATTTTGTGGACAGTTTTGTGGGGTCACTGGATCGTTTGGTGAGGGGTTACCAAAAATAGTATTCCTTGCCTCATGGTCATCAGTTTGATCAGCCATTCCTATTAATTTGCAAAACATAATTTATATTTAAAAAAACCTAAATTTTAACAGTTTCTATCAAAAAAACCCTATATTCTAACAAATTCAACTAAAACTAAAATTTTTTTGATAAAATTTATTAAATTTATATTAAAATTGATTAAAAAAAAAAACCTACCTTATATCGTGTATCCGATATAAAACTTGATATCCGAGCCGCTAAGCACAAAATAACACTGTGAAAACAACCCGCGGGTTGTCTTTTTTGTTTTTTATTAACACTGGAAAATATCAAGTATTCGACATTATATCCGATATCCAATAATATCGAATATGCAATATAATATCAGATATCCAATATTTGGGGCTATTAAGAAAAAAAAGAGACAACTCGCGGGTTGTGTTTTATTTATTTATAATAACACTAACAAATATCAGGTATCCGATATAATATTGGGTATCCAATATCAAATCAGATACCTGATAAGGGTTGGGCCTGACTTTCCAAGTTTGGTACCTGGATAGGTGAAAAAAAGTCAAAGCAAATTTTGAAATGCTTTTATACATTTTCAAACTCTATTTTTTTCACATCGCCACTTTTTGGCACACCATGATCTTGCATATACCCCACTAGGGAGATTAACTAATAACTTGGCTGGATTGGAAGCACTCTTAGAAGGGCTTTGACTTAGCTTAGAATTAGGATTTACCAAACTAATAATATAAGGAGATTCACAAATCATTATTAATGCTCTACCAAAAAGAGGCACTCCAAATTGGTGTCTAAACTCAAAAGTCAAAATAGTCTTAAACATGGTATACAAATTTGAGGAGACTAGATTTCAACATATATATAGGAAAGACAACAAAATAGGAGATCATTTAAAAAACTTAGGTTCTAATGGGAAAAATTACACGATTTATAATTTTATAGATTCACCACATGTGCCTTAACTGAACTTGTGCAATCTCACCTAGTTCTTATAATCTATTGTATAGGATTAATGCAAATTAATTGACTAGTTGGGAAAATCACTATTAATACATTATAATCACCAATTTAAACTTCTTGGCATTTAAGTTAGGAAGCACTTAATCATGAAAATTTGTGTCTCCCTCTTCATAATTTGTTGTTATCCTTTCACATGCTCCTCAGATTTCTACATTTTCAGATTTTTATACCCCATCTTCCATAAGTTCTCGGATGATGGACAATGCATCTGGTAAATGCCACTTTGATGTAAGGATTAATTAAGGAAATCTTGTGTCAAGATTTTTTGAACTTTTAGCATGAATTCTTTGAGAGAAGGTATCATTTCATGATGAAGCTTTGCTTATTTAGTACTATATAGGGTGCTCTGCAATCTCATTAGTTTAAGTTAAGAGTTTTGTTAGGCATTGTTCATGGTCTTTGTGCATTTTTATGCTTTAGTTTTAGGATGGACATGTCAATTAGGACGAATCCTGGTCTCAAAGAGATGGTGTTTTTGGGGGGTAAATCTATCCTTAGGATTAGCAAAATAGTCAAATCTAAGGACCCTTTGGTCCTTTGTGCCATAAAGATCATTCTAGGTGAGGAATTTTTTGCTCTTGCTGATAGGCCTAAGCATAACTCTAACATTGAAGAGCTATGTTCATAGCTACCATTCTACATGTGGATAGGGACCTTATGGCTAACAAGGACTTTTGTAAGTCTTCTTTTAAGGCTCCTTTTCTTTGTGAATTGGATGATGTCTTAGGGAATATTGACAATGATCTCTGCATCCCCAAAAGGAGTGAATTCAATGTTTGGGACAGGTCAGTTAAGGTCTTTCCTATTATGATTTTTCATGACAAGAGTGCATTCATGCAACATTTGGACCAAATTACCCACAAGTAGATGTTTATCCTTGCTACCTCCAACTTGCATGTCTATGTCAATTGGAGGGAGTTGGAATGGTACTTTAGGATGGAGGACATTTTAAAAGGTTAACTCCATTGAGCTCTTTTGTTTAATTTTCGTGTTAGGGTGGTGCCTTGTCTCCATGCTCTTGATGCTAGTTTTGCTGGAGTTGGTTCCCCTAGGTCTTTCCATCATGGGTCTCTTTGCCTTGGTTGTCATCTGTTGTTGTTGTTGTTGTTTGGTTTCTCAGTTGTTTTCTCATGTCTAGTTTTACTTTTCCCCTCTCAGCATTGTAAACATCAACTTAAATTGTTCCAATGAATGTATTTTGTTTGTTTCTAAGTTCATAATAGGTTTGCTCAAGGTAGATTCTATCTTAGGGTTTCATGATTGATCATTGGTTTGGTCCCTAAGTTCTCTTGTTCTCACTTTTGATCATTTGCTACTTCATTGTCATATCTAGAAACTGTATTAACCGATTTTAGCTATATTAGCAGCATTGTTTATGTATGTTTAGAGTCTGAATTTTGTAATAACAATTTCGTCACACAAATTCTCTATCTTTTGGTTTATTACTCTTCGCTTCAATTCATTTATCTCTTTGGTTTCATTTTCCCTTTGTGAAGTTGCATCCTTTGATAACTTTCGGTTTTAATTGGGATTAACCTTTTGATGTTGTCACTAAGCTGTAATATGGTGCTTTCATTCCCATTTAATCCTTGAACTGTAATTGGTTGTCATCTTTCCTTTCTTATTTCTCTTGTTATCTTCCCCGTTTCAATATTGTGTTTAGCTTCAATTTTTTGAGATGTTGAAATATTTTAATTAAAATTTTAATGTTTTAGAGATAGACAAGAATGTTGGCTTTAACCTTCTAACTATTTCAATGAGCTTGAAGATATTGACAAAAAATAGGAGGACAAGATAGACAATGATGTGATAATCTTAAACTATCATATCTAAAGCTACAAGTTGTAATTTATCACTTATGTTTCTTTGTTAATCCATGTAAACTAGGGCGTGCCCCTTTTAAAATGTAATCATGTATAGGACGAATGTCCTGGTCCAGATTGGAGGTTTTCTTCTCTATTTTCCTACCAGTGCGAAACAAATTGCATTGTATTATTTTTTTGCTATATCTAATCCATGGCTTCGGCCTTTTATAGATCCAAAAAAAGAAAAAGAAAAATTTGAGATCTTATACACTGATTTCATAGAAATTTAACAACTTTTATGAAAAACTATTAAAGTTATTTTATTTATTACACTATTCTATTAATAATGATTAATTGAATACATTTCCTATAGATATCATTTTGATAAATTATTATAAAATTACTTGTTTTAAAAAATATATAGAATTTCATAATATTAATAAAAAATAATTTTTACTTGTTAATTTTTATTATTTATGTATAAGTTCACATATTAAATAAATATTATTCTTTATATTTATATCATATTTTGACATTACCACTTTATTTTTCAGTCATTTATGTACTATACTTTTATATTCAATTTATTCTTTAGTCATTTATTTATTAATGTCTTCCATCATGTTCCAAAAGCGTAGTATTTGCTAAAGATGTGAAATCTTCACAATCCATGACAATAATATATAAGATATCTAAAATAAACTATTTTGAACTCATTTTCTTTGTTAGCATTCTAAAACATAATGTAGTGTTTGATTTTTATATTGTAAGTAGTCAAAATAGGGTCACCGGCTCAAAACGAACAACAGGAGTAAGAACAAATGAGTTAGAGCCCTTGTTAGCAGACCAACAACGGAAGGAAAAACTAGCAGAAATTATAATAGTGTTTGTTTTTTAATAATAAAGCAGCCAAAATGAGGGGGCTGACCTTACATAAGACAAATTGCCTACAACTAACAGATAATCAACCAAACAAACAAATATCATTCTAAGGAGCATAAAAATAAAAACTACCAGACATCCTACTAAGATGACCTGAAACAATACTACTTTAAAGAAAGGAGTTTCTAAACAAAGAGAGAACAACTTTTAAACTGACAGAGTCCAAAAACCAACAAACCAACAAACACATAGGTGTAGTGGCCGCTACATGTGTCACCTTGATGGTGAACTTTGACAGAAGTTTGACCCTCTCCTCCAGGCGCCTACATCCTCTTATGTCTTTAACCATGAAATTGTGGATCTCCTCAGTATCCTCTAGCTTACCACCCAAATTGCCCTCGACCATGTCCTTGCCCTTATCCTGCAATATAATAGTATTTTTTAAAGATAAGAAATTTTCACTATTCATGATGATAGTTTGTAAAATTTCCTGATTACGTTATTAACTTATTTTCATTATAATAATTCTAATTGTGTTCCGTAATGGTACTTTTTGACCATGACAACAGATTTTTAAAAATTTATGTCACTGTTCATAACTATCTAGTTTGTAAAATATGTATCTCACGTTTTATCAACATTTGTGGTCCCAACATTTTTTTTTATAATACCGGTACCTTCCAACCACACTCCATAATCGTGGTACTTATCAAAGACATAATTTTTTCAGTACACAACAATAATTATATTTCTGAATTGGACTATTTTAACTTATTATCCTTATCAAAAATTCCAAGCATGCTCCATAGTTATAGTATTAATGAGTTAGACTATTTTAACTTATTTTCTTTGTCAATATTTACAACCAGATTCCATAATATATAGTTAATAAAAAATATGAAATCTTCTGTATATGATAATAGTTTTTAAATTTTCTATCCAATTTATTTTCTTTATCAAAATTTCCCATCATGCTCCCTTATTATAGAATTCATCAAAAGTATGAAGTATGGAATAATAGTTTGTAAATTTTTAATTAGATTTTCTTTATCAATGTATCTAATGACATTCTATAATCGTAATATTTGTCAAAGATATAGAATTTCCAGCCTACATGATAATAGTTTCTAGAATTTCCAGATTAGACTATTTGAACATAGTTTCTCTATAATTTGTCATATTGTTGTTCTTTGTGATTTGTCATACTTTTGTTAAAGTATCTTAGATCTTAGGTTTGCATCAAGAACTACAAAAAAAAAATTATTCACCCTTATTTTTCTTACTGATATGTTCTTCTGAACTAGATTCAATATACAAATTTTTTTAACAATTTAATAAAATAAAGGATCAATTTCCATTTCATTTCTATATATTTTCAGGAACAAACCATGTCTAATCTATCATTTCAAATGGGAAATTTGTTGTAGTTGAGGAATTGGGTGCAAAATACAGCTATTTGATTTTAATGTTGCCAAAATTATTGAAATGATGGGACCATTAAAACATTCAATGGAGTGTTTAGTGACTTGAACTTGCACTATAGTGACTAGACAGTTTTTAAGAAATACATTTAATTTGGTGGCAAATGTCATTTCAAGAGTAAAATGTAAATTTTGTTTCTATGCAGACAAACTTTGTTATTGTAATAAATAAATCTATGTCATTGCATCAACGGAAATGATGCAGAAAGCTGTTCTATGTTCTCTTATCTGTACTTTAAAACTCACCATTGGCTCCAAGATTAAATCACAATAGAAATAGAAATTAGAAGATTACACCAGCAGCGAATAATTTTTTTTCTCTTTGAAAATATCGTTTGTAAAAGTTATATTACAAAGAACATAAAAAAAGAAAATGTGGATAAACAAATGCTATTCTAATCCAACTTAATAATGCCAACAATCCTTTCAATACAAAATACCAGTTGTTTATAGTGGGAACAACTGATATATTGATTGTAATTCATCACTCACATTCTATGGAACATTTCATTTCTTTCTTAACGGAGGAGAGCATTTTTTTCACTACAATTATCCTCACAAAATTATCACCTGATTTTCAAACTAACAGTACAAAGAGGCTTGCTTAATCCCAGCTTATAGTTCAATAGCATATTAGTCTTAGCTAGCTTGTTTGGTCATTTGGCTTTTGCATGCATCTAGTTATGGATGGAGGTCTAATAAGGGATTGTCCAACCATACAATTTGTTAGTACAAACACACATAGTTTATGTGTAATGATGCAAGTAAAATAATTTGTTCTAATGGCAATTAAAGTGATTCAAACTATATGTGTAATCAATAACTATAGTTGCATCATTTACCTCTCTTGCAATAGGCTTACAACATGACAAATCATGGTTGTTTGATTGTAAAGAAATATCAAGACTTCCACATTGGGCTACTCTTGATCTTCTCACTTTGTTTTGAACTTATTCAAATATATTCTAGTCCTTGGATCTCTTCTTTTGTTTTGTTTCCTAAATGCAAGAACTTGATTCCTTTTTATAACCCATCTTTAGTATAGAAGGGTTTTGATTAAAGAAACATATTCTAGTCCTTAAATCTCTTCTTTTGTTCACTTTAATAAAAGAACTTATCCCCTTTTATAGTGCACCTTAAGTATATAAGGTTTATGATAAACTTGGATGTTTTATGATTCCAAAATCATTATCATGAAATAAGGAGATTTCTTTGGGTTGATTTGACATTCCATATAATCAAATAATAATGAAAAAAAAAAAAAACATGAGGGCATACATTTAGCAAATAGAATATATAGGTGCAACAAACTTTACCAATCAGATTTAATCTATAAATCTTCTTTAACCTATTACAACATTGTTGGTAAAGTAAACATTAAACAATCATGCATCACATTAAACATTCACACAATTATAACACCAATATATCTTGTGAAAACCCAATTAGGGTGAAAATCATGGTGTAAGAATGGTGCTCACAAATATTTATGTTCTTCTGGAATACACTCTATTAGGAGCTTAACTAATTAAGGGTTACAAAAGTACTGTTAAATGCTACCTAGTTAAGGGATTTCCCTTGAGACTTGTTAAAGTCTCATACCCTATTAGGGGTAACCTTGTTAGAGGATTTTAAACACTCTTTTGAAAATGTCATCTGGTTAGAGGATTTGCAATAGACCTATTAGGGCCACTCAATTAAGGGATTTCAATTGTTAGAGAGTAACAATTAATAAATTATGATATATAATTCATACTATTCCTACTTAATCTAATCCAATAAAGTTCCTCAACATACTGATAGATCATTCTTGATCCTTAATTATGATCTTCCTCAATTATGTATCTTCAACTATGATCACAACTTTCATCAACCTTCATTCTTTTGTCACAATACTTGACCACACTTCCATGATACTCAGCTACAATACCAATCATCATTTTTGTCTCCTTAAGTAGAAAATCTTCATTCACAACCCCTAAACCTAAATCCACCACTCTGGATTAACCTTAGCAAATCTATCAAATCTATTTAATCTTCTCATAAGTCACTTTGACCTTGTAAAATTTTCTCAATGAATCCATCCTCAAACATATTAACTTGATCTTTGTGTCATCACCTCTTTCCTTAAATCATGCTTGAGCTTGAAAAACTATCAATAAATTCACACATTCCAATAATAATTTGAACTTTAGAACCATGCCTCAAATCTTCATCAAATGTTCTTCATTCACTAGTAAATCTATCTTTCCTTTGTTCTGATAAGCTCATTCCTTTGTATCGATATGTCTAGTATTCATGTTCACTTTTATTTTAACCAATAAGATCTTAGTTTATTGATAAGATGCTTCCTTTACCTATTCATCTATTTAGTTTACCTATTTAAACTTTCTCATCTACATCACTTCCAACTTATCAAATCAATTTTGCCTATACTCATTTTAAGGTGTTATCTGAACATCATGTCTTCTCAGCATATTCATGGATAATAACCATCAATAAAATCAACTTATTCCTTTACATATATTGATAAACAATCAAATCATTCAATAGCCCATCATTGTTAGTCTTAACTATTAACTGGTTAAATTCCTATCTTCATAACTTACTCAAACCTTTACATGAATAGTTTCTATCATAGATCTAGCATCTATACTCATCACTTAATATCATTGTATAATAGAAACACTTAATTCATTCTATAACTCACTCTTTCTTCTTATGAATGTATGATAACAAGTCAAAATAATATGCCAAATAGTTTGACATTAATGACAACACATAATTGATTAAATTGTCATCAAATCATGTTCCAATTTGTATTGTATCATATCATCATCATCCCACCTTATCAATTAGCATCACTAATCAATCAACTAAATCAATTATGCCGACAATCTCCCCCTTTGACATTGATGGAAAATACTATTGATACATTATACTACAAGCAAAAGTAGAAATATTTTCATATATATTCTGCATAAGCATCATTTGCATGTATTTATTGTCATCTATTGATTAATCACATCATGCCTATGCAAAAACTTATGAGCCAATACTCCCCCTTAGAATATTCATCTTGTTTGAAGATAACTTCTTTTGCTTCTCTTTGCTAGTTCTATGATATTATCTTCCCCTATCTATTTAGTGATATTACTTTTTTCTATACATCTTATTACTTGTCCTCTTCTCTTTACATATTTCCCCCCCTTCTTCACATATTATACCCCTTTGACAATAATGCCAAAATAAGTCAACCTTTATTTATCTTCTCTTGATGTGTTATCTTTCTATGTTGCTTCTTCTTGACTTAGTTAGATTTCTCCCTTTGTAGAGTAGTCCACATGTACATCAATTCATACCTATGATCTTTTTTGTATGTTAATAACTGATGCAACTTGTATCTTCATCCGTAATTGATAGCGGATAAGGTTAGGACCCCTAGTCAATGTTTAAGATATTCAAAACTCTCCTTAGGTAGTTGTTTAGTGAATATATTTGTAACTTGGTCCTTAGTAGGAATGTATTCTAATCTACTCCTTTATCTTGTACCTATTGATGCAGAGGGATTTTAGAACCTTTAGAAAATCAAATGCACGACTTAAGGCTTCACATGCATGAATGTAGATTTCAGCAAATGCATATAAATTTAATGAAATGAGGATCAACACATGAAGATGTTGCCCATTCAAATTTGCATTACAACTGGGTTTTCCTGTAACCAGATATGAGACAACAATACATAAATAAATAAATGCATGAAATTACAGAGGATCCTCCAATGGCTGACAAAGACCATTGGAGGATCTTTAGAAAACCCCCATGCAAAGACCACTCTCAAAACAAAAGAGAGATCTGACTGATAGGAAATGAACAATAAAAAAATATTAAACTATTAAGATCTGATTTTCAGATTTCTTTCAAATTGTTGATCTAAATACAAACAGAAAAATGTATGTAGAATACTACACAATCACATCCATACAACACTAGAAACTTAAGAAAATTACAGGAAAACTCAAGAACTTCATTCTATTCACCTTCTCCCAAAAAAAAATCTCTTCCAATATCTCTCTTACAATATGCACTCTTTCTCTTTTTGAAAAACCTTCTAATGTAACTCCCAAAAATCCATCATAGCTTTCTTGTGGCGGTTACATTTTGAATGCCTACACATGGTGCTTTAGGAATATTCACCTTCTAATGTAACTCTCAAAAATCCATCATAGCTTTCTTGTAGCGGTTACATTTTGAATGCCTACACATGGTGCTTTAGGAATATTCATCATTTTCTTCCTTTTGATTTTTCCCATAAACATTTTCAAAAATTAGAAACCTTTATCACACCCAAAATAATCTAAAATAAACTCATACTAAGTCCTAAGTGGATAATGTTGGGTAGGCTTATAAGAATGCCACCTAAACATTTCCACCACAAAAAAAAAGGACATTTATTTTAAAACATAAAACTCTAAACTCACACACAAGAATTTCAAATTTTAGATTTTAAACTCAAAACTTTTTGATATTTGCTTTGTGCCCTACATTTTAGTCATATTGTAGGTTGTCTTCCTATCGCAGATGTGCTCCTGCACCATACTCCCAAATTTCAAAAGTTTCCAAGTCCCTTGGAAACACCTGCAAAACAAAGCATTAGAAAAACATATGGATCCCTTCATCTTGACTTTTGGTTTGTACTTTTCCTCCATTAGAAAACTTGGCCTTTCTTGAACTTGTATCATTTGAATTTTCTCTTTCTCCTTCATCTTTACCTTTGGTTTTTTTTCCATTGGTAAGATAAATATTATTTGCTGCTCACTATGCATCCACTTCATCATATTCTGAATTTGTATGGCTGCTACATACACTTGTAACTTCATCACACTCTGAATTTTTATTATTGCTACATACACTTGAATTTTTATTCTGAATTTTATGTCCTGAAAATAATTTGCTGCCCTGTCATAAATATATTCAGCCTCATCTTCTTTGTCCATAACATCATCTGATACCTCTTCTTTAAAAACTTCTTCATGCTGAGTCTCCGTACTACCACCATTCCTTTGCCATTCTCCCATGATGGCTGTAAACTCTTCCCATAAATTAGATTCTTCTTCAGAACTTGCTACTACACAATCTTTATCTCCATCCTCATGCCATTGCTCTTGACATTTCACTACACCATGCATTTTGAAGGCTTCATTATTTTCCTCCAAACTCTCTTTCATAGGAGTACCTTTCAGCATTGTACTCATCTCTATTTTCAAAGGACACATTACTGTTCTAACCATAACTTTATCACACTCAAATCCCATAGGACTTTTCTCTTTATTCTTCTCATCAACATTTACTTGTTGCACTGCTTCTTGCTGCAATTTATCTTCTTTCTGCTCTTCATGTTCTTTCCCTTCCAAAGGACAACTTACATCTATCATTGTTGAGATTTCTGTACCAACTTCACATACATCTGCACTCTTTATGACTGCCTTCTCTGTAGTTTCATTTGCCTCTACCAAAAATTCTTTCACTTCCTCTTTCACTTCATCATGCATTGGAAATGCTATCCTATCAATAAGACCTAAACTTCTTGATTCCTTCCATGTTGTATCATCCTTCAATGGAAATAAAAGCATCTTCTTCCCATTCTTGTTGACGGTATATGTGTTTTCTCTACAATCATATATGGTTGACCTGTCATATTGCCATGCTCTTCCCAAAATCAAGTGACAATCTTTTAAAGGCATAATATCACATTCAATGGTATCAAAATATGGTCCAATATTAAAAGAAACATATGAATTTTCAAACACATCAATCCATTGTTCATCTCCTAACCCATATGCTCTGTAAGGTAAATCATGAGGTACTCTTGGAAGATTCAATTTCTCAACCATTTCTACTGAGATTATATTTTCAAAGGAACCACTGTCAACTATAACTTTACATACCTTATTCTTGCACTTGCACTTTGTTCGGAATATAGAATGTCTTTGGCTATAGCTTTGTCTTTCTACTTCTTCTTCTTCCATTATGATGCAGAGCTACACTTTGGAAACCTTTCGTGGATAAACTCAACTCGAAGGGTTGCTTCAAAGGCTCAAACTCATCAATCTGGAAACCTTCACAGTCTGCACATTGTATTTTGCTACAATAACATAATCTGCTACATGAACATAGAATGCTTCAGCAACATAGGACACTTAAATAAAACAAATCTTTTTCCACCCAAAAAATCAGTCTTGTTCTTTCACTCATTGACTCCAAGTAGTGGTAATTGTGTCTTCACAATGACCGGAATTTTGTCAAACACTTATCCCCTTAACTAAAGAAAACTAACCATACTTTAACCATGACCAAAACAAATTGTCCAACTCAATGGTGCTGATTTTAGAGCTGGGAATTTATTTCCAAATATTAAAATTGAATTTTTTTCAACCACATTCCTTCTTGACACTATGAAAATCAAGAAAGAAAAGACTTTCCAAATTGCTGCCTTCCTGTAGCAACAGTGATAGTAAATAGGACAGTTTTCAGAAATTGGTTTGTTTGACCCCTCAAATCATGGGATAATTTTTTTTGGAAAGAATGAAAATTTTTCAAAATATAATGAACTATCCTCCCACCAATTTTTAGGTCTCTATGAAACCATACATGGCTACTATAAATTTTTCTTTGGACTGTAAATCTAAAATCTGAACAGACCAGCTTCACATAATTGTGCATAACTTGCTCATTTCTAAATGAAAATGAACCAAACTTGAACTATATGAGAGCATATTCAATAATATTTCCAAAAATATATCATGCATAACAAGGAAATACTTCATGAAAAAATAAGGAAAGGCTTTCCACCACACTGCTCGAAATCAAGAAGCTTTAGATTTAAGGAATCTTGACATGCATCCAATAGTTTCAACTTCAGATATTTCTCTTTCTAATGATAGTGATTAACTTCCTTTGATTCATCCAAGTGATTTAATAAAAAATCAATCCAAAAATCTTTTGGATCCCTTCTCCTTCAGCATTCATAAACAAATATGTGATTTGATTCTTTCCTCCATGGAACCCCATATAACTTCAAAATCAAATACCCAATCACCTTTCCCTACCCAGATCTTTTTCTGGGCTCTGATACAAAAAATGATGCAGAGAGATTTTAGAACCTTTAAAAAATCAAATACATGACTTTAGGCTTCACATGCATGAATGTAGATTTCAGCAAATGCATAGAAATTTAATGAAATGAGGGTCAACACATGAAGATGTTGCCCATTCAAATCTGCATTACAACTGGGTTTTCCTATAACCAAATATGAGACAATAATACAGAAATAAATAAATGCATGAAATTACAGAGGATCCTCCAATGGCTGACAAAGACCATTGGAGGATCTTTAGAAAACACCCATGCAAAGACCACTCTCAAAACAACAGAGAGATCTGACTGATAGGAAATGAACAATAAGAAAATATTAAACTATTAAGATCTGATTTTCAGATTTCTTCCAAATTGTTGATCTAAATACAAACAAAAAAATGTATGTAGAATACTACACAATCACATCCATACAACACTAGAAACTTAAGAAAATTACAGGAAAACTCAAGAACTTCATTCTATTCACTTTCTCCCAAAAAAAAATCTCTTCCAATATCTCTCTTACAATATGCACTCTTTCTCTTTTTGAAAAACCTTCTAATGTAACTCCCAAAAATCCATCATAGCTTTCTTGTGGCGGTTACATTTTGAATGCCTACACATGGTGCTTTAGGAATATTCACCTTCTAATGTAACTCCCAAAAATCCATCATAGCTTTCTTGTAGCGGTTACATTTTGAATGCCTACACATGGTGCTTTAGGAATATTCATCATTTTCTTCCTTTTGATTTTTTTCATAAACATTTTCAAAATTTAGAAACCTTTAACACACCCAAAATAATCTAAAATAAACTCATACTAAGTCCTATGTGGATAATGTTGGGTAGGCTTATAAGAATGCCACCTAAACATTTCCACCACAAAAAAAAAGGACATTTATTTTAAAACATAAAACTCTAAACTCACACACAAACATTTCAAATTTTAGATTTTAAACTCATTGATATTTGCTTTGTGCCCTACATTTTAGTCATATTGTAGGTTGTCTTCCTGTCGCAGACGTGCTCCTGCACCACCTATTCTCTTAGAAAATGGTACTTTATAGCTATGTGCTTGATTGAATTCTTCAATATGCTAATGGTTCTTGTATTATCACAATAAATGTAACAACATGTTTATTTACCTTCTTATGTATCCTTCAGTATTTTCTTGATCCAAAGTACTTTCTAGCAATTAATATTAGCAACAACATATTATGCTTTAGTTGTAGATTGTGAAATACAATTCTATTTCTTTCTTGTCCATGAAACTAGTTTGTTTCCAAGATAGGAAGATCCTCCACTTGTACTTTTTCTATCATCAACATTTCTAGCTCAATCAACATCTATATATAATTTAAGATAAAAGTCTCTTTTTTTTTTATACCATAGACCATAATCTTCAAATCCTTTTAGATATTTGAATATCCTTTTAATAACTATCACATGGGATCAATCCTTTGGATTTGATGAAAATCTTGAAACTATACCCGTTGCATAAGCTATGTTCGGTCTTCTGTGATAACATATTGTAACTTACCTATCATTGATCTATACAATGTTTCATTCACCTTCTTAAAACCATCTTCTTTTGATAGTTTGCAACTAGTCACCATAGGTGTACCAATAGGTTTTGAATCTTCAATGCCAAAAAAATTCAATATTTCCTTGATATACTTAGACTGATTTATGTAGATACATGTTTTCATCAATTGTACTTGCAAACCAATAAAGAATTTGATCTCTCCTATCATATACATCTCAAAATATTTTCTCATTTCATTAGGAAATGATCTACTCATCGACTCATTTTCTTCAAATATTATATCATCAACAAAGATTTCAAAAATCAAAATTATGTCCTCACTTTCAACTTTCAAGTAAATATTACTATTATCACATGTTCTTTCAAATATAATATTAATCAAGTAAGAATTTAGTATTTCATACCATGCCCTTGGTACTTTTTTAAAAACACAAAATGCTTTGTGTAGCTTGCAAGCCAAATCCTTACCCTTTTTCTGCAATAAATCCTTCAGGTTATTCTATCTAGACCTCTTGTTCCAGTACTCCATTCATAAAGGAAGATTTTACATCCATGTGATAAACTTTAAATCCTTTATAAACAACATATGCTAAAAATATTCTAACTCCTTCCAATCTAGCAACAAGTGCAAAAGTCTCTCCACAATCCAATCCTTCTTTTTGATCATATCCTTTGCAAACTACTCTTTCCTTATTCCTTATCACTTCAACATTCTCATTCAACTTATTTCTAAAAACCTATTTGGTACCTACACATTCTTGTCACTAGGTCCAGGTACTAATGACTGTGTCTTTTTTTTTTCTCAATCTAATCAATTTTTCTTCAATTTAGTGATTCATACATCATTTCTTAAAGAATAGTTTACTATCTTAAGTTCCATCTTTGATAGTAAACATGATGTATTTTTAGCTCTCAACTGACTTTTAGTGAATTTGCTCGTTTACTCCTATCTCTAATTATGTCGCATAAGCTATGATTTATCCTTATATGCCTTGGGGTTATAGGTTCAATAATTTGCATCTCTTCATTTCTTTCATCTATTTCATTCTGATTTTCAATTACTAGTTGAGTGATAATTGCTCCAATATTCACTTGTGGTTGTACACGAGATAATGTGTACTCATGAGACCTTAGTGTGAAGTGTGGTGAGAATAGTAGTAAAGCTAAGATAGACCCAAGAAATAACTATCAAATTAGAAATTCACAAACATCCCATGTTTCCCTAACTACAACTACTGAAATCACTCTTAGATCAACATCTTAGTGATAGTTCTAGAATGGGATTATGATATTTGTGCATATCCATGAAAGACCATATGAGATCTATGTAAATGTAGGATATAACGAGATGTAAACATAAAAATGATATGGATATATATACATGTATGAGATTAAATAATGCTAAAATGATGCTAAAAACCTCTATAATAATGATGTTAAATGAATTATCAATTGCTAGATCTAATATACCTACATTAAGGATGCATAAAACTTGGGTCCTTTGCTCTCTTTTTTCCCTCCTATTCGTAAGATTTTAGGAGTTGGGGTAAAGATGGAGAAATTATTTTTCTATCAAGGGTATGGTAAGTCTGAAAATATCTTATAAAGCCCCCAAAGAAAAAGTCCAACACACTTAGATTGTGAGGATAAACGAGCTTTTTCTTTTCTATTTAAATCTAAAAAGGTAGATTTTCACTTTTTGCAGGGATAACGACTTTATTTTCTCTATCTAAAATTTCATTTTCTTTAATTTTGTCTTTTTCTCTTTATATTGATTTTTGATTTCCCCTTTTGAATTAAATTACCCTTTTGAAATGATTTTTGGAATCTAAATTGTAAAATGTTCAAGGAATTAGGCAATTAATTGATTGAATTAATTACATAAATAAATTGATGTTGTGATTAATCCAAAAGTCCATTGTTTTTCCTTAGTCTCTCTTATTTTGTCCTTAATCTTTAATGATTTGATGAAAAATTTGCTTCCAAAGTCTTGCCAATTTTAGGGTGTCTACAAATGCCCTTCTTTGAGCTAATATGTGAAGCATATTAGCTCAAAGAATGTCCTAATCATTTGAATTTTAATTCACCTTTGATTTTCAAGTACTTGATTGCTGATGCTTTACTGATTTGATGTTTTCATGATGGTTGTTGTTGATGATTTGATGTCTTTACAAGGATATCGTGCTTTCTTATTAATGATTTGATGTCTACTACAAATATTGTGTTTGGATGCCATTGTCTAAATGATTTGCTAACATTTGGATGGGGCATAATGTTTTTAAATTATTTTTTGTGTTGATATGGATATGGTGCCACATTGGAAATGAAATGGGAATTAATGAATTTCAAGATACTAATGTTCCAATTTTATTTTTGAAAATTTTCACAAAGAAGTGAAAGTTTGGTAAATGAAAAACATTGATGGATAGGGTTGATGAGGAACATTACAGAAAACAAGTTGTAGGGTTGTGATAGGATGAAGGATTTTTTTTTTCAAAAAGGTTTGAAATACCCCAAAGTAGGTCTAAATAGGTCAAAAAGACCCTTTTACCTAATCATTTGTACACTCACCTTTCATTGTCACTCAGTTAGAGCTTTAGACTAGTGAGGATGGTGGTCCCATTGTGAGAGCATCAATTTGAGAGGGGGTGTCAATATCAATGTCCAATTGACTAGGGTGACCCAATGCGTAATTAGAAGCCTTGTTGATTTTGAATTTCTAGTTTAGTAGTCAAACTTTTATAATTTAGTGCACTTTTAGGTTACAAATGCATGTTTTGCACAAAATAACTCATTTGGTTAATGTTTCAACACTTTTGTTTAGCTATAGCGCATACATAGTTTCAAATAGTGCATATGTAGAATGAATTAACACATCCATAGATGCCCTTTTTTTGCATTGTAGCACATAGGTTAATATTTTGGCATATATGTAAATAGTTTTAGTGCATAAGTATGCATGACATTCTAATGCGTATATAGAAAAAAATAATGCATAAGTAGGAAAGCAAGTTTGTCTTGATAAAAGTGGGTGACAATGTCATCTTTAGCACATTTGATAGATAAAGAAGTGCTTGTTCTTATAAAAGTGTATTTTGATAGGGCGGAAACACATCTATTTGTAATGGAACATTTGTAGAGTTTAGTGACACTTTTGTTGATTGTAATAGCGCTTAAAATAATTATAGTGTATCTATTGTTTTAAATAATGCATGTGAATGACACAATAGCACATTTGTGTTAGAAGATCTTGTAGCAAGTGTAGGATAGGTTGGATAATAGATCATCCTAAATGTTGATGTTCTAATGTGAAAAATGATTGGTAATCTATTGTGGGAGGATTTAGGAACTATAATGGATTTGATAGTTAGGATAAAGTGTTCACACAACTGTAACAAATATATGAGAAGAATCTAAAACTAATATGTAAGAGAAATCTAATAG